>VWZK01006738.1:389467-516414 GCA_013396935.1 Baryphthengus martii
TTTTGCTAGCTACCTCTGTCTATTTTTTTAAATCTAGCCACGAGCTGATCCCATCCCAATATGTAGCTTCTGTTTGGGAACGAAAGAATCAAATCGTGAAAAAAAACCAGAAGAGCTGTTGTCTTGTGCAGACTGTGGCAGCAGTGGTAAGTTGGCTGAATTTACACATACTAGAAATGTTTAAGTTTGTTCTTAAAGTATTAAAATATTTTAAACTTCTGAATGTCATATTGTCTTTGGACATAGATTAAGAACTGAAACAAGCAGGAATGGAAGAGACTTTTTTTACTAAAATTTTGTCATCTGGGTAACTACAAATGAGAGGGGTGAACTCATCGTTATGCCAAAAGTATAGATCTGCTGAGTATATTAATAGAGAAACTACACCTGTAAAGTACAGGAATTCTATTATTCCTTGGAATCTGTGTGATCTGAAAACTTTCATTTTGCATTGAGATATCAAATGATCATCAAGAATCTTGCTTGCACAGATTTACAACGTTTCAGAAGCTGAGAAATAATCATGATAATAAAGCCTCTAGCAGTCTTGCTGTTGTGTATCTTGTGTATCCAGTTCCTTTTTTTTTTATAATGTTACTTTGTTAGCTCAAGTGGGAACATGAATAATATTTCCAATAACATTCTAAAGCTGTTAGGCACCTGTTACTTGTCATGCACAAGGTAGTGACTGTCTACTGATCATATGTACCTTGCTTCTGTGCGTTGCAGCAGCTCTTGCAGACTCCATATGGCTGTTCTGAATGTAGGTGCTTCCCTTAAAATGAGCAACGGGATTAATTTTGAAAATGAAATACTGTAGTATACTGTTGCTGTGCACAGTCTTTGTGCATGGATGTTATCAAACATGTTCTTGGCCTAGGTTATTCCTGATTCATAGAGGAATTTGGTTAAGAAACCTGGGCAAATCTCTTCAGCAATTCTATGCCAAAAGGTTTTTCTGGTGCAGTTGTGGAGTTAACGGATGTGAAAATCTTCTGATTGCTTTAGCTATTCTAAAAAAAAACAAACAAAAAACAAACTCCTATGGCAAATAGGCTTATGCTGGAAGAAGAGTTATTGGGCCAATATAGTTGCAGTTGAGTGGGCTGTTTTTATTTAGCTGTGCCAGTAAAAAAAACCCTTGTACTCTCATAAGATTACAGCTGCATTAGGAAGTTCTTTTGGTAAAGCTTTGCAACGTAGACCATGCCAGTCCATGGACAAAGTAGCAGTGCTACTTAAGTCACAGGCAGCAACATCCAACTGCTTGGTGCTACCCCTTTCTGCTGGTACCAGGTTCCATACAACCTGAACTGAGGAACAAATGTAGTTGGAAGACAAGTTTGATGAGCTCCCTTGTCCAGTTCACTTCAGAGCCATACCAAATTCTTTGCCAGAGCGAAGAACTGGGAAGTGCTCAGAAGGGAAATAAGTAAAGAAGCAGTAGGGTCTGTGTATGCCAGCACTGCTTTTGAGAAGGTTGGAAGGGAAGGTATTGGCTCGTGTCTTTGAATTCAGAGTCCGTGTGTGTATCACGGTTTGGGAGGTGTGCTGAATGTAGACTGTCTTGGATACTTTGATAGCTATGGAAGTACTTGAGTGAAAATAAAACTGGAAACAAATGTGTTTTCACTTAATTGGGATGTGCTTTTTATTGTGTGATTTTTGAATCTGTCACTGTGGGCAGATTTTTTTGTATTTTAGCCAGTGTATTTTTCAGTGCATTTAAGCAAATGATTAAACAAGGAAGTAAGGAAGCGGCTTTTTCACCCCAGTATGCTAAACCAAACCCCACAGATTTTCAACTGTCTTCTTTTAACGGTTTACGGATTTCCTCTATTTTCAAGCTTGTATTGTAGTATTTGGAAATGTAATAGAATTTGTGTGAGGTTAGACTCTGACAGGCAGAGTTTACAATAATAAGGTGAGCTTACATATCAGCTACTCTTCTGCTGTGTAATAATCCCCTGGTAGATCTAAGACTCTTTAGAAGTGGAAGTCTTGACTTTCATGGATCAGCTTCCATTTGAATTAACACTGATACATTCTCTCTGCCTCATTGAGACTGAATTATCTTTAATTAGTTCCTCATATATATTAGATGTAAAGAATTAAATGTTGAGACTGGCAGTCAGATTGCTGGATGGTTAAACTTTAGTTACTGCTGCCTAACTAAAATAAAAACCAATCTCAACGCAATTTATAAATAACAAAACTGCACTGAAGTGGAGGTTTACTGTAATTGGATTTGTAATTTTGCACACGGCAGTGTATCTCAAAGCTGGTCTTGCTGTCTAACAAACATAAAAGAAATTGCATATTGTGCACAGCAAGCAAATTGTTCAGTTGATCAGAGATTAAATTGCAGCAGTGCCCACCACTGGCAAGTTTGCTTTCCGTTATGTTTTTGTGTCAGTTGCTTGTCTCTCTTCTGGTAATGTTTCTGTGTTCTGAAAGCAGAAACTATTTGGATATCTACACATTTCACGGATATTATCTTATTTTGTGGTATTTAGGAAGATAATGTATTTGGGCAGTGGAAATGAAATGTGCTGCTTGTGACTTTGCACAGGGCATTTTCTAAAGGAGTAACATGAGAGTTGTCAGTCGGGAGAAAACAAATCGTATTACAAAAACAAACATTGCTCATTGCTCCTTCCCCTCCATCTTTTGATTTTGAAAAATCGATAGTCTTGAGAACCAGAATCCCACTCTGCTTCTGTTTTCCCAATTGAAAGGTACAGAAGCAATTAAAGAGCTGCTGCTGACAGATTTTAAAATGAGTTCAAGTTTTAGACAGAGGAGAGGGAAAAAGAATGTGGTGCTGGGGAACTACAAGAAATATATTTTTTTTTTTAAAAGGGAAAAAAAGGTAGCTAAAAGCAGAATACCTGTGGGCACTGTCCTTTCAAACAAATAATGTGTTAGACTGACTAGAAGCCCTCTTGCCTTCTCAAAGATGGGTAGGGGAGGCTGGAGAGCAGAGCAACAAAGACATCGGAGTCGGGTCAAGAGGAATAGGGACAGAGTATGTTTGAAAAGGGCTGTGCAGAGATTGTTTATAAAGGAGATTTAGGCGTGCTTAAAGAATAAGGAAATACGTAAATTGTCTTAATTATCATCATCACTGGGAGAATATTTGTTGTTGGATAAAATGAAAGATGCTGAGAAAATGTTGAAGAAGGTAGGAAAAAGGTGGGAAAGCCTACTACGTGTCTGAGATGGTGCACTGATCCTCTCTGCTCATAGCTAAACTCACCCTAAATAATAATCCTTTTAACCTGAGAGGTTATCAAACAAAAGGTTTTGTTTTTTAATTATCTTATACATTAGTTCCCAGCATCTGTATCAAAGTTAAAAATAACTGGAGATATTAGCATAATCTAATTTAGCACTGTACATAATTGTTGTCACTGATACAGTGTTTGTTCTTTCAAAAGCTAGTTGTTTTGTTAAATTCTTTGTAAATTTGGACCTTGCATTATTCAACAAGGAAACAAAAGTGGGCAGGTTAAAGGAGTTGCCTTCAGTCAAAAAGGAGTGAGACATTCTGTTTTAACTTCCTGATCTCACCTATTTCTGCCCTGTCAATATATCACAAATCTTAACCTTTTCTAACTGGAATGGATAGAATGATTTTTAAAGCATTTAATTTCTAACAGTTTTATTTTAAAATAAGTATATATGTATTCCTGATGGACTGTTTCAGCTTTCAAAGGTCTAAATTTCCAGTAGTCTGTTAAACTTACATTAAAATATTAATGCTGCTGAAGTTTAAAAGTAAGTCAAGAGATTGAACCAGGAGAAATTACCATCTGAGACACTAAACTAGAGATTGATCAAGTGTTGAAAACCTCTTGACAGATGCATCAGCTTCTGGATGTGGAGAAGATAGTATGTTCTCTATTTCAGTTTGGACCAATTAGAGCTGAAATACTGTGAATTTTAAATCCAGAAACACATTTTCCCTCTTCAGTTCTTCTCAAATTAATAAATAAATAAATAAACTAGCTGTAAAATCACTGAAAATCACAATGATTCCATTTAACCGACTACAGAAATTTGTTGAACTATGAAAGTAGTAAACAGAGCCACCCTTTAAAAGTGAAACCTGTGTTGATTGCCACTTCATGTCTGCTAGGCATTACCAAGATATTGTTATATTTGCGTCCAAAAATGAAGAGTGTAAGTATTACTAGCTATTAAAGAATAATTGCATATGATATTTTGAAATCTGAAAATTCTGTGCTCTCTCTGCTAGTGCATACCTAGGAAAGATAGTAAAAAAACCATGGCAAATGTGTAGTGATAACTCCCGTTTGCACTCCTCCAGCCCCTAGTTATTTGTGGCTCAAGGACTTGGAGTTGCAGGCAGGATTGTCATATTTAATGCCAATGGTTTTTTTCAGTTCTTGTTTGATAGTAAAATCTAAGACAGCTATTAATAAATGTATTGAGCTGTGCAGTTGCTTGGATGAGAAATGTTAACGTTGGTAGACAACAGAGAAATACAGAAAGCCTGTTAGACCTAATCTGTGTGTAGTTACCAACCGGTGAGAATGGACGTTTCTTATGTTTATACTTCTCCATTATTTGCTTAAGGCAAAGTTAAAATCAACAATTTAAACCACAGGTTACTTGCTCCTTGAAGTAAATCACTTCTGTGCAGGGTAGATAACTGGAATTAAATGTACACATGGAGGTAATTGGTTTATGATTACACTTTAATGTGTTAATAGAGTTGTTAAGTCATGGTTGATGAAATGAGTCTTTCTGTGATATTGATTATTAATATCAGCCACTCTAGGGAGCTTTTTTCTTCTTTATATTTTTTTTAATGAAGCACTTGTTAACCTTTATTGAAGGGAACAGTGTAGCATCAAACTCAAATCTACAGTTACAGAGTATATTTGTAACTTTCAAGAAAAATAGTCATTTTAAGTGCATATTCTATTTTAACTACAAAAATTTAATATATCTTAAACTATGCTAAGAATCAAATGGCAATTTTTTTCAGCATTCTTTTTTGAAACTGCTCTTTGAATGTATTATTGATTGTTCCTTACTAATAGATTATATTCCTTCATTTTATTTTTAGAATATGCTATATTTACACAATTTAGGTTGTATTTTAAAATGTAACAAAAAGTGGATTAAGCCTTGGGTACATGCAGTAAAAAGAAATAAAATCTGAAATTTGTACTACTAGAGTAGCTTTTCCATTCCTTTTAGTTGCCTTGACCATTCATGCATCAGTCTGTTAGAAAATAGCTGATGCTCGTGTATTAGCCAATATTCTTGTTTGTGGTGGTTTAGCTCAGTCTTGAACTGAGAAGCAGTGGATAGAGAAAGTCTGAATCCCCAATGCTAGACCATTCTGTGGAAGAAATCACGTATCCTGACTCTGACAGTGAGAAGAGAGCATCCTTCGTGCACCTCACATCACTCCAGCCATCTATAGGTGCAGCATGACATCAGGCATTCTTACCTCTCTGAAAACTTGTGGGTTGATGTTTTTGATAATCTCTGAATGTAGTACCAGCAAAAAGTGTTCCCCTGGGAAGGGTTATCCCTTCCTATTTAGCAGTGCTTTTATCTTTTCTGGATTAAGCACACACTATTGGGGTTGTTGAAGACAGGAAAAATCACTGCCGGTATTGCCTCAGGTGGTGTATGTGCTCAGTTGTCTGATACCTTGTATGAATTGGAAAAGCCGTAAAGGCCTTCTGGGCTACCATGAAAAGAGGATGGTCCTGTCAGGGAATAAAATACAATTTCATGGGAGGTGGTGGTTCAGGAATTCTTCCCCTCTCACCCACCATTTTAAAATCTTCCTTTGTAGTGAGCTGCTGTTGTGCCACTTGCCTGTTTCATTTTTTTTTCCCCTCCATTCTGCTCTGAAATTGTTCTTTGTATATAATTAAATAATAAGTTGGAATGAATAAGACATACAGCTTGACTGTTAAGTTTCTCTGGTTGATAATTAGTATATTTACAATAATAACGAATATGGTTTTATCTAAAGATTTCCGCTGTTTATGTTGAACTGCTGTGAACAGGGAGTGGGGTCAAGTTTGTAAAAATATTTTGTCAGAACCAATAACTATGGAAATAACCTAGTGAAAATAAAAATTCAATTTTGGATGCTTGTGTAGAGCATTCACAGGTGTCAGTTACGATGGAAGTCAACTTTCTATCTCTCTTTATATATGAGTTTTATGGCAGTTGTTCTGTATCTTCATAGAAAGTAGGTAAGTTAAATAATGTGTTGTAAAGTTCTGAAAACCACTGGTGCTTGCAGGGTTGTGGTGGTGCTGTCTATATCCTGTTGAACTTAACAATCAATTTTACCAATCTTAAATCTCAGGCTTTAAATATTTTGGTTTTTTTAGGACATCCATCATGTTTGAAATTCTGTCCTGAGTTAACAACAAATGTGAAGGCCTTAAGATGGCAATGTATCGAATGCAAGACATGCAGTGCATGTAGGATCCAAGGCAAAAATGCAGTAAGTTGCTGTTGAGTGTTACCTGACTTTTCATTGTTTACTGTAGCTCTATACACATGTGCAGATACAAACCATGTACAACTGCAAGCAGTGCTATATTAAGTCTTTTTTTTTTTTCCTCTTCCTTCCTCCCCATCCCCAACTCCTTCAGGATAACATGCTTTTTTGCGACTCCTGTGATAGAGGGTTCCACATGGAGTGCTGTGACCCACCGCTTTCCCGAATGCCAAAAGGTGATAATAAAAATCATTTTCATGACAATACTTTCATTCATAGTCTTTTCTTATATTAAGTTACCAAAAGCTTTTGAGCATGCTAATTATTTTTGCCAATTTTATCTTTCTTTACTTGAGATTTTTCAGCTCAGGAAATAGTAAGGTATGTGGTCAGTTGACCGGATGGATTCACTGTTTATTGAGGTGTTGACCAATTTATTGAAAGTGAAGTATTACAAAGGCTATTTAAATATTTGGAGTATATATACTGACAAATAAATCATTAGCGCGAGTAAAAGAGCCTGCTTGTTCATGTCTTGTATGAGCAATTTAAAAAACAGACAAAGAAAACAGGTTCTCTTCAGCTTCTCTAATCTCTAGATTTCTGATGTGTAGCAACATCACACTTCTGCTCTCACATCTTTATGGCTTTCCTTAAGTAATCTCAAAGTTACACTGTAGTCTTTTTCCAGCTTTTTATTTTTCCCCAAATCCTCAGCCTTATCTATAATAAATTAATGTTAAGACATGATCATCTAGCACTAAAAGGGTGCCAGATTCAAGAATTCAAGTTGGTTTACACTAAAACATATCTATGTGCAATCTGGTATTTTCTTTAGTGCACTCTAGCCTAGATTGCTTTGTAAGAAATGTAAATTTTTTCCATGGCTTAATTGTATCTGAAGAAAGATCTAGGGTAGCATAAGGAGAGGAACAAGCTAGAACAGAAATTCTTCTAAGCACTCATTTGCTCACAATCTTCTCTGTGATCCTTGGTGCCTCTTCTCCCCACCTCCCACTCCTTGCCCACAAACACTTTACTTTGAGAAATTTCAAATATGGTTAGAGATGGATCACTTTTCTCTGTCCACTTCCCTTTCCTATGTTCTGTTCATAAGTTGTTGACCTTGTGTATTTGGCATGCATCTTGGCAGACACCTGCAGTACAGATTAAATAAACTGTGTACAATTAAACGCTTTTTCCTTTATGTAGGGATGTGGATTTGCCAGGTCTGTAGACCAAAGAAGAAAGGGAGAAAGCTACTTCATGAGAAAGCTGCCCAAATAAGGCGACGATATGCAAAACCTATTGGACGACCGAAAAATAAACTAAAGCAACGAATGTTGTAGGTTTCTCTTGGTTTTTGCTTTTTTTTTTTAATGTTTCTGAGAATGTAGTCAGATAACAATTTGACACAGATTCAACTACAGTTTTTAACTGTTTTTCAAGTTGAAGAAAGTAGGTAATGAGTATTCTAGCATATGCCTTTCAGCCCAAGAGCTGGTAACTTTTTAATTATAATGGGTACTTTTTATGTCATGTCAGAAGGTGATGAAAAAACTTCTCGTAACTTAACTTTTCTAGATCCCTTATTTTTTTTTAAACAAAACTTGTACCTATAGCAGATGCAAATAAAAGCCTGTATGATATCATGTACCACAGCTATTTTTTAAGTGTAACTACGAATTATTGAAGTACATACAGAACCTATAGTAAGTGGATAATAGTGAGTTACTTATATGCAGCTTCAGGAGACTGTTCTGCTCAAAGACCTGTTCAAAAATTGTATTAAAGTAACTGTAAACTTAATATCAGCTCACAAATGCCATTTTGAAAAGGAAACAATGAAAGCACTGCAGAAATTCTGGTGATGGTGCTCTGGAAAAAGATTATTACTTGAATTCTGCTGCAAAGCTGCCACTGGTTACTACAGAAAGAGATTGCAATTTCTCATGCTTCTCAGGAATGTGTTTGTCTAGGACAAGAGAGTGCTGTGGTATTGTTGGTACCTATCTGTCCAGGGAACTGGCGTTGAACATCTTAGGGCTTGGCTGGAGGATTGCTTTAGTGGCGGTCAAATGCTAAGTTACTGTTACACTGGATGTTGCACAGGAACAGAGTCTGTTAACTCCAGTAGCATGTTGCCTTCCATTACATGTTCTATCCACATACACCTTTCTTCTCCTCCTATTTAACTCTTTGGCCATGACGACTCAGCAGCTGAAAAGCTTGCTGGCTCTATATACTACTCATTCTCTCATGTGGCTGTTAAACTTTTTTCTCTATAGTCTAAACACCTGTCTGGTATTCTTCAGAGTTGCACAGCAGCTTCTGTAAAACTCCATTTTGCAGAATAAGGATTTCTGAAGCCAGTGAACCTAATGTGAAAAAATAGAAGGAAAAAAATATATACTTGCAGTACATGAGTACAGCACGCTAATCAAATTGATGTATTTAGGGCTGTGCAACTCTTTCCCTTCTCTCTCTCTGCCAGGATCTCTTGTCTTTCCTTTTCGGTCCCTGTCCGGTGTATGTTGCTCTAGACAAGTAATAAAAGACAGGGATGAATTGTGGCACTACATGGAAGTAACGGATTGTAGTTGTATTGACTCACGAGAGCATGCTCTTTAAGGATGTGGGTGAAACATTCTTTTACTTTTCTGTTCTCCTTCTGGCTAAATAACTTAGGAATTTGAAGGTCATTGGAATAACCATATGGCTTTCAGAGTTTTAACTGAAATTCCTATTTATTTTTGTGTGTGCTTAATAAAGATAGTCCATATATCTCTAGCTACACCTCTGATTTTACCTTTTGAAAACTGTTAAGCCTTCAGCTGGAGGTTAAGATTCTAATACAGTACTGCCATCTTACTCTCTAAAAACATGTCCCTGATTTGGGTTGCCATAGTGGATTTATCAGGAATGTCTGTCTGACATGGTAATTCTGCTGCTTCTCCTTTCTCATACAGTTAAAAGAAAGGTTGGAAAAGTGGTGAGGGTTTTACTGTTACGTTTTCCTGCTGGGATTCTGAGCTTCCACTTCTTAAATAAATGTTATGGTAAAGGATGGAGGAGTTCTCTTAGCATTGGATGATGATTATGAATATTTTATAAAGACTTTCTCTTCCTTGTAGCACGTGAGCCATAATGAGCATGCTAGAGTAGTATTTTGGGGGATTCTTTGTAAAATAAATAAAAAGTAAAACTGGACACAATTATATTACTTCAGTATCTAATATATGTAACAAAGTAATCTTGTTTTGGGAAAATAGTGGTTAGGAGATGCTTTAAGAGAAGAGAGTCCTTATGGAATACTGTTTAAAAGTGATCATGGGGTACAGAAGACAGCAGTGTCATACATGAAAGTATGTGGTCACACAAAATACTATCAGGTTAGCTAATACCGCTTAGTTCTTTTTGTGCAGTACAAAGAAAATCTGTCTAGTAGTACTGGAATAATTTTTTCCTGTTGACCATCTGTAGGAAGCTCTTCACAGGCAAATTACTGTGTAGCATTGAGTAAAACCAGGTGTGTGTTGGCCTCTGGCACTGCTAGTGATTACTACATGTGGTAGTGAGAATAAGTCTTATGATGGACATCAGCTTATGGCACCAAAGGATTCAAAAGACTTAGAAGTTTTTGGTTTAGTTGCCTCTTAGGAGATAGACAAATTTAAGGATGTGTGAATAAAAAAGGGCCTAGTTCTTAAACTGGTGAGCCCTCAGAGTTCAGTAAACCAGATGGCAGCCCCAGGCTGTTCAATCTCTAATTAAAGTAACCTGTTGGAATTAATTGCTTCAGCATATCAATTAAGAAGGCAAAATCTGTGGAAGAAAACTTTCCACTGCAAAGTAAATAAGCTAACTTGAAAGAGTAGGATGGAAAAGGGAATGGAAGCATTTGAGGCAACTTATATGCTTTGTTTGAATTTGCAATTTGATCATGCTTCCTGATACCTGTTGTACTGGAAACATTTTTAAACATCCTATTTCTGTATACTTAATATATACTACTCTTCAGTGTATCAGTCAGTGTTGTTCCTCTCTTCGGTCGTTAGTGACCAGCTAAACCTGTACTTCTGATGTTATGTTATGTTGGCTTTCAGTATGCCTTTTTTCTTCCTAGCATTTAAATATCATTCACCACTCTCTCTTTTTAACAGCTTCCATGTTACGCCTAATTACTTTATAGCTTTTTTCCAAACTCCTCTTGCTGCTACGATTTTGCTGCTCCCTTTCCTCTGCAGTTTTTGCTTTTCCTATTGTTACGGTTTCTAAAGAAAACAGTCTATTTCTTTGGCTTTGTTGTAATGCTCTTCATAAACAGCCTCGTTTTGCTTTTAGAACTTTGACAGTAATTTTTACTACTAGTGCTGACATACGTAACCCAACAAGAGTGTGGAAAAATTAGCAGTTTCTTGAAGACTGACAGTATCGCTGTAAAGGACTAATAGACTTTCTCTACAGTTTAAGCAAATGTAAACTGAAGTTAAGTGTTTTGATGTGTTGATAATTTATTAACACTAAATATGCCTGTCTACTTTGTGTACAATAAACTCTGTGGTCATGGAGCAGTTATTGTACTCAGATGCTGCGCATTGATGTGTTCTTGCTAAAGAAGCACACTTTTGCCATGCCTAAAAGTAGGTGGGGAGATGCTTGGGAGATCTTGCAGTCCCAGCTGCTTCTATTTATATGTACTGTGGACTAGCTTTTAAATAAAGGGGAGGGGCTGCAAAGAGGTAAAACCGGTTGCTTGTTAGGTCAACGTGAAATGTATTCCGAAAGTGTATGCGTCTTTAAAGTGGCATAAGTAACTTGAATACTGGCAGTAGTTACAGACTTTTTTTATGCTGATTTTTATTTTCTAAACTTTTGCTTAGGTCTGTAACCAGTGATGAAGGATCCGTGAATGCATTCACAGGAAGGGGGTCACCTGGTAGGGGTCAAAAGACTAAAGTCTGTACCACACCTTCATCTGGTCATGCTGCATCTGTGAAGGATTCAAGCAGCAGATTGCCTGTTACAGACCCCACTCGGCCTGGTGCCACCACCAAAATCACCACCACCTCCACCTACATACCTGCCTCTACACTTAAAGTTAACAAGAAAACCAAAGGGCTCATTGATGGCCTTACTAAGTTCTTTACACCATCACCTGATGGTCGCAGATCACGAGGTGAAATAATAGACTTTTCAAAGCACTATCGTCCAAGGAAAAAGGTCTCTCAGAAACAGTCATGCACTTCTCTTGTGTTGGCTACAGGTACCACACAAAAGCTAAAACCTCCACCTTCTTCACTTCTACTCCCAACCCCCATCTCTGGTCAGAGCCCCAGTTTACAAAAATCCAGCACTTCCACTTCTTCTAACTCTCCCCAAAGTTCTTCCAGTCAGTCAAGCATACCCTCCTTTAGTAGCCTTCCTAATAACAGTCAGCTAAAGGGGCTCTTTGATGGACTCTCTCATATCTATGCTGCTCAGGGACAGTCTCGGAAAAAGGGACACCCAAGCTACGCACCACCCAAGCATTTGTGTCGTAAGCCAGAATTATCTTCCACATCAAAATCTGATAGTCATTTCTATGGAAAGCAGGAGCTTAGGAGTAGGTTTATTTCTCGTGCCTGTACCTCTGGTTGGGGTGTGTCTAGAGGACATGCTTTTAAAGCAGTTACTCACCTCAAGAGAACAACTTTCCTTAAAAAGCACAGGATTCTAGGCAGATTAAAATATAAAGTGACCCCTCAGATGGGGACCCCCTCACCAGGGAAGGGGAGCTTGGCAGACGGAAGGATTAAACCTGATCAGGATGATGGTAAGCAAAGGTCAAAGCGCCAACCAAACCTGCGTCCCATCCGAAACCAAAATTCTTATATTGTCACATAGGTCTTAGCTATTTCTCTTGTTCTTACTTCACTTTCATACAAAAGCAATGAAACTTTGACCTTGTATCTAATGCTGACTGAATCTCCAAAACGTTTTGTTTTGTTTCGTTGGTTTTTTTCTAACTAATACCACACCACCTTTTTATTATTTTTTTGCATCTGTAGTGACACTAGGAGACCCAAACGCCTTCATAATGTTGCTTATGGCTGTGTAGTACCGCATGAGTAGCCACTCTTCATGCTACTTCCATGTTTGTCCCTTGCCCTTTCTCTGGCAGTAGTGCTCTCATCATCATTGTGTGCTGTCAGTGCTTATAATGGTGGGCATTTCAGTTCATTTCCCTCTGCTCCATTGCTTTTTCATCAACAATTTCATCCTGCTAAAGTCTCCACAACATTTGATCTGTACTGCTGTGGACTACCTTTTTTATAGTTACTTTTATTTAAGAAAAAATATACTTGTAATGTTTAAATGTAGACTTAGCTTAGCATTGCTTTCCAACTTTTAAGGGGGCAACTTTTTTCTCTTATTTTTATTTTATCCCTTGTTAGAGTATACTGGAATTTATCAAGTGGCATACTTCTAGTGATAGAATATACTCCATTTCATGAGATTCAAAACTAATTTAGTAGAACTGAACCGTAAAGGCTTATACAGACAGACAAGCAAGTACCAAAACCAGCTCATGCAACAGTAAACTACAAAACGGGGAAGGTTTAATTTCTGTTACTTAGTAATCCCAAATTTAGTTAAAATGGGGAGTCATAACAGCCATAGTTGCTGCAGTCCTATTTAGGAGTATCACTTTGGTAAGTCACCTGTAACCTTCATGTCTGTGAATAAACTTTTTGCTGGTTTTAAATAACAGATACTGAAATCAAATTAAGCATCAAACAAGAAAATACGGATGTATTTCTGATGGGAAGCAAGGACACGGTTACACAAGAGGATTTGGAAGTATTTAAGCAGGCTCGAGAACTTTCCCTGGAGGTAAGAATCATGTTGCATAAAATGTAGTTATTTTTGTAAGTAAAAACTCGGTTCACTTTCATACGTCTATCCATCTTCATTTTTAATACATTCTTTTTAATCTAATTTGTCATGCTTGCTGTGAAAAGAGCAAGGTGTGTGTGTGTATATATATATACACACATAGGTATATGGGAGACTCTATATACAGTTGTGTTCTCCTAGATAGGAGGCAAGTCATCACATGGGAATGGGTAAGATAAGTGACACTTAGGATAGATTTTGAAAGATATACTTGAGCATTTTGGATTCAGGGCTACCACTGATTAAATGTAGTTATTAAGCATAGCTGACATCCTGCTCTGGACTGAGAGGATGTGCCTAATCATTTTCCTCTGTGGATAAAGCAACCACTGTGACAAGTTAGGGCTGTCCCAGCAAATACTGTTTGGAAGGAAACGGAGTTCTTCGTGAGCTCATAACTCGTTTTACGCAATGATGTAACACATTTTGAGTTTAAATACCATAGACTTTTTCTACTAGTGAAAATATCTGAGCTAAATCTGACTAAAACTCTTTATACCAGCTGGTGTTAATGCTTCTTTAAAATATACAGTAGTAATCTAAAGCTTGTGATTTTTTTTTTTTATTTTTTTTTTTTTTCAGGTTTAGTGTACAAGGACTGACATTACCAGGGGTCAATGCAGTGACTGTTTTAGAGCCTTAGTTCAGACTACGTTAACAGCCTCAAATCAAGTTTAAAAGATTCAAGTTCATTATTAGTTTGTACTTCCACTTACTAGTAGAAATAGTCCCCATCTTCACCCTTCTTTATCTTTTATATGCAGTCCAAAATTGTTAGGTGGTAAGATTTATAAAATTTGTGACATTGAAATTCTTGTCGTTCTTTCCCCCCCGCCCCCGACTCTGTGGAGTCTAGTAGTCATTTTCTGATCAGCTCAACTTCAATGTAATAGCAGATGTTAGCAAGTATTAGTATACTGTGTGCTGTTAGAAGGTAAAATCCAAGGACTTTAGAAGGGTTCTGCTGATGCCTTCTCCCTCCTTGTTTTGGCAAAAGTTCAGCTTTGAGTTTGAATCGGAACTGTAGAGAAGTCCTCGAACTAGAGAACAGAGGCAGTTGTGGCTTTTGGCCGGGCCGTGCACCATCTGTTTGTGTGCACTTGCTTGTAAGCGCTGCTCGCTTAACTTCACCTGCAGTTGCCTGGCATCTTGAAAGAAATTTTCACTGTTTATATTTGGCTGTTTGCAAACTCTGTTCTCTGTCTGCCTAAGTTGGAAGAACTTAAGCAACTGATTTGAATACTTCAGGTTTCTCACACCTTCACTCAATGAAATTGGTGATTTAAAACTAACTTTCCTTTTACTGTTACTATAATATTTTGGTTTTATTACACCTGGCAGAAAATTGGGTGTAAAAACACTGGTGAAACGAGTGGGCGATACCCTTCAGTGATTGAGTTTGGAAAATACGAGATCCAGACCTGGTACTCTTCACCTTACCCGCAGGAATATGCAAGGTAGTGAGTTTTCAAGATTGTCATACACTGTTGGAATGTTTACTAATGTGATAATCATAATTTATTTCCTTACTCTTTTCTAATTGTTTATAATTTGCAACTTTTAAAAGTAAATATGCTTTTCTAATTATCAGTGAGAAAAAGGATTTGTCCTTTTTTTATGATTCTAATCAAAGAGGCATTAAAAAGACTGATTTTCCTAGTCCTGCATGAACATAATCTTGCAGTGTGTATTGACAAGGTCTTGTTTTGGAGTTTTACTTGTTTGTTTTTTTTTTGTTGTTGCTGGTTTTTTTAACTATTGCGACTGTATGTCCAACTTCTGACCATTTCAAGTGCTTAATCTTGTTTGTCATCCAGAATCTGTTAACCTACTTTTTCTAGGGATCAGAGAGAAGTCTGAACATGCTAGATAAATAAAGTCAAAGTGAGCAAGTTGTGACAACAGCATCTTGTTTCTGGCCTTCTTTGCCAGGGCACGCCTCAGAGTCAGCAGTGTCAGGCAGAGAGCATGAACTAGTATGTGTGCTTAAAAGATAACTGCTGATTTTTCCATGTGCTGAAAACAAATGTTTTATGAATCCATTGGATCTATGGCACGCATGGAGAGTCTTCAGAACTGTATGTTTATCAAGCTCTAGTACTATAGCAAGCAACCCAGTTATGTGGTCTGTTCCAAAATGCCTTTGCCTTATTGTAAACTGCTTTTTCTCTCCGTTCCTCTCATTTCTAGATATCATCATCTCTGCATAGGGGGAATGAGGGATATTTCGTGAATTAATAATCTAAAAGTCAAGGGCTAAAAAAAGTGTAGAGAGCATTTTTATTTCCTCTTACCACTGCTTTTATAGTGTTAATATTTTATTTCAGTTACTTTTTTATTCCCTCAATTTATATCATTGTGAAAGAGAGAATTACCTGTTCCATCAAGTAAATGAATTTCAGATAGAGACATAGTGATGGATAATTATCAGTATGCGGCAACAGTGGGATGACATCTCTAGGAGGCAGTGTGGTTCTTGGCTCTGAGTGCAGTGGGATTACGTTATTGAACAAACAGAACTATTTTTTGTATTGTTGATAAACATTCTTAGAATGCTGGAGTAGTGTAAACTGTGACTATAATCCCAACATGATCCCAGGATGTGTCAGTGACTTCAGAGCAGATAAAGATTGTCCTCTGCTCTAAAACTTTGTAGACTAATGAATTTCTGCAGCAGTCTTTCACTGCTCCAGCAATTTGAAAATGAAGGTAAATAACGGTGAGATTTGCTGAATGGAGTGTTTTCTGGTATGTAGAACACTTGTCAGCATTGTCTTAATGGGGCACGTGTATTACTTGTGTGTAGTCTGAACTGAATCCTTCCGAGAAGGGTACAACCATCTCTGTTGCCAGTGGTGTGGAGATGTGTAGAAGGCAGACTTTTTTTTTTTTTGGTGATATGCAAACTGTTTGGATGGGCTTCTGTGTTCAAGTGATAGTTTAGGTGGAGATGAGTGGGTACAATCCTACAACAGTTTGCTGTCCCACCCAAGTATTTGGAAGACAGTGGAAAGAAAAATCATCTCCTTGCCTTACCCATGTACAAAATAAGGAAAATTAAAGGGAAGGAGATTTCCCTGTGTTCTATTGTGTGCCTGCTTTGTCTTCACTGGAAGAAGGGTGAAATTTGGGGTATGACTCCAGTGTGTCTTTTTTGATGGAGACCACAGCAAAAGCTCAGATGGAATGTGGGAATGGGGAAATAACGGGGATCTACCAGAGGCTGGTCCGCAAAAGAGCTGACCGCAGTCCATCTCTGTCTAATTAGGTTCTCTGTGATTGTGTGAATCTGATATTTTTTAATCTTCCTTTTCTAACGGCTGATGTGTGTATGTTTAACTATTCACTCTTATTTATTTATTGATTGATTTAAATGTAAGCAGCGTTGACTTATGGTACCTCTTATTTAAATGGGGAGGGCCTTTCACTTTGTGGTAACTTTTTTTATTTACGGAATGTAACAAACTTTTTGTATAAAATATCTTTCTGATTTTCATATAGGTTACCAAAGCTTTACCTGTGTGAATTCTGTCTTAAATACATGAAAAGTAAAAACATTTTGTTAAGGCACTCAAAGAAATGTGGCTGGTTTCATCCTCCAGCCAATGAAATCTACAGAAGAAATGACCTTTCAGTATTTGAGGTAGGTATATGAAAAACTGTACATTTCTGAAAGGAACCGATTCGTAGACATTACAGACCAGTTTGTAGAACTAGTGAAAACTTCAGCATACTTAAATACTTCCTTGGATATTCTTCTTATACTGCAAGAAAAAGTCCATCTTCCCTGTCCTGTTCCACCCTGCCATGTTCTCTCTTAATTCTTACTTTCTTCACTAGCCATGCATCAGCCAACCCCTCAAGATACCTGTATAGCATGCCTCTTAAATGGAGACTGCAATGGAAGCCCTTTGACTTGATTGCCTTTTCCTTCTTAGAAAAAGTACCTCTGGCACCCATTCATTTCTGGCTATTTGAGTATCTTGTGTCAAGGAAGAACACTAATCATAGTGTCGATGCTTCCAATGTATAAAAGCAAGCAAAAGATGTTCCTTGTGTCTTGTTCTAAAAAGACAAATGTAGCTATTGAGTGTTTTTACCTCTCTTTTAGATGTTTGAGAAACTTGCCTGAAAACATCCTGGTTGAGTGACAGAGGTTTAGCCCAAATTTGGCCAAAACACGCTGCCTTTAATTTAGAAAGTCCAGATTCGAACTTGTGTAGACATATGTTCTTTTATAATATAACTTATTCTCGTGGGGGACTACTTACTTAAAAGTGTGAGGTTTTAAGGATATCCTGAACAATAGAATTCTGTCTTCAAATAGCATACCCGCAGTTAGAAAAGCCATACATTAACCTCCACATGGCTGTTTTTCAAGAGTTGTTACCAATTGCATTAACAGAAAAGACTACTCAGGCTACTAGGGTTTCTCTTGGGGTTGTTTCTCAACAACAGTGTTTAGATGTGTGTACTGATAACTTCTTTAAAATTGCAGGTATGGATTCTACTTGAAAGTTATGTTTTCTTATTGTATAGATGTCTGTTGTGCTTGGTCACTGCCATTTTCCGTTCAAACAACGGTAGATGCAGTCTTTAAGTTCTTGATTAAATTAGAACAAGATCTTAATATTTGCTTCACATGTTTGTTTGAGTGCTATTAAAAAAACAGCTATCTGCATGAAGATTACTTCCTTTCTGACTTGGGCAGTTTTTATAAAGGTTGTAGATCTGCCAGGAAAGACTTGAATTGTAAACAAACTTAACTCTTTTACTATTAGGAAACAAAATTGTCCTAGTCCATCCAAAATAACTTACGTTTTTCTTTGAGCAGCTGTTAAGAACTGTGCAGCATACAATAGGCAAATCCTGCTTACTAGTTCATTTTCATTAGCTACTGCCAATATATGAATAAAAACATCTTTTTTTTTAAAAAAAAAAGTAGTAAAATACAGCTCTGAGAAGGGGAGTGGGGAGCATGTGAAAGCAATGTCCCAACTCTTTCCCAGTGCTTTTATTCCCTTTCTCTATTTTGGGTGCTTCAATAAGGACTTTTATTAAGACTTCGGAAGTAATGTTTTGTTTTATTTTTATTTCAAAGGTTAATGTCAGTTGTTACTCTGATAACTGTAGAAATTTATTCATCAGTTGATACCTTTCCTCATACATACTTACAGGAATTCTGTGCACCCATTTTCTGTTAGATAGAATGAAGGGTTTGTGGTTTCCTTCATGCTTTCTGTTTTTGAGAGAAATAGAAAGGAGTTTGACATTTAGGATTTATGTACCTCTGCTGAGAGCATGGCTTTGACAGATTTGAGAGCACTTTGACATAGTTTACTACTATGCTGTAGACAAGAAACCTTTGACAGATGCTTGCTTTTGAACTTGCAGTCCCTCTTTTTTTTCTTTTTTTTCCACCTCTTCTCGCATTTGAAACTGATGAACGAGCTGTGTTTGCCTTTTAAGACGCTTTTCACATTTCTGTACAAAAAAATGCGGCGAATATAATATGAATTTCCAGGCTTATGGCTTACCCAGTGATGATTTCTACTTGCTTATTGTTTGTTTTTAATTTGCACATGTGCTAGTAAGTGTGGAGAGGAATGAAAAGCATCTGGACAATGGAGTGAGTTGTATGAGAACTGATTGTGTTTGATAGATTGTCAAATGTTCTATGCAAGTTTATTTTGATGACTTCAGGAGTAGTAGCTGTCCGTGATATGTGTTTTCTTTAATCCAGATAATGCATCTATACTACTGAAGTCACTTTGAAATCCCTAAATATATCCAACATTTTGTGTTTTACTGAGATTTCTAACTAGGATTTTTAACTAAAACCAAATTAGAATAGAATGTGGCTTCTTTCTCAGCAAGGTGTGTATACCATCTGACTGTCTCTGTGAATGAAATACAGCTAGTGACTTTATCAAAGCACATCAGTACAAGCAAACCTTTCCATTAAGAAGATTATTTCAAAAATGCTGTTGCTGTTGACTGAGCCTTCCCTTTCAGGGAGTAACTAATTTGTCTAGGAAATCTGCATCATTGTCTGGCTTTTCTGTAGCTGTCTGAGTCACAGCTTGACTCTTTATACTCTAACGTACCTAGACTAATTGTAGTACTTAGCCTGAAAATTTACTTCTTACTCAATAGCATTTTAGTCTGGCATAGAAATTTGTGCTTGTCCAATTTATTTAAAACATTGCTATGATTGATACTTGATTGGCAACTCATTTATTGGCCTTACACCTTAAGAATTAAACATAGAACACTTCAATGTTTTGGGGTTCTTTTTATTTGTTGTACACCACTGCTTTTTAGCAAGCCATGATCTAAGATAGCTTTAACTGGTACATTTTTGTTGTCTGGTAATGTCATAATCATTTTCATTCCAGAAATGAAGTGAAAGAGGTGAGTCTAGCTTGAACAATTAAAAGTTCAAGTTACTTTGTTTAATAAATCTGGATAGTCAGGGAATACCTACAAATGCAAAATAATTGGTACTAACTGGGGAATTCTTACTTAATGAGAAACTGGGGCATTTCTCCTCTTAACCTTAATGTGTTGGTTCTTTTTCTGAAACTCCATATTGTTCATATTTGTTTCTAGGATATGATTGGTTTAGTAAGTTGTGGGGTTTATTTGTCCTAACATGTTGGTGACATTGGACGTAACTGCATCTGTCTTGCTTTGTAGGTTGATGGAAACGTGAGCAAAATTTACTGTCAGAATCTTTGTTTGTTAGCTAAGCTTTTTCTGGACCACAAAACCTTGTATTATGATGTTGAACCATTCCTCTTCTATGTCCTTACAAAAAATGATGAGAAAGGCTGCCATTTAGTTGGATATTTCTCTAAGGTAAAAAAAAAAACCCAACCCTTTTGTAAAGCATTTTTAATTTACCACTCTCCTTAATACTTGTACCAACAGTAAAGAAAAGCAATTCAGAAGCTTCAAGTCTTCTCTATAAATCTCAAATATAATGTGTGTTGTCTCAAATACACACGTACTTTCTTATCTCAAACTGATGCAAATCGAGAAATTGTGTGTGCCTTCAACCACGTGCTTTGGGGTGGGGTTTTTGTTGGTTCGGGGCAGGTTGTCTGTGGTTGTTTGTTGGTTTGGTTTGGTTTTTTGATTGGTTGGGGGTTTTGTTTGTTTTTTATGTTGTTTTTTTTTTTGCAGGGGGTGTTAGTGTGGGGGTTTTTTTCTTTGCTTCTCAGTTTTTTCCTTTTTTTTTTTCCTTTTTTTTTATTGTGGGTTTTGGGGTTTGTTTTTGTTGTTACTGTTTGGTTGTATTTTTGTTGTTCTGTGTGTGTTGTGTTTTGTTGTTTTTGTTTTGTTTGTTTCCAGAATGTCTTGTGATTTCATTTGAAAATTAAAACTTTTTCCTCCCTCTACCATTTTTGCGATAGTATAGCAAGTCTAACATCTGAAAGTGCTAGCTATTTGAAATGTTGATGTCTTTTTATGGTTTTACTACTAGCAGTTCAAGCTGGCTATTTAGACATAAATGTTCATCTCTTCTGTTCAGTCTGATCTTATGCAGTTAGTCATTGTATAAAATATAAGAATGCATTGCCTGACTTTATGGTGGATGCCTTTGGTGAAATATAATTAGATGTACCTGCAACAAGAAAAGCTTCCATTATTGTTCATAGTTTGTCCATAAGAAATGTGATGAACTGGTACAGTTCCTCAGAAATTCAGTACTACTTGTCACTAGCATCACCACCTCCTACCACCTATATAATTTTCTTTCTATAAGAATTTATTTGTATGAAGATAGTATTTTGAAGAAGTCTAAAACTTGTCAAGAGTACCTTCATATTATATAGTGATCTCTTGGGGGGTCTGACTAATTCCTTCCAAGATGGGGGCCTTGCTGGGATTAAAGTAGCAGTGTGATGTGTTGGCACAATTTGCACTGTCTCTTATGTCAGCCAGAAGTTCTTACGACATACAAACATCTTAACTCTGATATAGGCAAGTATTTTATAGATTTATTTAAGATACTGCAGCTGTTAAGGTGAGTCTCTCTTGAGGTTTGTTCCTTCTTTCAGCAAGGATGTGTTTTCTTCCTGCAGTTCACCCGTTTGTCACATATGATGGTGACAAATGTTTAAGCTAAAACTTGGGAAGAAAAGCTTAATCTGGAATTATTTACTGAATTGCGTATGTTGTCCCACCCCTCCTCTTTTTGTTTTTAACTGTGTATGTGTCTCCATGTTTGTGCTTTTGCTGGCAGAAATGCTCTGCTTTTCTTCCCTGATTAGAAATATGTTGCCAGGCTGTGAGCTTTATATTAGCCGTTTTGAGAGTTTGGAAACTCTATAGAGAAAATACTTTACAGGAGAAAATAAGAAACCTTGTGAAATATGGCTCGGGTATTTGCTCTTACAGCTAAAGAAATATTTCAAAACCAATGTACTGGCGTGTGATCCTGTCAGTGTCATCACTTCTCAGGTGTCATCTTATGTGTGGAGGCTGAAGTGATAGGTGATGTCTTCAATGATAAGGGTACTTGCCACAATTTCTCTTCAGTTATGCTGACCTGGATATTTCAGTTGATTTATTTGGTCTCCCTCAAAACTACCTAGGGCTAATTTTTTTTTTTTAAGCGTGTATGTAATCTATTAAAGGTAACAAGACTTCAGGGCTTTTCTTTTTTATCAATAAACGTGGAAGTATCTATAACATTATGTTGTTAGCATAGCTTCCTAGTTAAGACAACAGAAGGAAGAATCTAAAACAGTGTAATATTTGCCCCCACTGCCATATTTTATATGACTTCATCCTGTTTGAAGGAGCTCTGGCTTCTGAGCATTCTGCCTTGATTTGGATTCAGGTGGGAAGCATTCAGCTTTGAAAAAGTTAGTATGCTTCAGCTTCTTAGTTCTGCGGATATGGGGTTACTCCCTTCCAGCCTGACCCCAAATGACTTCAGAGAAAAGACAAAATAAGGATGGAAACCAGAAGGCACTTAGTGCGGCAACTGCAGAACACCATGTGTATGGATAATATTTTCCACTTTTATATCCTTGACAGAATGGTCAGTGAAGCATGAAAATATTTCCTCCTTCTTCCCATCCTCCTACTTTACAGCATGTAAACTTCATTATGCTGTTTAGACAATGTATTTAATTTTTAAGATGCTGAGTAAATCATAAATAAGCTAATAAATATTTTAAAATGTGTGTTTGATGCTTCTGCTTAGAATTAAATACAAAGGTGGAATTATCTGACTTTGGTACTGCCCCCATGCATCTGTTCATCTTGGGATATTTCACAAGGACAGTGGCAGGGGCAGGCGATTGCCCACTTCAGCACTGCTTTGACATACTTGATCTGTTTCTCCTTCCCACAGGAAAAGCTTTGCCAGCAGAAGTACAATGTCTCCTGCATAATGATCATGCCCCAATACCAAAGGCAAGGATTTGGAAGGTTTCTCATTGATTTCAGTAAGTGAAGTGTTTTATTTACACTTGTGATCCAGGGAGCTGGTGGCTGTTACAAGAAATTGTAATATATGAAACTTTATTTAACTTGCTTTGTTGTTTTTATCAATAGATAATGGAATTTCTGTTTATATTTACATAGGATAGAAAAGCTCCCTGAAGTGAAAAACTTACTGCTGCTCCGTTATTGTACTCAAGGAAATTGAGAATGGATCTCTCAGCAGTAATATTAGCTCACAAAGCTATTACCCTGAATGAATTGTCTAAATTACTTTCCATTTTGCCTTGCTCATTAGTATAAGAAGAGGCAATTATTTGTGATTATAGCTAAGAAGGTGTTAATCCAAGGCATTCTCTACATTCTAATATTTCTAACTTGTATTCTTTTAGCTGGAAAAACTGTTTTAGCTGAAGAATTACCACATAAAAGGAATGAATTTTGGGTTTTATCTTGAAGTTCGTCACTTCTTTAGTGGAAATTGTTACCAAAAAATGCGTAGGTGCTTATGACTGTATATGTACTCGCTGCTTTGTTTTGCTGAGTTGTCTGACCTGTTAGAAACCTTCGGGCATACTTGTTTAACTATAGATTTTGTCATTCCCCAAATCTTTACGCTGCGCTGAAACTCCGAGCAATATAGTCTACAAAAACTTCTCAGCTGAGGGATTCAGTCGTACTAAGGACAAAGTTTCTACTGTAATTCAGAGAGAGGATTATGAGGAATTAGTGTATATTTTCACTGTTACTTATGATTTTTAAAGCACTGTAGAATAGCTTCACAATATAGTTAAGGTACTAGGATTCCTGCCCTGAAGGTGTATGCAAGAACGTTAAAGTGTAAATAATAATACATTGTAGTATAACAGCAGCACAAAAGCAGTTGCTTGTAACTGTAGAGTTTTCAAGTTGTGTGTCCTTGTAGTGTTATACTCAGCATGACTATGTTAGTGTTCATAAAGATACTTACTCTGTCTCAGCATTGTAGGCTTTACAAGCAGGCTTCACTATACCCCTGAGAGTTATCTGAGGGTGGTTCTGGATCACTTAATCTACCATTGAAATGTAGCCATCACTGGAGCAGAATACAACAGCTGTTCCATTGTGTACCTTTTGCAACCTTTTAGGAAAGGCGTATTTCTGGAACTGTGGAGGGAACTTTAAGCAGGGAACTTTAAGCTTACTTAGGTAGAAATTGTGCTTGGTTTAGGGTTAGGATCCTTCCTTGCAGAAGGAGGTGGAGAACTCTTACTGAGTACAACTGGTAAGTACTTCTAGGCTTTTCCATTATTTTTTTAGTCTGTGGTGTCCTTAAAGGAAAGTACTCTCAACAAATGGTTTTTTTCTCATTGAGTTTGCAATAGTGTTATCTACAATACTGATGGCATGGCTATGAAACGTGTGGATTCTACAGAAGGTCTGGATATGGATATGCTGTGTCTCTATGAATCTGTGCCCTGTTATTCTGCAGTGTGCTACTTAATCTGGAAAAATCAGTAGGATGTTTTGTTCCTCTAATCCTTCTGGAAAAATCTGGAAACAGATCAAGTTGTTGAGTCATAAGGATTTCTGTTATAACTTGCAACATGATGTTATGGTATCCTTGGCTTGAGACTTACCTGGTGCTGTTCTTACACCTTTCCTCTTCACAGATGCGTTTGTATCGTAGGTATAGACTGGAGCTGCGTCCATGCTCGGTATAGTCCAGAGACCAGATTAGGTTCTGCTGTAGCTAACACTGCCCCCTTTGTGGGCAGCTGGTCCTTCAGTACCTTTCCACGGTGGTTTTCCTTTTTTTTAATTATTTTTTCTTTGTGGACTGAGATTCCCTTAACTGAGAAGCAGTCTGTCTTGGTTTCCAACAGAATGAAGAACCAAGAGGTGACAGAGAAAGTCTAGCTTTGTAGGGAGTTTAAGGTGCAAACTAAATGGAATGTAGTGAGAGAAGTGCTTGTGGCTGGTTTTCCCTAGGTGTGGAAAGCAAGGTAAAATTTCAAGACTTGTTTCTCTGTTACATTTGCATCCTTTTGCAGGATGGAGGCTGGAGGCCATTAAAGGGGGCACCCATAGTCTCATCTGGATTAGTGAGTCTAAAAATCTGTCTTTGCACAAAAAAAGTCAAAATAAATTACCTTTTTTTTTTAATTGTATTTGTGTTTCTGCCTCCCTTGTTATAACTGACTGACTAACATCATCTTTGCACTTCACCCCTTCTGTTCACTCATAGTCTCCCGAGAATAAGTTGCTCTAACCGATGTGAGAAGAGGGGATATAACAAAACCCCAGGTATTATTCTAAACAGAGAAAGTTTATCATAGTTTAATTCTTTTTTTTTTTTTTTTGCCAGTAACATTATATAGATTGTCATGTTCTCATAAAGTTATTGGAAGATAAATTTTATGCTCTGTTACCTTTGTTTGTTATATGGGTAGCATCTAAACTGCCCTGTTTTCAATTCTGTGAAGCAGTCACTGGTAATTGTCTTTTTTACAACAGTAACCAGAACAGTTTTTTAGACTAAAATAATAAATACGTAATTGAGTAATTAGTTTTCAGAAAATGATAGTTACAAACCACAAAGAGGAAGGTCTCAAGGACTGTATGCCAGCAGTTGACTGCTCACATTACTTTGTATATATCTAAATACTTGACACTTAGAAAGGCTGGAAAGGATGCAGCCCTGAGCCACTACACAACTTCTGCTTAATCAGCAGTCTGGTAAAAATGTAGTTTGTGGAACAGAATTTGTTGCTTCTTTTGGTAAGTGAATTTGTACAGATTGTGATGCATTCTTTTATCTTGAACTAATTTAATCTTAACAGATGTGTGTATATGGTCCTCCTATAACTTGCAAGGAAAAATAAATTCTTTTATTTTGCTAAATGAAAAATAGGTATTTTTTTTCTGACCGTTGGTGGTTGTGGGGTTTTCAGCTTTTTGCCAGCTACATTTAAGCTTACCTATATTTCAAATAGAAACTGATAATACTATTCTTTCTTACTCTGCAGACACCAACGTAAAGCTTTGTGTAAGGTCTGTCTCTTTAGAAATCTATAACCTCACATGTGGAAAAAAGATTTTTTTTTTTTTTTTTTTTAGGACGAGTGCTTTAGCTTTTGTAAGAAGAAAGTGCTGTAAAATGCCTGAATTCTCTAGTCTGTCTTCAGCAAAAATTTCATGTGTGGTTTTCTGCAGGTCATCATTTAAATAGAAATGTTTTTTTTAAAGCACAATATATGTGTCTATATCTGATATGTTTTTTAAAGTCTGGTAGGATTGTTTGGGTTGTTTTTTTGGTTTTTTTTTACAGAGTTTAAGGGGTTTGACTACAATAGAAACTTGGGCTATTAGAAGTTAAAAGAAGTTTAGTTCTAATTATTTATCAAATGGTGAAGCTGATTTGTAAAATTGCAGACTTGATACTGCTTCATTTTGCCTAATTTCCTTTATGATTGGAAAGCAGTTTAAGCTGTTTTATTTTCTAGAAAGAGGTCATACTGAAGACAGAATGATTTATGTGAAGTCTTTATTTTGTTCACACTATGCTTTATTAAATACTATTTTCTAACCATTTGTTGATTTTTTTTCTTATTATTATTTTTAATTTTTCTCCACATAGGGAACCTAAGTTTTACTTGGAGTCTATCTAAATGCACAAAAGCAGTTCCTGAAAATCAATAAGGGTCTTAATTTGCTTGCTATATTTATACCTTCCTGCCTTTTACAGGACTGATAATTCTTGCCAAACTTCTTGGGTTTGGGCTTTCTGTTTTGTCTTCATTTCCTTGTTGTTCTTGTATTCTGAGAGGTTAACTGGATTATGATTGCAGGGTTGTATCTGAGGGAGAATAGTTGACTTCCTCATCCATCTTTTTTATTTGCTGTAAATTAAATTTTGAGCAAGTAGATTCCAGTTTAAGTTGATCCAGAGGTAAACCAGAGAGCAGGCTTTTATTGTAGAAGGTACCATTCTGGATTTGTTTCAACTCGTGGCCATTTGTGGTGATAGAGAGCTATCATTCCTGTCACGAGGACCATACGTACTTGCATTTGGCTGAGTCTTTATACATCCTCTGTCAGTTCAGCCTGCATTGCTGTTACAATTTTGACAGTGCAAGCACCGAAGCCGCAGTGTTGTAGCTGCTCCTCTCCATGCAGTTCTGTTTCTTTTATAAACTTCATCAACTTCTTTTTCTTTAATTTCTTGATCTGAACTCTTACAAAGCTTAGAATCTTCATATGCTTTCTATTTCTATTCATTAGGCTGCAGTGCCAAAAAAATGCTAATATTTCTTTATCTGGTGTATCTAACACTAGAGTTCAATATTACTAGAATCAAATACTCCAGTATTTCGTATTTATTCTCTGTAACTTTAAAGCAATCTTTTGATTCACACTTCCTCATAAAGCTCATCTCACCAGTCCCGTATTTCTACTTACTGGATTGCAAATTCCATGCTGCAGGCCTAGCAGCAGTTGGAGGAAAAAAACACACATGTGGTGATATTAGGATAAACCTTTCCAACTGTGCTGGCTCATATGTTGATGGTTCATTTGCATCACAGTAACAACTGGGTTCAATGGAGGGGAGCAAAGTTCTCAATACCCTTTTGTTACTTATCTTGAGGGTGCTTCTGGTGCACCTGATTGTAGTAGCTGCTTCCCTCCGTCAGAATTCCTTCTTTTCATTTTGTTCATTGTGAAATGATTATTCTTGCTTGAGAGGAAGCCTGTTTTAATGATGCTGGGATTCTATTTGGACTACATATGTTCTTTCTTTTGATTTGGGGTGTGGGGTTATTGTTTCATTTGTCTATATGTTTGGAAAAGTTAGTGCTGACTTTTTTGGCCTTGTGTATCATTTATTGCATGCAACATAGAATGGGCACTTTTTTGTTTCCATTTGCTTGAACTAACCCCTGTTTCTCTTCTGAAATGTGCAGATCAGCTTTTTTTTTGTGAGGGAAAGAATTCAAATCTGGCAATGGAAGAAACAAATTATTTCTCTTCATTGAGGAGTTGCATTTTGGTGTAGGAAAAGCGGCTCTGTTAAATGTCCTTATTTTCTCATTTTCTCAAATCTGGTTGTTTCTTGGACAAGTTTTTTTGTTTTCTTGTTCCGTTCAAAGAGGTGAGCAAATCTTCAAGTCCTGATTTGCAGTAGCAGCTCTTGTGCAACAGCTAATGTGTAACACCAGGGAAGGTAAATTTCCAAGGGATGAAAGGAACAAAAAATTGACTCTATAATACAGGGAAAATAAACTGTTAGTGAAAAGTTATGTCTTTGCTCCTAAATGCTTTTCATGAATACATATCAGAGCAATTGATAAAGGAGGTCAGTACCATTACCAATATTTATAAATTGGTAACTTAGAGATCCACGTTTTTGCTGAAAGGCAGCGTTCATTAGCCCACATTGCTACTTAACAGGAAATGGCTTGGCAAAGGCCTGTGATAAAGATTTGGTGGGGTGGAGAGTTCACTTGCCATTTACAACTTTGAAGAATTTGATTAAAGATCTGGAATTAAAACCTGTTTGTTTGATCTCAGTTCTAGTCTCGTCTTCTCCACTGCAGATCCCTACAACCACTTGAACACATGCAGCTGTTTTGGGGCTTTTGTGTGGAAAAATGTGAATCAGTGAAATAGTCTGAGCTGAAAGTGGGTGTGGAGTAAGGACAGATGTCCTCAAAGGTGTTTGTTAAACTCAGATCTTGTATAGACCTTTGCTGAGAAGTGAGGGGTGGTGATGGGACAGTGAAAAGGTGAAGAAAAAAAAAAAAAAAAAGGATACCTTTGTAAAGGGCATTCTTCAATTCTTTCCAGTTTACACTTATTTCAGAAGATTCACATCTGTGTAGGGCAGCATAGGTTTAGGGCTCAGTCATGCAGGAGTGGCAAGTGTCATGGATTGAGTTCAGAGAATTCCTTTAGGCACAAAAGCTGTCCCACAAGCATCGAAAGGTGACACAGGCCTGTATTGATAAGAATGGGGGCAGTGGGTTTATTTCTTACTGCAAGTTGTTTTGAGATAGTTTTCAAACAAGCTAAAAAAACTGCATGGCGTGAAACTTGGGAAGCCTTCAGGGACGGTTTGAGGAGACTGTGAAAAGTACGAGATTTTTTTTCTGGTCTTTAGTGCAATTTTGTTCTCCATACAAGTTTGTTAGAAGCCAGTCTAGCCTGTAAGATCAGGGTTTTTTGTGAAAGGAGGTTTGGTTTCTGCTAAGCTTGAAGAAAAGCATGAATATCATTTAAAAATACAACTGCTTATCTCTGAATATGCTTAATGCAAACAGCAGTTTCTCTTCTAGGATCAATTAGTTGTTCTGAACTTCTTCATGGCTCCAATACTTTAAAAGCTCTGTCTTCTGATACAGACAAAAGGTTATTTTTGACTGAAACTAAAAATTTCTTTTAGACAGTTTTGGCCCTAATTTTCTTGCTCTTGTCCGTTACTGTGTCTTGGGTTTTGCACTATCTTCAGGAGTCACAGTTGAGCTTGCTGTGGCTAGTTACAGTTTGAACAGTGATCTTTTCCTCTAGTTCCATCTTCCACACTGGCTTGTGGTGCTTTGCTATGTTAAGAAGGTTTGAAAATGTTTCTGTGCCAAAATATTGATTTAATAACTCTTTTTATCTCTAGTTCTGAGTGTTGCTCTGAATACTTTGTGTTTCTCTAGGCTTTCTGCTTTAACAGTAAGTTGTATTACTCCTCTGTGGGAACCTGAAAAGCTGTGACTTTTTGTGAATCACCATGCTCGTACAGTCATCAAAAAAATTGAGTTGAACAAAACTTGAAATGAGTAAGGCATTGACATGTGGCCTGTCATTTAGGGCTGATAGATGGTATGAGCATTTGAGAAAATGTCATCCCTGTTTTGAAGATGAGCAACTTTTTAAAAATACTAAATATGTATTGGAATTAAGTGGTGAAATAGAGTAAAACTGCTGCCTGAGTTTTTACAGTAGTTCTGAGAAAGTATTATATTGGTCAAGGAAAAGGTAGGGTGGATGTTGCAATGGAGCAAATCTATTAGGAGAGGTCAGAGAAAGTGTGTGCACATGTATGACATGTAGGTTCTAGGACTCTTATGGAACTGCTGGGAACCACTTCTGATACCTGCCTGGTATTTAGAGCTAGGACCAAGCTGCAGTGGACTATAAGTGGTTGGATCTACTTTTACAGTATGTGTTTATATAGGATTGATAGTTGAAGCCCCTTAATCTGGTTGTGGGAAATAATGCATTTACCAGAAAGTAATATTTTGGAAAAACTATTTTGAGAAAATGGGAAGGAATTTTTTTAATGTCTAAACACTTCAATCAGATATGGATATGAAGTTCAATTAACATCTGAAAAAAAAGTAGTTTACAGTTACACGTTACTGCACACTGCAAACAGAAATGAGATGGAGGTGATGGGGGACCATATTGGATTTTTTGAAGATAAAATTTATTTTGACCAAGAGCATTCGGACATTCCCTTTCTCACATTACAATCTTGAAAGAACTGTCTTGTTCCTGCTGAGGGTGTGGCAGCCAACTGAGGGTGAGAATGAGAGGCTGAGGGTAGAGAGGAACAGGATGAATTTTTTTAATATGCTTTATTGGGAAAATGTATTCTCTAACTACACTTACAGAGTCAACACCACAAATTCAAGGATCTGTGTAAAACAAGTCTGTGTCGTTTGTTACCTGTGGTGGCCTGTACTGAATCATTCTGATTTGGATTTGTTGGGTTGTGGGGTTTTTTGACTGCTGACTTGACTGATATGTGTACCTCAGTACAGACCACTGTATCAGTCTTGTGGTTGATGGTGTTGGTGTGTTTACAGATGTATTGTGTCCAAATGAAAGGTTGAATTACCTGCCTTTTTTCCTTCTTCTTCTTTAAGAGAGTTGAAAGTGTCTATGGGAGCTGTGAATTTGTGAGGGAGCCTGACTGCTGCTGCTTATTTTATGTTCTTTTCTTGATGATTGATTACGTCGCTGACCTGAAGGCATGAGTTTGGCCTCTCCTAAATAACTAATAAGGAACATTCTGTCAAGCTGAGATTTAGATGAGGGGGGAATAAAGATGGATTTTGAATCAAGCTTTGTTGGCTTAATATTATTCCAAGAAAATCAGCCTCTTGGGATTTCTTGGCATCGTTTTTATATGGCTTCAAGACACTGAGCATTTATCAGAACTGCAAAAGAAAGCAGGCATGTCACTTCAGATACAGAAGCTAAGACTCTTTTAACTGAAGAGCATCTTTATTTCAGGATAGTATTGAAAACAGCTAAAAGGCAAGGCCAAACATGGTAACAATGAAAACAAATGTTTGTTGGACAAAGCTGTCTTTATAGGGCATTATGAACAGGAGAAACCATCTGCCAAAAACTGGTGGCCGAAAACAGATTTTAATTAAGTAACATATCTTTAATTATCACGAATTCCTATTTTTTGACTGCAAAGTGTAATTCTTTTAGAGTAAGTCAGTGGACAAAGTGGATATTTTGTGTCTTGTCACCCTGTTGTTGAGACACAGCAAGATATCTCACCTCAGTGAGATAACCTTGTGGCTTTCTTAATAGATGTCTTTATTTTCCAGTGCCATCACTTTATCAGGCAGTTCTACAAATTCTTGTAAAGAATTTATTTTTTTTTCCATATGTTTCCTACTGGGTTTAGTAGCAGTAGATATGTAGCAGATAGATTGCTATATACTGTGCTTAGCTTTTTGAAATGTGCTATAATACATGGGTTTTTGTTCAGTATGTGGTAGACAACATGTGCTTTTGAATCATGCATTTTCTCTATCTACTGGCTAAGCAGTTTATTGCCATTAGATTCCCCTAAATAGCCTCCTTCATCTGATGGTTCTTCTTGCTAAGTCTTACCTGGTGAATGCCTTGTCCTGCAGCATGCTTTAATAGAGAAAATGAACAGCAATGACATTTTGCTGCTCATGTAAGACAAATGCAGTTTTTCATCTTCTGTTGTGTCTTACGAAGTATGCGTGTTGTGACCTCTTGCCTGAGCAAATACAGTATTTACAATGATTTCCTAGATGTAGCTTTTGACTTCTCAGTACTGATTCCCTATTTCACTTGCGTCAATAGTCTTCAGTGCTACCAGGCTACCTTTCTAGCACTGAACGAGTGAAAAGCTCTTGGGTCTGGAATTAATTTGGTTATCTACACTAAAACGGTTAAAACCATCCCTGATGCAGTTTTGGTTTAGGGCATCTGTCACTTTCCAAACATGATAAAGAATTTTCATGTGCCATGAATCTGGGAGAATTATGTTAAAAGCCAGGTTAACACTCTAGTTGAAGTGTCAGAGCTTAATGGTATGGATGCCATCTGTCTGTGATGGTTGGCCTCACTGCCTTCTAAAGGTTTAGGGCATATTCAGTTTACTTGTTACATTAGGCATAGCCTCCCTCCTAGGTCCACCTTCTTATCTTGTCAGTTGAGTCTTGTGGGAGTACGTAGAGCTTACAAGAAGGCAAACAGGTAGTATCTTCTAATGAGCACATTCGATATATTTTTAACAACAGTATTCATGTGCTGTCAAGATGAAACACCAGAAGGCAGTGGCAGTTCTTAAAGGAAATTCATTCAACAGTAACAGTTGTATAAACAACTTGCTATTCGGTGTCACTTATTTAATAATTTAAAAATGTAAATTTAAATAACTTACAACATTGCTTGTAAAACTGAGAACAGTCCAGCTTTGTTAGTGGTCTTCTAAACTACTTAACCTCCTGACAAATTTATTCATCCAATTGATAGTCAGGACTGATACACTCTATGCGTGCAAGTCTTGCCTTTAAGGGTACTTCAGTTCCTTTTTTCTTGCTTATACTTTCACTCTGCTTGTAAGTGGTCCACTTTGTACACAGAACCCTCCACTCAAGGGGTTTACTGGCAACTGGCACAGGTAAAATAAGTGTTAGCCAATTAATTCGCTCAAAGGATGCCTTTTGTTGGTCTGACTGTAATACAGTCATCTTTACCTTTCCTTCCTTTCATGAAGGGCATTTGTTTAGTCCTAACCTCTTCTCTGAAGCTTTCTATAAAGGAGCTAAAGGTTTTGGGCCCCCTGTGTTGAGTTTACTTGAGGATGTGGAGAGGAATGAGAGCTGGCATTATTTCTTGTAACAATAATGAGAGAATCTTTGACTTACTCTGTTCATCAGGAAGAAAGCTTTTCTTTAACCAGACAAAGAAGAAAAGAGAATGTAGCAGGTTGTTCACTGATCTAAGCATCTCAAGTTACAGCTAGTCTTTCTCTTTTATTTTTTATAGTGTTTGTGTGGATCTTGGCATTGGGGTCCTTTGAAGCTGTCTCAAAAGGGCTTTCAGAGAGGGTACTAACACCTATTTAAGGTCCTCTATCTTTGACCTTCCTCCCGTTGACACACATAAGAACAGTTCAGAGGCACACAGAATAGTTACGGAAAAAGCGGTAACATGAATTATTTTTAAGAATCTTAAGTCTTAATAAGCTCACACCTTCACCTTACCTGTTTCTAACTTCCACTCATGGCCATACCTCTGAGCTGACAACTACAATCAGCTGTCCTGTCTGAATGCTCAGCTATTTTGATGTTTCTGACTACTCTTCTGAATTTTTATCTTCACAACTTGTTCATAGAATTCCAAAATAGAGTATTTAGTGTTTTATAAGACAAAAGAAAGTCCCTTAGGATAACTTGAAATACTGGTTTGAGGGAAATCGCTTCATATAGTGGTGTATTATAAAAACAGTTACTAGTACTTGCTGTTCTTTCTGTGTCAAACCAGATATTTGAACATTGTGTAAAAACTTATTAGTTTCCTTTTCCATATTAAGAGACTTATTTTACTTGGCTTTGTTTCAAGCAAAACAAAATTTAATGGAAAAGTGCCTGATTCCATCTATCCGAGTCTGGTAATTCATTTATGGAGGCTGACCTTAAAAAAGGCTGAGAAGAACTCAGAACACATGAGGGCAAATAGTTCACTGGTTGCTGCTTTTATCCTGGATGGATTCCCATGAATACATGTTTTTCTGACACAAATATTAACAAAATGTAAATATGAGTTGAACAGCGCTGATTAAATAAGAGCAGTCTTTTGAGCACAAACTATTGGTTAGGACATTCAGAAAGGCTCCATTTTGTGACTGGGGACCTCTGAAAAGTGAATCTCAAGCTGTTTCCAACTTCTAGCTTGATTTGGTTGCAATTTTGCTCAGGGTTTTCATCAGCGCATCGGCACCATTAAAGTGTGTATCTGGAGAACTTTCATAAGTAATTTGGTTCTGTCTTCTGTATGATAGTTACCTCAGTGGTGTTTGGAAACCTTTGCTCTATGTAATTGTGATGTGCATGCATAACTATGAACCTGAGATTGACAGGTTTAAGTTATACAGTGCATGACAAAAAGCTGTTATCCTTATAAATCAGACTGAATGTTAGTATAGCGTCAATTTATCATTTTCATGATGTAGTGTGCATGTTTCTAAATGGACTTCTGCTATGAAGGCTACATTCGGTCTAAAATTTGGGAAAGATGAACACACTAAAATCAGTTCCTATGATCCAAGCAACCTGCTGTTGTTTGACTCCCGTTTTCATGACATCAGTGCACTGTTCCGATCCCTTTGCCACCCTCCAGGGGCTCTGGTAAGTCGTGATGTTTTTCATCTTACTTCACTGGCACATAGACTAGATCAGTGGACTTCATTGCTGACTAAGTGCATAACATGATGAGGTGAATAAGTGGTATGATCTAAATGCTTAATCACAGAATGTTAGGAGTTGGGAGGGGCCTCGAAGGGTCGTTTGGTCCAACCCCCAGTTGCAGGTATTGTTGCTCTAATTTGCAGAGTAATTAATCTGTACAGCTGATGAAGAGGTGCACCATGTATTTGAGGTCCAAATATGCCTGTTTGTTATATAATTGCTCTGAACCAAGTCATTAGTTGAAATACTGGTGAGATTGTCATCTGTTATTTAAACAGTTGTGAGTTATGTATAGTTTAGAGGGCATAATTCATGCTGGATATAATACTTCCTAGTGAGAAAATAGTGTTTTAAATGGGCAGAAACGCATCAACAATGTTAATAAAGACCACAGAAGTGTTGAATCTTCCCCAGTCTTTGTCTAGATAGAAGATCACGAATCCTAAATAATAGGAGAATATATTTGCCTCTTGGTCAATGTGTCTACCTTAACATTTCCTGGAGACCTATGCTTGTGTCAAATATTTTTTCCCACTTTTTCATAAAAAAGCCCAAAACACATAGAAATGTAGTGAACTTTGCTGTAAACTCAGTACGCTGTGAAGTATGGTAGAATATTTATATTAGCTTCTTGTACTGAGCAATAATTGGAGTAAATGGTAGGAAATGAAGAAGATACTGCATTTTAATGCTGTGTGATAGTGGTTAAGAAGAGAATAAGTTTGCTTACAACTAATTTGATCCCTAATTCAGCATGAGCATTTTGTATCACAGCATAGGAGGGGCCATCCAGGTCTTGGGCTTCTTGGACAGTGAGATTTACTAGACCCAATGTGATTGGGGTGGGCAAGGGAACAGGGCCCTCTCACGCCACATTTAAGATCCCATTATTCCAATTACTCAAATCCTGAAGACAAAAAAGAGGATTTAGAAGCCAGTGGTCTGTCACAGAGCTGTAACCTCATTGGGGTATCTCAGAAGACTGGACTACTGTAATAGCTGGACACCAGTCTCTCTAGGAAGGACAGGCAGGGAAGCCAGAGAGGGGAGGAGTGACTCAGAAGCATGGAGCTCTGCTATGGAATGCGTGATTGGTCTGTCTAGTCCATATGCCTCAGTATCACAGGATAGGGCAGAGATCATGAATACTGTAGTGGGTGGAAAGGGAAGATGATGAACCTTCCAAGCAAATGAATGACATCTGCTAGTGGAAGGCCCTTGTTCTCAAGGACTACTTGAAACGCTCTGCTGGAAGTGCAGCACAGCAGGGTACAAGCAATCCAGCAGATTTCTGCAGAGTGTTTAGGGAAATATTTTGGCACAGGTTTTGGAAGGACCAGCTAGGACAAAAGCTTTCTAGATCTGCTACTTGCAAATAGAGAGGAGTTGATCAGGCAAGTAATAATCAGTGGCTGTAGTGGCCACAAGAGTAGTGTTTCATATCCTGAGGGAAGTGACTAAGGCCCAGAATTTTACTGTGTTTAGAGGACTGGTAAGTGGTGTCTCTTAAGAGGCTGCTGTGAAGAGCAGCCTCTGTGATCTCCAGAGACATCTTCCTCAAACTGCAAAAATAACTCATTCTAATGTTAATGAAAACAGAAGTCATGACAGTGAGCTTGCTGGGCTGCAGGGAAAGCTCCTGACTTGAGCAAAACTGAAGTCTGCAAAAGGTACTGGTATTGCTTGCATATGCAGGAATGGAACTAAGCCAAAGCTTGGTTGGAGTTGAAACGGAGGGATATGGAGACCAGCAGGAGAGCTCTCAAAAGTATGTGGACAGCCAAAGGAAGAGTAAGCAGAACATGGCCTTGATGCTAAATGAAGTAGGCATCATGTGACAACATGGGCGTGCAGTGGAGACCTCAGAAGGGATCAGAAGTACTCAGTGCTTTCTTTGCCTTGACTTTCACTGACAGGGCCTGTTCTGGCAGTGTGGCAGAGTTTAAGGAGCAGAGATGACATCCATGGTAGAGGAAGATCATGTTACAGAGTGCTTAAGTAAAATAGACATACATGGACTCATAAGACCAAGTGAGATTCACCAAGGGAACTGGCTGACATGATTGAAAGAGTTCTTCCTATCATCTTCGAGAAGTCATGGCAATTGGAGAACATCCTCAGTAACTGAAAGGCAGCATATGCTGCATGCATCTTTAAAAAAAAAAAAAAGACAAGGAAGCATGTACAGCTACAGTAATGAGTGAAATAAATTTGTATCATGATACTGCAAAGCTTAGGGAGCATTTGACTTGGTAAAAGTCACATGAATGCAAAAGAGCTTCTGGATCTGTATAAATTCTGTCCACAGGTATTTCTGTGTACACTGTCTTCTGAAACTTCTGTGGTTAGCATTAGACTAGCTCATGGTAGGAGAACCTACGTTGGAAGGAAGTTTTAGAAAGTTTGGAAGTAAAGTGCTGTCAGCAGCCTGTCATTTAAGCACCGTGTTGTGTAGGTGCATTTTGAACTGGACTTGATGTGGTGCTCATCATTGGCAGCTTTCTTCAAGCCTGTTTATAGAATCAGTGATGTATTTTTAGTATAGCTGAACAGGCTCAGAAAATTAAAACTGAGTTTAGTTGTGCATTGACAGCAATTTTGTGTAGCTGTTTAAATTAATGTGATTGCAGTGGCCTCAGTGCATGGCTGGAGAGCAAGCATATCCCTGAGAATGGCAACAGTGCTTCTGTCTTTGTCTGTCTTGTCCTTGATTCACAGGCAGTTAAGCCATTTCTAACTCAGCTGCCGAATACCAGTACATACAGATGACATGTCTTGTAGGCAAACTGAAGCTGGTGACAGTTTACCTTATTATGACATGCTGTATATTGTAGCAACTCAGTAGCTGTTTCATGACTCTGAGAGCTGACAACCTGACAGTTGTTCTAAGCAATGGCATTTCTGTTTGTGAGTGGAAACCTGTTTTTTAAATGGGCTTTATATGTAGACAAGACTTGAGCAGATCTGGAACCGTTTAAGTTGACTTTTGTGTTTTGCTGTGAGGCAAATTAAGCAGGTGAAACTTAATTTTGGGTGCCAAGGTTAATAGATTTGAATGTGGATCTTCATATGGTTTATTCCCCACCCTGATTCGCAGTCATTACCTATTACAAGCATACTGTCAGACTTTCTGGATTTAAGAAATATTGGAAGATATTTTGGATGTGATAATATAGCGTCATCTGCATTGTGAGGTTTGTAAAAAAAAATAAGCAATAACTTAATGCTTTTGCAATTATGCTTCTCTTAAATTGTGATCCTTTGTACTTTAAAGGTGAAGAGTCTTTTTCTTACATGTAAATGAAGTAAAGTTCCACAACAGAAATTTTCCTCTTGGAAGCAAGGTGCCATGTTGTTGGATCAAGTAGTTTTACTAGGAAGTATGGAAGGTGATAGCCTAAAACGCATGAGAGGAAGCTGTCTTAATGAAACCTTGCTGAGGAGAAGTCTGCTGCTCTTCAAAGTCCCACAAGCTATAGTGGCAAGGTCACTACCGAAAGACTCGTAAGAGTTACTCCAATCTAGAGACCTCTGCTACGTTGCATTTTCTGTACTGTTCTTGTGCTCTGTAGGAGTTGCTCCTATTTGAGAGCTTTGTATGTGCATTTAGTTGTGATTTTGTAAATGTGGGGGGATGAAACAGGGTATAAACTACCACCAGTGTGGTTCTGGTTTTGAAAGAAAGATTGCATTTGGCTGCAGCTTTTCTTTAAGGTAATCTTGTCTGCCAATCAAATTTGCAGATGATTTAAAAAAAAAAAAGTTAATATCTAAGTTTTAATTACAAAATTTGAGCAAAGAGTTGTGTTCTTTGGAACAGCTAGAATGATCCGAGGTGAGCAAACAAAAAAAATCTATCCTAGCTGAAATGGAGGACTTATGAATCCTTGCCCTTGGAGTCTACTTTGAAGATTGTTTATTATAATTGTTAACCTGCATAAGTGAAAAACAAATGCATGGATTTGTTTCTAGTAGCGTAGGAGAAAGAATCAGCAAAAACATGCCTGAATGGCAAATAGAGTACTGAAACTCATTCTGTACCTGGACAAGAGTTACAAATTGTTGCTCCTATCTGTTTCTGCTGAAGACCGTGCTGTACATGGCAGTGTGATCACAGAATCACATAATTGCCTGGATTGGAAAACACCTCTAAGATCGAGTCCAGTCATTACCCCAACAGTGACAAGCCCTTGACTAGTCCATATCCTTAAGCACTACATCTACGCAACTCTTAAATACGTCCAGGGATGGGGCCTCCACCACTTCCCTGGGCAAGCTGTTCCAATGTCTGATAATCCTTTCAGTAAAGAAATTTTTTCTAATAGGTAATCTAAAATTCCTTTGGCACAATGTAAGACCATTTCTTCTTCTTCTGTCACTTATTACTCGATTGAACAGGTCAACTCCCACTTCTCTACAGCCTCCTTTCAGGTAGTTGTAGAGCCATGAGGTCTCCCCTGAGCCTCCTTTTTTTCTAGACTAAACAACTCCAGTTTTCTCAATTGCTCCCTATAAGTCTTGTTCTTCAGACCCTTCAGCTGCTTTGATGCAATGAGGTGAAAGGTATTTTCAGAACAATAGTTAAACATTGTAAACAGTGTCCTCACAAGAATGAAATGCCTCTGTTTCTGGCACTGTTCTCAAATAACCTGCCTATCTGTAAGCAGTGAGGTTAAAGGAATGGAGGAATTGTGTCAGATCAGCGCAACATCTATTGCATATGGCACAGTGTCTGTTGTGTGTGGTGAGGTTGATCTGTCCAATGTCCCATTAAGGGAGCCCATGGATAGTAGAACACAGGAGAGGATACTAGACATTCAGCTGGTGACATCTTCCAAACTAGCATGCAGTGAAACTGTCTCAGGATGCTCTGGGTGGATTGTATTTTGACTATGTTGAATTTTCAAAAAAAAAGTGCAATTGTATTGACCACTGGAGATTGCAAGAGATGTTGTGATATTTTCCAGGAAAAGACGACTAATACGCTTGCTTTTCAAGCAAATGTAGCCCTCTAGTTCTCCTGCTTAGAACCTGCTCTGCTACAGTTCTTTATTTTCCAAAGTGTGGATGCTAACCAGCCAAGTATTTCTTACTCTTAAGATAAGCAAAGCAAACTTTGTATTGAATATAAAATACAGCATTTCTAGGATTGTTTCAGGATATGAAGTTCTTTAAAATAGAAATAGTAAATGTAATTACATCAGACATACTTGTTCAAAACTTTTATATTAGCTAAATTCTCTTGCTTCTCAAGCGAACAGGAAACCACAAAGGAAGTGTTCATTCAATCCTGTGCAATACCACAGTTTAACAAAAACTGTAAATAAGTCGGTGTAGCCATGCTCTCTTGCGTGCACACAAACAAGTAATTCAAACGCCTACATCCAGTTTGCAAATGGGCTGGAGGGGAGGGAGGACAAGACTGGCGGGTTTTGATTTTGTGGTTTATTTGAATCCAGTTAAATTACTTTGCTTACTTGAAAACATAATGGCTTTATAATGATTGTGGTCAGTCTTAAAAGTATTCAGAGAAACGGAGTTGTTGGGTTTTTTTGACCATTCATCAGAAATTGATTTGTTCATTCCTATAGAATGTAAAACATGTATAGAGAACGCACAGATTGCAGGAGAGTCCTTCCTGAATCTCTTCAAATTTTTTTTACTTTATTTCTGTCAATTTTAGTTTGTTCACTTGTCTTTCTCAGTATACCAGTTCAGTTGTTTACTGTCTGCTGCTGCTTCCTATGCCGCTGGGCCTCTATATGGTCTGCATTCTGCCTTCTTACACCTTTGAAGGCTAACCTGCCTCTGCTACCATGTAAAAAGCAAAGGGACAAGTGTATTTCTTCAGCAGATAATAAAATTCAATTTAGCTGTCTCAAGCTAAACAGCATCAGTCTTGCTTAAAGCTCTGGAGTGATTTATGCTTAATATTGGAAAGGCAAGGTAGTGAAGTTTGGAAGTGGGTCTGTCAGGGAAAGAAGGATGTGTCTTGGGAATTTGGGGATAGAAGAGACTTAGTAATGATATAGATGCTTATGGTAGTTCGTAACTCGAAATATGCATAAAACTGCTTTCATGCCATAGGACTGAAAGGGAGCTAACATGATCCCAATTTTTAGAATTTTGGGAGAGAGTTGGAGCGATGCAAGTCAGTTCACCTCACATCAGTACCAGGCATGTTAGTGGATATGACAATAAAAGATTAATCTTAGTGAAGATGTGGGTAAATACAGTGAATGAAGAAGGAAGATGGCCTCTGTGCTGCTTACAGAAGACAGCGATACTTGAAAAACCAACTCGGCAAGTGCTTAGAAAATGCCAAAAAGCATGGGGATGATAGATACCTGGCAGGCTCCACCTGTTTGGACAGAGCCAGACTAATTCTGTTTGCATGTGAGTTTTGCAAGATGGTTGCCTGATTTAGTCTGTCCCCTGGATTTTTCTGCTGACCGCTATCAAAACAGGGTGCCGTCTATCAAGCTGGACGTCTGATCTCATGCTGTTTAATTTGTTTTAAGAGACAGAACTGAACATATTGAAATCAGTAGTTAACTAACTAAAAGTTTCTGGAGACTGACAGATGTATTGAAGTTACTGTTTTCATGTAGGGGAGTAACACACTAGGAATCCTGTATATTGAAATTACAAAATGCTACTCAAGTTAATTTCTTCAAAAGTATGTTTTAATGTCTGATTATCTCCTAAATTTGTGTCAGTGGCATAAAATATATGTGTCATATTAATTTTCCCTTTCTCAGATTGAATTTCTTCTAATTGTTTTAAATCTTGAGTAAGTGGTTTTGGGGAGGTTTGCATGACAAAAATCCAAGGCTGTAAATCAATTGTGACGTGTTGCTTCATTGGGAAGGCTGGAGATAAGGCAAGAAATAGAAATCGTTAATGATATTTTGGCTGTTTAATTTTGTGATACTATCACTCATATGCCCAGAAGATAAGATAGGCAACTCTTCGTTCTTCTAGATCAGGTCTTATATTTTGTGGTGTGATACTTTGGGTAATTTACAGTCTGACTTCTTTACTCCTGGAGGGTCGGTGGGGAGGAGCAATATTTTGTCCTCTGAGTGTTGCTGTTGTTCATAGTCTCATATCAGGGGTTACAGTTTTTTAAGAAAATTCTTTCAGGTTTCCACTTAGAGGCTATCCATTGTTAAGCTAAGGTAGACACAATGACACTGGGGGTATCTGTTTAACAGGGGCATATTGTACTCATTTCAGATGCTTCAGGATAGATACACGAGCTACCAAGATCAGTGTTTTTTTATTTACCTGCAACTTAGATCAATTATTTGGCGTCTCTTTGGTAAGTTTAATTTAAAAGATGTCATTCAAATCACAGAATCTGTTAAGAGAAACTTTCCATTCAGTGCTCACTACATGTAACTGAGACCTCTGATTTATACATTCAATCCTTTGGAATGTGAGTATCTTGCATAAGCATAGGTTATATTGTAGAATGGCAGGCAAAGAATACTAAGTGAGGTTATTGCCATCTAGGTGAAGTTTCACTGCTTCAGTGTAGAGCGAAAATATGTGAAAATGGCCGCTAAGAACTAGTTAGCCTCAAAGTCCTCAGCTGTTGGAAGGATTCAATAAGCAGGGATATGCTAGTAAAACTCTTAAAGCTACTCGTGGTTGCCTAACTAATGATCCCAGACTCTTGAGAGTGATTTCTTATTAAGCCTCATAAGATGTTTACCAAGAAAGCATAGTCACAGCCCTGTTATGTATAAGGAAGAAAGTTCTTGTCAAAGTAATTTTGAAGTATAGTGAGATGAGTGAAATCCAGGTCTTGCAAACAGTCTGCCAACACTTTCTATTAGTGCCTAAGTTTTCTTCAATGTGAAGTTGGTAGGTTAGACTGTAAAGTTACTTGAAGCAACTGTAAGTTCTCTTCATGGATTTATTTTAGAAATCTAGGTTATTTTCCCGCTCTCTTCCTGTGTTGAGACTTCTGTCACTACTTGTACAGCTACGGTTTTGCATGTTTTTCTATAGGCAGTGATGTCTTAATATAAAACATGCATTTGTTGTAAACAAGCTGATTCAAAATTATTTCTTGGTACAAGTGAAGCTTTGTCTAAAACTATGCGGAATAGGCCATGCACCACAGGTCTGCTTTGGTGCACTTGGAAGTAAAACAACAATACTTTACCTTCAAGCTCTTCAGGATGCAATGTGGTTAGGGTTTTCATATCAACGGCAATTATAGGTAGTACTCAGATGTATCATCTAGTAATAAAAAAAAAAAAATATATACTGCAATTTCAAATGTTAAAACACCTTTTCTTAAATTTTAATGTAGTGTTTCTTCTGCAACACAGAATAAATTTACTTGCTCAATTTCCGGTGGTTCCGTGCAGATGTAGGCAGGCTTTGTGTAGACATCTATGTGCTGTGTAAAAGCAGGCAAATGTGGGATGGTGTTTCTCCTGAAGCTCTGGCGCTTTCGTATAGATCATGCTAATAGATATGATGGTACACTGCTTACTTCAGTACCTATGTTGTTACAGATCACTTGGAATGTAGTAGGATGTATGCTTTTCTGTGTAAACATTTTTATACGAACTTGAGGTTAGAGTATGATGACCAGTGCATATGTATTTTCCAAATTCCATTGTGGATCTTTTGTATTGCCCCTCAAAAAGGGAAGGCCATTGTTTCGGATTGAGTTCAGTACACATGTATATATGTATGTATGCATTTCATATTTTTTTATACATACATGAAAAAAAAATATATGTGGGTACAGTTTGCCATATTGTAGAGCATACAGCTAAATAAGGAAACAGCCACTGCTTCACTCAGCTGGATGTTAATCATACGATTTTAATTTATAGCTAATTTGATTAGGACAAACTTTGTGAAGAAGTCTGGAGGATTTGATTAGCAAATGTGGCATGGTTATCCTAGATATGTTTTAAAGAAAACTTTGAAAAATAAAAAGAGGTATTTCAACTTTTTAAAAGTTTTTAAGAATATTGGAAGACAAAGAAATTGTGAATGTTGGTGGATTTGAAATGACTTTGAGTACTGTAATTCTGCAATCATGGTGTTCATATTTAGAGTGGAATACACGTTTTGTAAGCCTGGGGTTTAAGGCCCATGTTTCGGTAGTGTTTGTAAAAGGCATAGTGCCGAATGTGTCATGAAGGGATGAATTACTATGAAAGGGTGTGTTCTATTGTGTTTTGTTTTTTTTCTTTACCCTGAATAAGTTTCAATCGCGATAAATACCAGACTTCTGTTATCTCTGGGCAGGTGTGTTTTACTTTAAATTGTGAAAGCTTCGTAAAGCTGAAGAGAGTTAAAAAGGACTTAGAGCATTCATAGAATACAAATCGAAGGTGGTGTGTTGTACAATAGCTGATCCGTTACAGTCTTGAAGACTGCAAACTGGAATTATGTCAGTGTTCTTAAACATCAATTTAGATTTTTTTTTTTAAATTATTTTTACTAAGTAATTCTCCTAGTAATTTAACTTGTGAATTATATGTCACCTCTGAAATACAACAAACAACTGTTTAATCAAAACCTTATGTCACCTGGGGCTTCTTGAAGAAAACCAAGTTAACTGATATTACTCATGACTTGAAGAAACTGAGTTAACGGATATTGCTCATGGTGCTTTCTCTTGAGATTCTTCTGAAAATTCTTGGCTTCAGTGACATAACTCAGGTGTAAAAGTTTCTTAAAAGAACAGACAGTTGTAGTTCTAAATGAGATCGTGTATGATAAGACCTGTTCTGAAACATGTTGGCTTTTTTTCTTTTGTCCTTGCCTTATGATTAGAAGAGGGTGGGTTGGCTGATGTTTGATTCTCATAGCATAAGATCTGAGCCTCTTAGAAGGATTTAATCTTTTTCTGTGTCACTATAATGATGGAAAGCAATCTCTTTTATGAATAGGGTTTCTTTATGTTGTTGGTAACTCTTGAAATTAATCAGTCATACTAATCTTTCTATTAATACCAGCTTTCTAAAGGGGAAGTTAAAATACTCTAGTTCGGTTGTCTTAAGGTATTCTGCTTCTTTTCCTTCTAGGCTATTTACTTTCGAGAAGAGAGGGTCAAGCAGGATCCCCTGAAAAGCCATTATCTGATCTGGGTCGTCTCTCATACTTGGCTTACTGGAAAAGTGTCATCTTAGAATACCTTAATTGCCACCACGAAAAACAAATCAGCATCAAAGGAATGAGTCGAGCTACTGGAATGTGTCCACATGATATTGCCACAACCCTGCAGCAACATAGCATGATAGATAAAAGAGATGATAGGTCAGTGAATTATGTAAAAAAAAATAATAAAAAAATTGTACAAGGCCTGAGACAAAACATTCACTTTCTCTACTTACAAACCATTCATGTGAAAAGTGTCTGTGTAAATTTCTGACTTTAAAATGAATGATAACCGTCTTACTGAAGAAGTCGTACAGCCAGGTTTTCTTAGTCAGTTCTTACATAAAGAGTTCTTCTCCCTAAACGAATGGTGGTTTTTTGGATTCTCTTTCGTGTTAATGGTTATTAGAAGGGTGTGACGAGCTTGGAATATTTTCAGTGAAGACTTTTGTATTTATTCAGTATCATCTTCTGCAAGTACAATTCCTGACCCTTGTTTTGCCATTCTCTTGCTTTGAATACCCATGAGGGAAAAAATGGGTTTGTGGGTGGCAGTCTCTCTCTCCACACACTCTTTTTCAGTCATTACTGAATTCACACAAACCATGCGGTGACATCATTTCTACATGAAGTCCTCCTGTCCAAGGCACAGGGAATGCAAGGTTCAATTTAATGTTACAGTCAGTGTTAAAAGTTAGTGCACTGGGAAGGTGAGTTTCTGTTTTGTGAAATATCTTCATTTTAAATGATCCTGACTGCTATTTTCGATTTTAAGTGGGTTGGTTTTGTTTGGCCTCTTTTGATAAAATGCCTTAAATAACTTTCAATGATATTTTTGTTTCTGAAGAGCTTCTTAATTATTTCTGAATATTCCAATCAAAGAAACTTTATAATTAAGCAGAATTGCTTTACAAACAGTGGATTGCCAAAAACTAAAATGAAGATCAGGAGTGGCTTAGCCTCAGTAACTTTTGTGTACACCAGCACTACTATTCAAAACTAATGAATTTTGAAACTTATTATGCAAGCCTTCAAAAAGGAGATTGGCTTACTAGATGGTATTAATTAAGAGTGGTGAGAGAAATGCTGCCATTGTATTAAAATATTAAATTACTGAGGTGCTTATTTATGGACAACCTGATGGGACAAATGCATTTTCAGGGAGAATCAAATACGTATGCATTACTTATATGCAGCTTCTGTCCTGTCACAAATTATTATTGGCCCTGAATACCGACACCCACTTAGAAAAATGTTGTTTTTTTTCATGTATAGAAATCAAAATACTTTATGAACAAGATCTGTTAGCCTGTTTTTTTTTTTTCCCCACAAGTAGTAAAGCTTAGACAGGGACACAAACTGACCTGGCTAATGGTATCCCCAACGTCTGTGGTGAGCCAGGAAAAGAGATCAGAACTTTGAAATTCCTGCCAAACATTTATCTTGGGCATTGGAGATGGCTTCTTATGATTTCTTATGTATTGTTAGTTTTTCTTACACATAGTGAAGTAAAAGTTTGTCACAGTTCTGTGAAATGGGTTCACCTGAATCTGATTTATTTTTTTTAAAAACAATCTCTCAGTGAAAAGCAATGTTGTCACTTAACCTGCCTCATTTTAACAGCATTTGAAATCCTTGCTAAAAAAAAAAAAACAATGTATTTTTTGTTGTCTAGAATTGTATAGTTCTTTAAAACAGGAGACTTTGGTGGGGTATTTGCTTGTATATTAGTGTACTGTGCTATTATGTTAGTCCTTACTTACTTTTGATATGCTACTTCATAGTCATTAGAAAGTTGTTTTCTCCTGGCTCAACATAGGACCAAGGTACATTTCTATGCTTCATTAGGAAACTTAGGTTTCTAACTTGTTTTCTTGTCCAATTAACTGCCATGCTCAGTTCTTGACAACTTTCTCACTCTTTACTTGGTGATCCACAGTGGTTTCTATTTGTGCTTTTATATCATGTTAAAACTGGACATTTTTCTGATAGTGACTGAAGTGCCAACACTAAACCTCTCGTATAGGTTTAGAGTTGTCAACTATACTGGTATACTTTTTTTCCTTTACTTTCCTCTCTGTTGCCCCAGTGCTGTTTAGTTTTGAGTTTTCACTTCATAAACTGTTGTTTCCTCCCTTCTTAGTAAACAGTCATTAGTATAAGCGTGTTACTTGTGTGTGTCAGCCAATATTTTTAGTTTGATATATCCTTTTATTTACCCACCTATTTTCACAGGTTACAATGCAGGAGGGTTTAAACTGTAGGAAGGTTGTTTTAGGTGATCGCTTTCTAAAATAAATTACTGTTCATTGGATTGTAGATTTGTAATAATTAGAAGAGAAAAGCTGATTTCAAGTCATATGGAGAAACTGAAAGCAAATCCACGTATCAATGAAGTAGATCCTGAAAGCTTGAGATGGACTCCTTTGTTAGTTTCTAATGCTGCAGTTTCTGAAGAAGAGAGAGAAGCAGAAAAGGAGGTAATAGCAGAAACTTCTTGCTCTGAATTTTGCTTCCCTTTCATCACTACGAGTATTCAACATTAAACTGTCTTAAATAGCTTAGTTTTAACTTTGACCACTGCTTAATGGTAAAGCATACTGATATTGTTGTAATGCATAATTTTTGGAAGCTGTGCAGCAAGACATGGTAACTTTTGGGGAATGAACATGAAAACTTAAAACATGAATCACTTGTCATGGAGCTGTATTTATCACTCTTGAGGTAGCCCAAGAGCATATAATCAGATCAAATTTGGTGCAGAGCTCAGGGGCTGCAGTGTCAATCGATTCTTTGTGTTACGAACTTGCTCAAAGTGATCCATGTCAGTGGGCATGTAATGTAGTGCTAAAGGACTTAAATCAATTCACTGCATCATTAATAGTGCTAAATATCCCATGAAATGCAATCTTCTTTGGTTTGTTATCCTAACTGTTGTGAAGGAGCTACTAGATGATTCAGCTGAAATGTTGTTGCTAGGTTAGCCAGCAGTGCTAATCAGGGTTGACTTATTGTAACTCTTTAGCTGATCGTGAAGGATATGGCAAAGTAAATGCTGTTTCAGTGATCCATTATTTTAACCTCAACCCTTCAGGCTGAGCGTCTGATGGAACAAGCTAGCTGCTGGGAAAAGGAAGAGCAAGAAATATTCTCCACAAGAACTAATAGTAGGCAATCACCTGCAAAAGTACAATCTAAAAATAAATATTTGCGATCTCCAGAAAGTGTGGCTGTGGTGGGAGAGCGAGGGCAATCCACAGAGCAATCTAAGGAAAGCAGCGAGGAGGATGGCGGGGATGAGAATCAGCAGAGTTCGCCTCCCCGGCTGACAAAGCCACAGTCACTGGCCATAAAAAGAAAGGTGTGTTACTTCAATGATTTGCTTTATAAAGTCTTTCATCTCTGTTTTCAATCAGCTTGTTATCATCAAAATAACAATCTGGTTTTTTTACAGACATTTATTAAACTGTTTTAGTCCTTTCTATATTGTTTGGACACTGAGCAACTCCTGTCTTCTGTTTTTCCTCCTCCGTGTAGTTTTTTTATCTTCTGAATTTTTCACAGTAAGTGTAAAATACTAGTGACACACAACCTCAGAATTTCCTGTTGATTTTTAAACTAGTGATTGCCCTCTGCTGTTTGACTTTGGTATTGGTTCAATATTTTAATAGTTCTTCCTTTTTTCTTTTTAAGATGGAGCCCCGCTTGTGGACTTTGTCTTTTTATTGGTTTTAATGTAGGAACTCCTTGAAGGAGAATACTGTTTTTCAAAAGCAAATGTTAAAACATGAGGGTGTTTTACTCATGTTCTTCTAATTTACAAATGATTTGAATGCTAAATTCTTGTTACTTCAAGATTTACCTAATTCTTCATTTCTTTGAAAAAATAACTGTTTGAATGGTTTAAATTAGTAAACTAAGCATCTCCAAATTTTAAAGCACTCACCTTAACATAGGTGTCTCTGAGAATTAGGAAATTGGAGTGTCCTTTTGTTTATACTTCAGATCAGCAAACTTAAAAGTAACTATAAATCTGTGAGAATGCATAGTAATAAAAATGCAAACTCTTCAGCAGTTTTTTCTTAATAGCAGCCAACTGTAGGATTCTTTTAGTGTATTGTTGAGACCCGTGTGAAGCTTGAGGTGCGCTTCTTTCGCTGTTATCTGTTTTTCTACATACATGCTTATTTCTACAATAGCAGAAACTGGAAATTCAGAAGAATAAACTTTTACATTTGTGAAGGTTAGTGAATTATACATCTACAGAGGAAAAATGTGTAAGTACAATTAATTCGTAGCAATATTACATATCGTTTGACAGAAGAAGGTAAAAGTCACTACAATATGAAGAAAATTCTAGTCTTAATTTTCACCTACAGAAAGGTTTGTGTGCATGTGTAGGTACATACATATTTTAACTGCTTTAACATTTTACTTTTAGATTCTGTCTGCACTTGAATTTGCTGCAATGTGAGGTATTTTTTTAATGAATAAATAGATTGTTATAAACTCACTTCACAAAAATTTATTCATGTCCAGAGTCAGCTAACAATTAGGAACGTAGGAAGAGTTATATTTGTGGAATTATTTTTCAGAGACCTTTCATACTGAAGAAGAAAAGGGGCCGTAAACGCAGAAGGATTAATAGCAGTGTGACAACAGAGACAATTTCTGAAACAACAGAAGTGTTGAATGAGCCATTTGATAACTCAGATGAGGAGCGTCCCATGCCACAGCTGGAACCTACCTGTGAGATGGATGGGGAGGATGATGACTTGAAGCCTGTGATTAGAAAAGCTTTTGAGTATCAACCTGGGCAACAGAAACAGGAGGAGGAAGAACAGAACAAGGAGGATAAAGATACTCAGTGTTACAGGAGTGATGACAATTGTACAAGTAAGCTGAAAATGTTCTTATATCTTCACAAAATTAATTTGTCTTGTAGCCTTCAAGGGAAGTGTTTATCTTTATCAGAAACATGGAAAAAGTTAATGAGATGTATTTAGCCATTTTAGTATTAAAATCTTAGCATCTCAGTAATGCTTTCTGCTTAGAGGTGCTACCGCAGCCATTAATCTCACATAGTTTATTAGAATTCAGTGGTAACTTCAGATATTTTTTTTATGTTTTGTTTCTATTGTGTTTACTTCTTTTGTTATTCCTGACCCATAATATTATAATCTGGGGTTTTTTGTGTGTTCAGAAAACAAATGTTTTCTAGTCTGAAGCACTGTAGTCTTTGCCCTGTTGCCAAAACCAACTTTTATGTCCTTACAACAGGGCATTTCATACTCAACAGAGCAGGGATATCACCGGAACGTCTAATACTGTTTTAGTATCCTTGGTAGTAATACAGGCAAAAAGTAAGATTTGATTTACACGAATATCTTTCTATTCAGCACTACTGGTAATTCAATGAAATGTTTGTTGTTTCTGGGGTACAGTATGTCCTCAGCACTAATGTCCCTATTTTTTTCCCCACAAAAGGGAAGGATATTTTTGATTGTGTTCTTTCAAAGCTGCTTACCTAGTTTAATTTCAAGGATATTTCCTGGCAGAAAAGCTAATGGATGAATAATGAAACTACTAATGAACTATTCTGAACGTCTGCTCATCCCTTGACCTCTTGGCTCTCAGATTGCACTTAGAAGTTTAAATTCCTGCATGAATGAAAGGATTCTCATGTCTGTATATTTTTCTCTAAGAAGCCAGTGGGTACTATTTTAGTATTTTCATAATTGCGTGGGAAGTTTAATCTTTGCGATCCTCAGTTGAAGGATCGTGAACTGATTTCTATTTTAGCAGCTTTTATGTGAGTAGAGAAACCATGATTATGAATGTTGGTGCTGTTACAAACCCTTGCACAGGTACATTAGAATATTACTGCTTTTTCTTGCTTCTCAAAAGAAATTAATTAATCTAACAGTGACAAATTCAGTGTTCCAGCTATGTCCCAGTGGTCAGGTTCGCACTGCATTAAATAAACTGATATTTTGTATTTGCCTACGGACCATGTCATCGCACTAATTGACTGTGTAGGAGTGTTACAAGAGTACAGTGAGAGGCAGAGCTTGGCAAAGGAGTGTCACTGAAGCCACTACACTCCCAAGTGCAGCCTGTTATATCCTGAGAATTCTTCCTTTTTCTGGTGTATATATAAGTGGCATCTGAGGAAAGAGGAGAGGAGTGAATGTGTTTGGGTAGGTTTTTGTAGTCAATGGATTAATTTAGTGTTCTGATGCGTTCTGTGTTTTAATTTCAGTTCTTTTTTGCCTTTTGTCCTGTGTTGCGAGCTGTGCCGTGATGCCCGTGAGAAGATACTAGAATGAGCTATATTTTTTTTGAGTGTTAGTACTATAGCATGGTTATGTGCTTACAATGGCTTGCCCTCCAGAAAGGCCAAACAGGAAACTCCAGACTCCCACACTATTACTGTCAAAAAAGATGAATATGCATTAGATCGATGTCTTTATAAAGTGGTGGCATACCTCTGTTCTAAAAACAAAGGTTGATAATCAAATATTTGGACAATATTTTTGCTTTAGTTTACATGTCTTATGACTTAAATCTCTGGGATTCTAGTGGTGGTAACTGTTAAAAGGCCGCCAAACAAGAACCTACCTGTGTAAGTGTGTTTGAACTTTAGATACTATGTCATTCCATTGTGGTTTGAGATCTGTTATAACTCTTGTTCCAGAGTTTCTTAGTACATTCTTGGTTTACTTTTGGGTTTATGTTTGAAAATATTGATTAGTTTGTGCAAGCTAAGACTTCTCTTTTGTCTCTATTTATTGCTTCCCAAAGATAATACAGAGGATGTAGCTGTGTTGGAAGAAAGCACTAAAGACAATCTTGAGCCTTTAAAGAGTAAGCAGGGTTGGCCCAAAGGAGTTAAGCGCGGTCCATCTAAATGGAGACAAAGCAAAGAAAGAAAACCTGGCTTTAAGCTTAATTTATACACTCCACCCGAGACTCCTATGGAGCCTGACTATCAGGTGCTGGTGGAGGAACAAAAGGAAGTAGCTGAAGACAAGCCCTGCTCAGTTCCTGCTGTTACAGAGGAAGTGATTAAAGAGCCTGTTGAGGCGTTACCACCACCAGATGATGAGGTAAAAGAGGTAGAACCTGAACCTCTACATCCACCCAGTGAACCCTTCGAAAAACAAGGAAATGATATGACAAAAGTTGGGGAAGAAGAAAGGAATGTAGAAGAAGATGAAATCAATTCAAAAGATCAAGAAAAAGAGAAATCCGAAGAGGTGTTTCTGCAAAAAGAGGAGTCCGTGCATTTGGATGATCAGGAGGAGGAGGAGGAGGAGGATGAAGAACCTTCTCACAATGAGGATCATGATGCAGATGATGAAGATGACAGCCACATGGATTCAACAGAAGTGGAGAAGGAGGACTTGCCTGGTGAAGCTTTCAAAGAAATGCTGGAAACGCAGCAATCTTTTTTAGACGTAAATGTTCAAACTGGTAATTCAAATCAGGAGGACTTAATGGATTGTGGTGTTGACCTTGCAAATGATGAATGTGAAAGTGACCAGAAAGAACTTACTACAGATTCAGACCCGGTTCCTGAATCTGATGATGATCATACAGATAACAACCAGGACCAAAAAGCTGGCGAAGAATTACATTCCAATTTCAAGGGAGAGAGCACTGAGACCATGGAGATTGATTCAGAGACGGTTCAAGCAGTACAGTCTCTAACCCAAGAAGCAAGTGAACATGAAGATGCGTTTCAGGACTGTGCAGAGACTCAAGAGGCCTGTAGAAGTTTGCAAAACTATGCCCGTAATGACCAAAGTCCCCAAATGACCACACTGGATGATTGTCAGCAGTCCGACCACAGTAGCCCAGTTTCGTCCGTACACTCTCATCCCAGCCAGTCAGTTCGTTCTGTGAATAGTCCAAATGTTGCTCCTTTAGAGAACAGCTATGCTCAGATCAGCCCAGATCAAAGTGCCATTTCTGTGCCATCTCTACAGAACATGGAGACCAGCCCCATGATGGATGTTCCTTCGGTTTCTGATCATTCGCAACAAGTTGTGGATAGTGGATTTAGTGACTTGGGGAGCATTGAGAGCACAACCGAAAACTATGAAAACCCAAGCAGTTATGATTCTACGATGGGTAGTAGTATCTGTGGAAACAACTCTTCTCAAAACAGTTGCTCATACAGTAGCCTTACATCTAGTAACCTAACACAGAGTAGCTGTGCAGTGACCCAGCAGATGTCTAACATGAATGGAAGCTGCAGTATGATGCAACAAACAAACATCAATTCTCCTCCCACTTGTAATGTAAAATCTCCCCAAGGTTGTGTTGTTGAAAGGCCTCCAAGCAGCAACCAGCAGTTATCCCAGTGCAGCATGGCCACTAATTTTACACCACCTATGCAGTTAACAGAAATCCCCGAGACCGGCAATGCCAACATTGGATTATATGAAAGAATGGGGCAGAGTGAATTCGGAGCAGGGCATTACTCACAGCCATCTGCCACCTTCAGCCTTGCCAAACTGCAACAGTTAACTAACACACTTATGGATCATTCTTTGCCTTACAGCCATTCAGCTGCTGTAACTTCCTATGCAAACAGTGCCTCTTTGTCCACCCCCTTAAGTAATACAGGGCTTGTTCAGCTTTCTCAGTCTCCACATGCTGTTCCTGGAGGACCCCAAGCACAGGCTACCATGACCCCTCCCCCCAACCTTACTCCTCCTCCCATGAATTTGCCACCTCCCCTTTTGCAGCGTAATATGACTTCATCGAATATTGGAATATCCCACACCCAAAGACTGCAGACTCAGATGGCCAGCAAAGGTCACGTCTCTGTAAGAACCAAATCCACGCCTCTGCCACCTGCTGCTGCAGCTCACCAGCCACAAATTTATGGGCGTACTTCGCAGACCGTGGCCATGCAAGGGCCCGCACGGACCTTAACAATGCAGCGTGGTATGAACATGAGTGTAAATTTGATGCCAGCCCCAGCTTATAATGTCAATTCAGTGAACATGAATATGAATACCCTCAATGCTATGAATGGTTATAGTATGTCCCAACCAATGATGAATAGTGGCTATCACAGTAATCATGGGTATATGAATCAAACGCCCCAGTACCCTATGCAGATGCAGATGGGGATGATGGGAACTCAGCCATATGCACAGCAACCAATGCAGACAGCACCCCACAGTAACATGATGTACACTCCTCCTGGACATCATGGCTACATGAACACAGGCATGTCTAAGCAGTCTCTTAATGGATCCTACATGAGAAGGTAGGCCCTTTGGAGAGACAGACCACCAAACTGGCATATTGGATTGATCTGCACAAGTATCTTTTGGAGAGTACGATTTCAAAACCAGCAATCGGTGTGAATGCAAAAACATTTGTTGGCACCATTTAAAAGCTGTATGCAGCAGAAAGCCTTATACAAGTTTTTCTTTTTTTTTTTTTCTTTTTTTCTCGTTTGGGTTTGGTTTTTTGTTTCATTTTGGTTTGTTGGGGTTTTTTTTAACTTTGTGGGTTTTAACTTTTTTCTTTGGGGGCAGTTAGGTGGGTTTCCATTTTTTGTTTCTTTCATTGAGCTTGAAGTTCTCTGGAAAGGAAGAACTCTTTCTACGAACTGCAATTACACAGCAGCTGATGGTTCAGAGCCATTTTATGTGCCTGCTCCCATTAAAAATGTGGATAAATAGACTCCCAAAACTATCAGACAGTACTGGATCCTGAGCTTTTTCTCTCTCCTTTCCCCACATGTAAATGCCTTTTAGCAGTTCTTTTATTGTATTATTTTGTTTCTGAAGGTGACACTTCTGCATGCCGCTAATGTCTTTGTTAGTGACAGTGCATTTTGTAGTACTGTACAAGTGTTGTGCTTAACAGTAAGCCATTTCTTAATTTTTTTGCCTTGATTAGGTTACCCTAGTTTGAGGGGTAAAAAAACAGAACTATATTTTTGTTAATTATAAAACTTGTAAAAAATAATAAAAAAAAGCTGCAAAAGCTATTCACATTTTGGTTAGTTCAAAGGGTTTTATTGTTGTATGTTTAGTGTAAAGTTGAGACTATTTTCCATTTTTGTGACCAGTTTCTTTGGGGCTGGGATAGGAAAAAAAGGCAGCTTTCTGTTTTATAAATGCTGTTATGTTTTTTTGTTGATTGAAACATCTCAGTGTTTATTTGTCAAGTTTTGAAACATTTTCATATATGTCCAAATACTTGGCAGGATTTTAAAAAAAAAAAAAATAGTAGTGAATTTGGTGTAAAGTTGCTATTTTATGGAAATATGCCTCTAACTTTACATTTTCATTCCATCTGTAGATTTTTCTATCTTTATAAAATATTGGAGTTATTTTTTAAGGGAAAAAAATAGAGCAGTAGCGTGTGAATAGCTCAAACTAAGCTTACAGATCGCATGTAAAAAGGCAAAAGTTATTTGTGTCTGTTTATATTGCTTCCTTTTTTTGTAGCCTTTGTACCTGTACAGAGTGACTGTAAGGGCCGAACAGAAGAGGCTTGATACATGTAAAAATAGGACCCAGTGACACTCTTGTATTTATCTGTTATCTTTTTAGTCAGTCACTTAAAAAAAAAAATACACAAAAACCCACCCAAGAAACAAAAATAAAAACTGCAAAAAACAACATCCCCCCCAAGCTGTACATTTTAACATAAAATAAATTATGATGAGCCATTTTTAGCCTCTTGTGTCTTGTCATAGTTTGATGTTGCATGGGAATTACCTGCTGAAATAGTACTTGTTACAGCGCTCTGACACGCTTAATCTAAAGCCCACTAAAGTTGATGGGGTTTGGATTCAGCTGTTAGAGCCTAAGTGTAAGTTAATCATCATAACTGCATACACCTTGTGAAAATAAAGAGTATCTAAGATTATTTTTTTTATAATCTTAATAAAATATTGAATAAATATGTATTTAATACATTACAAGGTTGTCAATATTTAATGTACGAAACTTTTCATATAGAGAGTGTTAATATATATGTGTAGAAGGACATATGATAGCAACAGACATGGTGGTTCAACTGTATCTTAATAATAGAATTGTAATCTCTTGTTGCTGGGTTAAAAGACAATGCAGATCCTGTGTTGAACCTCTAAGTTCTGTGTATGTGCATGTACATGTGCGAACACAAACACATACACACATGAACACTTCTAATCTAGCAATAGAAGAAGGTCTGTAAAAATCAAGACGACTGTCTGTACACGGAGCTCGTGAGTGGACCAAGTTTCAGCTGGGTGCATGTGAATCTGCGCCAGAAAGAGTCCCTGTAAGAATTTTTCAAAATGTTTCTGAAATGAATGTTGCCACCGAATTCCTCCTCAAGCCCACTGACCCTGCCGGAAGGTTGCTAACTAAGGTGAAAAGATTGGTCATCTTGACTGAAAGCTCTGTGTCCCCATTCCAATTTATAAAGCGGCTTTATAGGTGATACTTTATATGCTCAAAAGTCAGAGAAATGTGTAGTTCTTTAAATAAAACCCTTAAAGTGTGTGGGCGTCACCAAATCAAGGAATTAATACTGCAGATTTATGCACATAAGCTGTTCAATGTCAGTATGATGGGGAGCAGTCTGAAACAGTAGATCCGAATGGGACATTGCTGGTCAAGTGTAATAATTTGCGTTGTGGGAGTTCAGAATGCCTAATAAGGAGAGCACAACAGAACAAAGATCTTAGTTCATGCGCTTACTGTCAGATTTGATTTTTGAAGGCAGAGGGTATTCATAGCACTTAATGTGTATGTGTGTTCCTCTTCACAAAGTCACCATTGCCTTTTTTTATGCTTTGGAAAAGGAAGGTTGAACTCAACATGCAGCCTTCAAGTGTGTATAACTAGGACCTTGTGTGTTTGTTGAATAATTGCATCTCAAAGTAGAACTATATTTTGCAATTTTTTTTTTTTTGTTTATTTGTGTTTTTACAGTGAGTGAAAAAGGCACCTGGGTCTTCATCTACTGTGGTTTAGTTTCAGGTTTTGACGCCTGTAACTTACATGCAGATCAGACCTTCTTACCATTTTGGTGTGTGCTAACCCGAGGCAGAGCATCTTGACTCCAGCATATTGCTAAAATTCTGTATTTGCAATATATGGATTAAACGTTGGGTGAAAATCAAGGTACTGTGTGCGCACAACTGCCAAGATTTCAATATTATTTTTCTATTTCAGAACTGAATTCCTTTCAGGAGTACAAATGGCTCTCCTACATCTTTTCCCATAGTGCCTATTTAGCTGTGAATTGTATTACTGCACTAAAACTTCCGTTTTGTAAGAAAGCTGTCTTTCCGTAACAGATATACCTGTTCTATCTATTGTGCGCACGTTGCAGTGTCAGTTTTGACTGTGTGCTCTGGCACCATCCCTGCCGAAAATTACCTTTTTCTTTTAGTGTCCCAAAAAAGAGTTCTTCACAGAGTTGCAATAGATGATTCTTCTGAAACTCGGGAGATTTCCCTGTCCATACAATCTTAGTCTTTGGCTTGACAAATGGAATACTCTGTACCGCTAGGGATTCGCAAGAAGGAAATAAACTTGCCTCGTTCTGCATGTGCATTGCTTGCAGACCTGGCTTGTAGATGAAGTCGATGCTGCTACTGAAGTTGGTGCTGCTTGGTTGAGTTAGCAGCTTGGAAGAGTTGCCTGGAAGCTACACATTACATAACTTCAGCTTTTTTTGATGTAGCTGAACTGATTCTAGGAGAATGAGAGGGAGAAAAGCTGGTAAGTAAATATGAAGTGTCTACTTCATAACTGCTTAATTGGCATAGCCATAACAGAAGAGTGCTTCAGACAAGACCTGTTTCTAGGGAAGATACCTCTCTTTGGAGCAGAACCAACTTCATCTGGAAGCTGTGAAATGACAGTACTCCTCTCACTTCCTGTCAAAAGCTGTAACTGTAGCGCTTCAGCAAAGGCAGGAATGGTAAGTGGCTACCTGATCTCCTAGCAGTTGACAAATTATAACCAATTTTTTAATAAATTTTACTAGGACTCCTGAGAAGCTATGTGATATAAGCAGAAACAGAGGACTTCTAGGCATACAAAACTTTCATGTTCTACGTATTTTAATTTTATATGCTGTTTAATTTATCCATAAGGCAGCCTAGTTGATGGAAATAAACTCCATTTATATACAATGTGGTAAATAGAAAGAACGGGCCTGGCAGTTATCTGGGATACCAATACAACCTGTTCTGTAGAGACTGACACCTTTAGCAGCAAACAAACTGACCAATGTAGTAAAGACCTATGATTCTGTTTTTCTTCCTCTTCCCTTTACTTGTAATACTTCTCAGCATTGAGACTGTGTATTTCCAGCATAGTTTATGGCCTATATAGTGGTATAGGTCAGCTCTTCCACAGCGACGCTCTGGGGTGTGCATTGATCAGAAGTTGTTTTGAGCTTTGTGGAGCCTAGGGGAAAGTGTTTGCAAGAATATTTAAGGTAGGATTACAGTTTTGGATTTATCACAATGAGTTGAGTAATTTAAATTCTTGGTAATTTTTTCCCTATCTACTAAATAAGAATAAATAAGCTTAATTAAGCCACGTTTAAGGCCTTGAAGTAGTATATGTAGAAACACTGGAATAGGAGGTTCTATTGATTTGATTCTTGGGAAAATTCTTTGGGCTCTTTTTCATCTCCATGCAAGAATAGCAGCTCCTAGTTTCTGAATAGCTTGGAATCCTGTCCTTTGGAAACTGTCCAGACAGTCTTCTGTCACTCTTCTCAGAGTTGCCATGTGCCAATTTCCTCATCTCCTATGCAGGACAAAATGAGTGGTAACTACTTAAGAGTTCTAGTATTGTTTTCTGACAGTGGTTGGGAGGCTGCTGTTTGAAAGCTCTTACCAGTCTCCACCAAAAGCTGCTGGGGCTCGGGAAAATAAACCTTTCCCTGTGTGTTTCCACAAATCTCAAACTGCAAAAGAAATACCCATCTCCAGGCCTCAGAAAACCTTGTTCAAATACAGTAGTGCATGTAAACACAAATCAGCTACAAACTCTTGTCCAGTTAGAGTAGTCATCAAGCTACCATGCAGGATCTGAGAAAGAAAATAACCTGTAACTTGACTGAGGGAAATCCCAGTAGATATTTGTTGTATTTTGGTATATCCTTTAATACAGAATCCTTGTCTGTAAGGCTAAAGCTAAGCAGCACACTGCTGTCAGAGAGGTGAGAGAGTTCAGCTTTCTCCATCTAGGTAAATTTCTGAAAGAGTGGAGCCATGTGTCTGAAGGGCAGGTTTGTCCAATGCAAGGCTTGGAGAGATGCTTGCATGTCTGGGTTGTGAATTAAATTGTAGTAGACAGTCAGTTGTTCTGAAAAGGAGCAATTGAAGCTCTGTGGAAGTAGATGGAAAGAGCTGAGGGACCCTGTCCAAAAACTTTTTTGACTCTTTAAACCAAAGTAAAATGTGATCTTTTGAGTTTCCTTTTTTTTTCTGATGCAGGTGGAGGGATGCTTAATTTACTGTAAATCTCAGAGTTTATATATATCTCTTGTGAATATTGTTCACATTGTGTTATCTGATTTGTTTTTTAACAGCAGTCTAGTTGTGTTTATTGTATTCTGCTGTGTCTGAGAATTTGAAGGTAAGGTATTTATTATACAGATAAATACAAATGTTAAGTCAAAATCATTGCATTATGGGTGTCTGCAGGTTTGGCTAAAGTTCCTGTTTGGAGATGAATGATATACTGGCTTTTGAGGCCGCCAAAGGAAGTGAAGGGATAGGAAAGCCTTGACATTAGAGATGCTAAGCCTGGAAAGAGCTGTTAACATCTACAAAAAAATGGCTTAAAGTTGTGCTCGGCTGTGTTTGATTTATAGTGTATGCTCACAGTTCTCAGTGGCACATTTCTGCCCTGTGATCCCTTTTTTTTTTTTTTTTTTTTTTCTTTTATATAAAGTAACCAGATTTCTACAGTCTGTACTGCCCCAAAGTTACAAAATCTTTATCGATGAGCTGGTAAAGACCAAGAGAGCTCTCCTGTGCTTTCCCTGTCAAAGGTCCTTCCCCTCAGGCACTGAAGCAGTAAATAGCTCTTACCTGATACATTGAATTAGGCAAAATTCTAATGAGGAGGGTAATGACTTGACTTTTCTTCTGATGTAAAAAAACTATACATGGGTTAAGTGTGATCCCTCCCTACAGTATATTTTTAAGAATATCAAATACTGCTGAGGTGGCAAAATTCTCATTGTATTAAAACACAGTGCTGATCATTTGTATGAGGTGTAATAAGTTGAATGTGTTTAGGCAGAAAAGTAGATCCGGTGTCACTGTTTGTGTATTTGGACAGCTACTGTCAACAAATACAATTAGCAATTGTATTGGGACACCCTAATAAGATGACTAAAGCTGAGATAGGAGGAAACATTTAGTAGTAGTAAATATAAACAGTAGTGTCTGGAAGCAGAGCAGCAGCTTTCCAGTTAGTCAAATAACTGAGAGATACTTCTTAAAGGCTTCACCTGTGTCTCTTGCCTTTTTAATCAAGACAAAAATCTCATTAGAAGTGGTTAAATGTAGTCCATGATTATTTGATTATTTAGGGGGTTATTGGGGCTGCACAAGTTCAGTGTTGATATTTCTCTTAGCAATGTGAAGGACATCCATTTTTTTTTTTTTTCTTGTTTATTTTTCTAGCTGTTATTTTTTCCAAGTACAGGAAGAAAGTCACAACACATTATTTTCTTGGTCTTTTTTTTGTATGTGTGTGTGAACTAGTAAATTTGATGCTCTGTGTATAGGACCTTTTAAAATTCAGACAGTTGAAGCATTTAGGAAAAACAGGTTAAAACTGAAACTGCTAAAATGTCATATGTACGTGTCTCCTTGAATTGTTGTCCATTATAGCTGCTTATGCATCTGACCTTCTTAAGGGTCTTGCTATGTTTCTACTTTGCATGATCTGCTGCGAAGTCCATTGTGAAAACTGGGTAGTTGATCCTCATCTGGAGGCTCTCTAAATGTTGTACTGCCCTAGATTATTACTGTGAAAGAAGAAATGGAGATGCCAGGAAAACAGCACAAAAACGCAAGCTCTTGCAAAATCCTTCAGGACTCGGGGACTAAACAATTAATCTGTGCTGCTACCATCCTGGTATTTTTTTTCCGCAAAATTTCTTCAGAAGTGCCTAGCTCTATTCTTTTAAAGGCCATGTGCTTGGGTTAGGATCAGGATTTTGGGGGTACTTGCCTAGAAGAGGGTTTTCTTTAAGTTGTATCTGCTTTTGTGCTGTAGAACATTTTTTACAGAGGATGAAATTATTTGTTGATGTAACACGAAATTCTACTAAGGTTGGAACATTCTAAGATGATGGGTTTTAATTTTGGCTTCTCTTCTTTCTCATTTTGACAGCATTTGAAATGATTTTGTGTTTCCTTCCAAATAAGAAGTGATCCTTGTGACAGTGTAATTAAGTGCACCTTCACCTCCCTTTCTTTTATGGAGTTTCTTTTCCAGTAGTGAAACCCTGCCAGGAACAATACTAGACCGTGGTGCTGTGCCCGTCATCATCAGATGGTAGGCTGTTTTTGGCGTTCCTCCTCTGCAGTGCCAGCTCTATGTCCAGTTCTCTCAGCTGCTTCAGGAAGCCCCGGTTTGGCAGGATGCATCGATGTCTTGATACTTGCTCAATGGCATCCACTACTGTCATGTTCTTGTAAATCATCAGGTAAGCCAAGACCAACGTGGCTGACCGGCTGCGACCCATAGCACAGTGAACCAGAACCTTGTCTGTGGAAACAAAGATAAATGTTGCAGAGATTACACTGGGTAATTTCGTATTTTGACAGTGAAGGTTTCTGTAGTGCCCCTGCTGGCTTTGGTGGTTTGACTGCCCTTACCAGCAGTTTTGTAAGGCCCACTTTTGTACAGGTGGGGGAACTGAGGCTGTAAATCATACTGCAGTAACTGAACGCCGTCTACGTTGGAGGTCACCCTTTTAATCTTAAACCAGATATCTATGAATTTATTTGTGAACAAAGATTGCAGAGAAGACATGGGGCCTACAGCCTTGCATTAAGTAACAGCAAGCCCTGCTGTCAGCCTAATCTTACGTGCCTCACGAGCAGCACATATGTGATGCTGTTTGGGCATGATGACCAAAGCACAAGGGTGTGAGAGGGTTTTGTATGCTATCAAACCATCCTCCCACAGGGAATAAATGGGATGCGTGGAGATGCCTTTCTCAGTTCTACTAGCTAGACACAAAAGCTAATTTGATTATTTTGTTGTTGTTCTGACAATGATGTCCTTCAGGATCTAGGTTACATTACTTTATGCCCAAATAATTCATTTGTCAAATATAGCTAAGAAGGCTTTTTTTTTTTTTAAAGACTCGATATTTTTGAGGGCAAAGAATAAAAAGGGCCACGGAAGTTAACAGACGCATAACCAAGGGAATAGAAAGAAACTGCCTCTTAAACTGTAGAAAAGCTTCTTTGGAAATCTCTGGCTAGTTGCCCTTACCCTGTCGTGTTGAATGAAAGTAATATTTCACCACCACCACTTCTCGTATTTTCTGTGATCATCTCTTTGCTGTAGTGGCCTGTCTTGTATATTGTGAAAGCAGCATTTTTGTGAATAGTTTTATCTCTGAATAGGTGTGCCTTAAGATTTAGTTTTGTGACATTACTTGTTTGAACTTTGAACTTCCAGAGGGAGAAAAGTCCTTGGCTTCAGGTACTAGCACAGATATAAGCCAAAAAGGAACCTTCCCCGTTTGCTGTGTCTGGGGGAGGTGGAGGAGGAGAAGAGTAAGTGGGTTCAGGACTGATTGACAGGTTTTGAAACACTTCAAAAGATTTCCAAAAACGATTCAAAGCCCTTGAGGGGGTCTCACAAAAGGTTGAACTGCTGAAGGAAGTAGATTTGGAGCACTCTCTAACACCCTGCTAAGCTGAATTGCCACAGGAGGAAAAAAAAAAAAATCCTATCAGGGCCAATAATAGTTTATCTCTGTCAGCTATGCCTAGTGAGAAGTGTTGGGTGCAAAGCCATGACTCCTGTCGATTAACTCCTTTGCTTCCAGGCACGAGAGGATATTTTGGCACAAGTAGCGTTGCTATGTAATGGCTGCATACAACTGCCAGCACTAGAGGATTAATGGTTACAGTCTGCATCCTAATCCCAGCAGATAGTCTTAGAGGCATCTTGGCAATATTCCAGTCTCTGATAACTAAAAGTGTCTCTTCCTCTCCTGGAAAATGATAATCCCTTCTATTATTACTGCAAATATTTGAAACGGATGAAAACTCTCATTTGTTCAGGTCTTCATGCTTCTCTTTAGAGCTTCCCACCTTGTAAATGGGTTGCTGTTGAGGTGATAAAACACGATAGGACAAGGAAGGCTTTGCTTTGTGTGGGTGGCAAGTACAGGGAATTTAGGAGAAAATGTACAGTTTTATACTGTGTTAACAAAGGCAGAAAGTGGCCGTGTAATTTTCTGAAATGCCCCCTGGTTGTAGGAAAGTGAAGTCTGTTCTTTACTGCATGTGAATGTTGAGGATCTGCCTGGTACTGTTCTGCAGAGCCATGTGTCAGCGCACAGAGTCAGAGGTCTGCTGAGTGGTGACAGGTCCCTGAACTATTTTGGTCACTTGATTTGTTTTTTTTTTTCTATCGGGAGAATCTGTCTAGATGCAGCACTCCTTTTCCAGAGTCAGATGGAGTGATTGATGTTAAGGTGTCTTCAGTCAGATGCCTTCAGTCTTTTTATCTGTCTCATATGTTTCTTTTCAAAGTGCTTGCTTTTTTTTGTTTAATCTCTGTCTTTATTGTATTTTTTCCCATGACATCTTCACATGAAAAGAAGATGCTGTTTATTCCCTTCTACTTTACATTCCGAGGAACTAAAACACCAAGGGAATGAGCACTATATCTGTAGCATAGGAGGGAACTCAATAACCTCTTAAAATAATGTCTGTCTTTCAGGTTAATTAGGCCTTGATGGTATAAATTTTAAGCTGTGCTATGGTCTGAATTGTACGTTTTAGGAAATCTTTATGCATAGCTGACTGGTAGCATGCATAGCTGTGAACAGTTTGATTTTTGCCTCTGAGCTACTTTCACTGTTCTTAAGTCCATCTGCCCATGTTTAAAATCTTCAAAAGCTGCTGTTATCAGGGAGCTTCTTCACCATCGCAAAGATACTGGTGTTTAAATCAGAATTACTGCATTAGGACTGTGTTTTGACATCATCCGAATTGCCTGGCTTTCTGGCCTTTTGCAGGAAGAGGGAGGCTTCATTTGCATGACAACTTGCTTCAACAACATTGACTATTGAGCCATCTTCCCAGCAAAAGGCATTGTGTGAAGACATCTATTCAATGAATTTGATCACTTGGCTGGCTGAAGGTCACACCCCAAACAATGTGATACAGCCAAAATAAATTCGTTAATACATATGTTCTGGTCACAAAGGTCAAAACTTTTTCCCCTTTTCCCTCTCTTTGCATTCACTCCGTTATAATGCAAAGTAGCAAAAGAGTGTGCTTGTGTTACTGATCAAAAGTATTTAGCACCAAAGTTCTGTATTAGTGCTACTGGAGATAGGTACTTGGTTATAAAACCCTGGTTAGGAATCTGGATGCTTTTTGTCAGTCAGGAAGGTGCACATAAATAGTCCTTTTATTACACACTTGAAATACAGAGCACCTTTCTACACTAGATGTGTAGGAAGTTACTAGTTACTTGCCTCTAGTCTTTTCTCCTCATCAGTCTGCTCTTTAGCTTCTGGAGTCATTCTGTTTTTCTGTAAATGTGTATTGGAAGGCTGTTGTCCTGCATTCAACCTCCACGTCTTCGTGGAGTCTGGGTTTGTGCTTTTCTGCTTATCTTTGGCTGGGATAGGAGATGTACATGTAGTGTACTTTTCCCTCACAAGAAAGTTAAGAGCTTGCTCTTTTTCTTTGAGTATCACAGTAATTCTTTATTGGTCTCCATCAGAAGAGATCCTAGCTATCTTGTTTAAAAAACATGTGAATGTGGCAGGCAGTGCACAGCTACAGAAATGGTTGCAGCTGGTAGTATCTGCTTAAGTGCAGAATTTTTTTGTTTGTTTTGTAGCAGTTCATCCAGTCATTCTTTAATTTGGTCTCGTGTTTCAGTGCTGGATTGGTGCTTGTTGCAATCTCAGAGCTTTCTGGACTTTGATATGGTTTTGAAACTGAAAGGTTAATACTTGCCCCACACACCCCCATCCGATCTTTAACCGCCCCAATATTTATTGGGATGCAAAGGGTTGGTTTGGTTTTAGCCTTTGTGGCTTCCGTTGTGCTTGTGCTTGTTTCTTCACCTCAGTGCAGCAGACAAAGGTCTTAGAGGAACAGGAGGATGGTGGGAGTGAGGAAGTCTGCATTTCTTATTTCAGCTACTCCAGTCTAGTACTGACCTCTGGCCTCCAGCCATGACTAGACACAGGTGTGTGTTAGTTATCCAAAGGCAGTGCTTAAGATATACTTTTTTGAAATGCCAGGAACCTTTCTTCACAAGCAGGTAGGCTCCTGAGGCAGTTTCTCCTGCTATTAGGACTTTGATTTTTAAAACTGAACTGATTTCAAGAGTTTCTTCTGAACGAGGGAAGGGACTGTTGCAGTAGACTGTATTTGCTGAAAGGGTAAAATTGTAAAGACCTGGATGGCTACTGGGGGCAAGCCAGGTAGTAGCTGTCTACAGCTGAGCTAAACAGTCAAGAACAGAAGATGACATGAGGCTGGAAACTTGTTATGTGACCCTCTAATATTAAGGTCTTTGTAGGTCAGCAGGAAAGTCTTAAGTTTCTCAGATGGTTTCTGGTAAAATATCCTGTAGAAATTTTTTTATTTTTTTTAAAAAAAAAAAAAACAGGCATGTAGGGAGAAGGAGTAGGAGTAATATTGAAAGTCGGTGTGAGGCCTAGACTGTAGCATTTCACATCAGTGTAAAGCTTTCTGATAGAACACTGCTGGAGGTCAGCAAATAATGAATTGTAGTAATCAAGCTGAGAAATTACAAAGGGTTTAATGAAATGTTTCTGGATCTCTGCTGTCAGAGTTGTTTCAGTCCCCTGCTGCTTGGAAGATGGCAGAGAGATAAATCTGTTATAGCTTGGGGTAATCTGATGCTTAGGTAGGAAGGTGTTTTTAGTATTGGTGGAGTCAATCTAATGCTGCAGATCATGAAGCTGTGGAGTGGCAGGCTGGAATCTGCAGAGCACTCGTGTTCCACTCCTACGGCTATGCAACCAGTATTTGTTAAACCTTTCTTAATAGGGACTAATTTGAGGAAAAGACAGCTTAATTCCTGGAACCTATGCAATGTACGGTTGCCTTTGATGTGTTTATGAAGGAGTCAGAACAACAACAAAAAAAAACACAACCTCTATCACACAGAAGACCTTAATTCAAGGTGTGATGTGGACTTTGATAAAAGTGCTTGGTAAGGGGCTCTTTGGCCGGGACTAGCTTGACAGTAAGAAAGGTCCTAGTTACATCACTACCTCCTCTTAAATTAGTTCCCTGCAATTAGTTCTGTGTTTTCTATTGCACTATCTTGGACTTGTTTCATTCCCACAAGATTGAATGCTCTGGAACTATGCTTATAGTCAAATGGAGTAAATACTGTACTGTTTTTAACCATTTTTAGCACCATCCTTACTTCTTTCATCCTGAAGCGCATTATCAATGAATTTAGAAGCTGAATAAAAGAACTGGCTGAGCTTGAAAGTGGGGAGATCATCTGCTTCCACTCCATGGTACTCCACAGCCATGTTGTCATAATATTCTGGTCCCGTATCCACGTTGCGCTGACCATGGGCCGCGTTGAGGATGTGAGTGAAGCCTGCCTTCTCAAGGCTATACCGATCTAATGCAGTTTTCCTGTTAAAATAAGAGCTGTCATGTAAGCAAAGAAGCTTCTTACCCAGCAAGCCAGACAAAAAAAAATTAAAAAATAAATAATAATTTAAAAAAATCTGGTTTGGTATGTTCTAAATGTTAATGACAGTGATAATGCTTCAAAAATGCGTTGTTTACCATTGTAAAGATCTTAGGATACTGTCATTCAGAGTGAATGATCCTTCTGGAGTTCATAACTATCTCTCCTAGGTCCTTAGAGCACCTTAAAAAACGACTGTATTTTTCTGGCACCTTTGTAAGTTAGGCAATACTGGCTTCTATCCATCTTGTTCAAGAAAAAACTTGAGATGCAGAAAGAAATAAAATAAATTATTTAAAGTCATAAAAGTAAATCAGTGGTAGAACTTGAAATAGGACCCAGAAATGCTGCTTTCCCCTTCTGTCCCATAAATTGATATTGCAGAACTAATAAAAAAGTCAGTAATACATGAGGAGTAAGATCATCTGGGATTCAAAAAGAAGCTCTTCTCAAAAAGAAGCTTCTCCTAAAAGAATTTACTGAGTTATTTCTCCATTTCTATTTAAAAAAAAAATAATAATGAAAAAAAAAAAATGCCCTTCTGTAGTCCCAGCTCCCTGTCAGGTTTCCTTTTACTGTCACATTTGTTTAAACCAGAGGTCTAAAGCAAAAAGAACTAGATATGGAAATTAGGTACTAGCTTTCACTGAAAGCTGAAAGTCATGTATTTAGTTCAGTATTTTAATTTATTCTTGTCCTCTCTTCCCTTGGACAAAAGAAATCAGATAGGAGAGGAAATTCTATATTTTTGTGTGCCCAGTACCCACTCTAAGGTCATGCTGGCAGCCTGAGAAGTGCAGAGTATGTGGACAGGCATGTAAAAACTTTTTTGTTCTATTATAGAAAGCTTTTAGTTTTGGAAAGTTTTGTTCTGGAAAAGCTGTCAAGTTTCATTAGAGCCTAGGGAGACTACTGAGCTTTTTACAAAAAAATTGCGTAGGCTTTATTCTCTTAATATATTTTCACATAACTACTGCTGCCATAAATGAATTAGTGAATGATGTGAAACAGCTTTTTCCAACCAGAAGTACCTCTCTTGATGAAGGTTTCCCGAACATTTCAATGTGTAAATGCAATTGCTGTTATACGGGATGTTGTGGTGGGCTACCTGTTGTTGTGGTCCATAGTTTTAGTGGTGACAGCTCAGAATAACTTGAAGTTGACTCCATGTTCCCAGCCTCTATCAAAGTCAAAATGCTGCTTTGAGCAGTCAAGAACCTAGTGCTCAGAGCATTTAACTGGGTTATGGATACTGAAGAGCTTACCTATGCTCACTGTTATTTAAAGTAAGGTCATGATAATTGGTTGCTCAATAGTTAATGTTGTTGAAATGAGTTCTTCCTGCAGAAGTTCCTTTCTGGACAGGAATGACGATGTTTTGACAATACTGGTATTTTTGCCATTAAATAATGTCTTAAGTCCCCTGTGCAGTGATTTAAAAAGTAACTAAAAACTCCCAATTAGTGTGGTGATGCCTGCCTGAGCTTAATAGACTCTGGAGGATAGAGAAGCAGCAGCATCTTGCCGCTAGTGCTGTGACTTTCCATCTTCACCTCAGGTTAAATAATGCTCACTCCTGGCCTTTGTGATTGACCCAGAAAGACTTCTCTTTTTTTCACTCCTTTTAGGAGATTGTGCCTCAGGATTCTTTTCAGGTGCTGTACATGCTTTGCCAGCAAAGGCACTTCAGTTCTGGATGATAAGGATGGTCAGTACTTAAAATACCAGACTAAATGTCCTGGCCAAAGAGTAAAGGTGCAGTCAATAACTATGTCTCTTGATTTTTATGTGCTTGACGTGAACTACAGATTCTGCTTTCAAATTAAGTCATATTTTATTTTGCCTCCCTGATGCTGGGATGGAGAAAATATGTTTTCCGTTCACCAGAGTTGACCCAAAGCATGTATCCAACAAACCATGAAAGACTGATAGTTTTGGGTCAGAGATCTGTGCTCAACCAGAACCCCTGCAAGAGGAGACTTACATGCTGAATGGTGAGTAGGACTGCAGTGTAGTTATGGTCAGTGGGAAAACAAAGTTTTTGATGGACTGTGGATACTACCAGACTTTGGCTTCTGCAAGCACTGCTCAGGCTAATAAATAACATTTTAATTAAATGATGAAGTTGTTCCAGGCAAGGACACTGTAAAACAATAGATTGCATGACAGTCATTAACATTTGACACTTACATTAGTCTGAAATCAGATTTTCCTGTTTTCTTGATTAGTTTCTCAGGAGATTGCCTTTTGTGGTAGTGGGTGCAACTAATACATTTGTTTCTGATGATCACACTTACAGTCTTGTTCTGTGTGTTAAGATCTCATCTGTAGGTGTTCAGTGGCCCCAGTGTTTCAAGAGGTATTCAGAAAAAAGGGATACTATTTTTCAGTAACTCTGTAAGCAGTTGGCTCAGTCTGGCCAAGCTCCTAGGAACTTCCCCCTCCACCTCCTAGTGTTGTCTATAGCTGCTTACTATGAATGTGAGGCCCAGGATGTACTTAATCCTCCTCCTTTGTATTTATTCAAATAAAAGCAAGGCAGTTAGGTGTTCATTTTGCATCACAATTTGCGTTAGCCATTGCTTTGCCTTTGGCCTCTTGGAGTTGAGGTATGTGCACGTCATTACTCCGTTAGGTCCCTGTCTTTCTTGTGGCTTGGGCTGGAAATGGAATTGGAAGCAGCTATGGGTCAGCCTTTGAATGCTGTTGCAAAAAGCCCATTGTATATGCTCAGATGTAACTAAATCATCTTGAGTGAAATTTTTTTTTTCAATAATTTCTAAGTGTACTAAAGAAATACTTGGGGGATTATCTACTCCACTGTTTTCGGTACTGAAGAATTTGTTCTCTGTTCTCAGTGCTTGGTATGGGCTGATCTTAAAATGTCGTCTGCTTTTTAATTACACTTGATGTGTAAACTGATTCAGCAGTATCCTCTTGTGCCGAAGGTAACCTTGCCTAGTATAGTACTTTTCTTCTACTGATGTTGCTGATCTAGAAAGCTTCCAGAAAGTGAATGCTCAGTGTTAAACACTCAAATCTCTTAGTATCTCCACATTTCCAGTGGAATAGATACTCAAACTGTGCTCTGTGTAGGTGTTACAGAGCCTGTTAGTTGAACCAAGACCTAAACATATGCACTGGCAAAGTGGAGCGAGGTCAGTGTAGGTCCTGTGGTATGTGGCTTGTACATCTGCAGGCTGAGCTATTGTGTGCCATCTGTGAAGAGGACGTTGGGTACCTTGCTTCCAGCAGATACCTTAGACAATGTTATCTACGCAGAGCCTTTCCTAAGGTTTATAATATGTAACATGTAGAGATCTGAGGAAACGGATATTTTGCAGTACACAATAGTGTTCACAGGACTGCAAGAAATGCCTGCCTTGGGCTTTAGAATCTGCATCTTTTAAGAAGGAAAAAAACAAAACAAAAAACCAAAGTGACACTTTTTCCAAAGAAAAAGTGCTTGATTTCAAACTTGATATGGAGATTAGGAAGCCCTTTCTTCTTCATCTCAATCCCTCCTAGTCTTGAACTTGATAATTATGTTTTCATAAAAGATACCTCTGTTGTTCTTTCAAAACTGTTGTGCTGTTGTGTTTTGGTGTTTTTTCTTGTAAAACCTTTCCCCAAAAGCTAGGCAAACAGCCCAGCTGAGCCACCACTAGTCATACTGACCTGATTTGGTCTACTTTTTCACTTCCATCAGCTGTCTTTTTATCTTGCCTATTGATCATAAATAGTAATAGGCAGGGACAGTCTGTGCTGAGACTGATTCTACCATCATGTAGGCAGTTAAACTTGGGGCCATACCGTGTCTTCGGCATGTTGATTGCCCATTAACTGAGAGCAAGAAGCAGTCTGTTAAGCACCCATACAGGGGGACCCAGATGCCTGTAAATGGAAGTGTTACTGTGCCCCTTGACGTGATCGGTTGGACTGGCTTTAGCTATCAGTGAACTCTGGCTTTATGGGAAGGACTGGCTTGCTTCCCAACGTCAGCTGAATCTGTAGTGTAGCTGCCATTGTGGAAACATCCCTCATTATCTGTTTACTTTAATCAGAGCCTAAATTTTTTCATGTTTCACCATTCGTGACACTCCTGGTTACATCCCAAGGAGGGGGGAATAATACTTTTTGGTTTTTCTTGCAGTTTTTACCATGGCTGAGGTATCAGTATTTTAGATGAAAGGAAGGAATAAATCAGGCATATGTATCTGCAAATACTCAATTGGTTGAAGTGACTAATAGCATGGGATCATTGAGGGGTATATGAATCATATACCTTATTGGAGGATTTATAACTCTTTCTATTTCACATTCAGCTAAAAATGGCATAGATTTTTTTTTTATTCCCTTGCAGTTGGCTCACTACCAGAGTCTAATAATCAAGCTAACAGCATTCCTCTTTTTCCCCTCTCTGGGTGCTGCTATTTCCTAATAACTAATGCCGTTAATATTTCCATTTTTGTGATCGTGATTGAATTGTAAGTAGCCATTGTAACAAAGAGTTTGCTGTAAATGCCCGTGTAGGTGAAGCTATAAGCATTTGACTACTCTTGCGATTGCTTTCATTTTGTGTATCTCCACTGTCTGTGCTATTAGCACTTGTTTTCCTTTTACATGGTGTAACTGTGATGTCCAGTGTCTGCCTTGAATATGTGTTCTATGAAGAGAAGGTGAAGTGTGACACTGAGAGATAACAGTTAAAATTTCAGTATAATTCTGTTTAGTAAGAGGTGGACTGGGCAGATTGGTCCCATGTGAAAACTCATCAGGTCTTCAGTTCAGAGCACATAAACATATGCTAAAAGCTAAGCATACCCAGAAGTCTCTGTAGCAAAGCATGTTAAGCAAAAGCTCAGTGCTTTGCTGAATCAGACTCTGCATTTATACTGTAGGACAGATGGACTCATAAACATGTTTTTAAAGCTCTGAGGCAAAGGGGAGTACTTTGATATGGGAATGCCACCTAAATGGTGAACGTTGGAGATAAAAATCACTTTCACATAGGGATATATTGATAATAACAAACTATCACCAACTGGGAGAACTGACCCAAACAAAAATGTCACAGATTTTCAGATGGTTCCCAAAAGACTCTTCACATCTCTCGGTTTGTGCAAGGGCAAGTAAAGGGCTTGTTCAGGACTTTTAACTGTACCTGCAGTCAGTTTTAAAGCTAAGATTCATAGGATTAAAAGAAATGCTGCAGCAACCTCTCTCTTCTTCTGGAAGCAGCAGTGTAAGTTGTTATAATGTGAAAGAGAATTCTTCCTTTCAAGTTGCTGTCTCCAATGTACCAAATTCCTTCTCTCTCCTTTCAGAAATACTGTCATAACAATCTTTAGTCGCAGCTGCTTTCATCAGGAAGATGCCCAAACCAATGGAATTGAAAGAGAGGGAAAAACAACTTGGAGGCACTGCAACCTGCACCTCCACATCAAGTATTAAGTGTGTTAAAAGCGGCTAACAAAGGGAAGAGAAGGCAGATGGTGATGAAAAACCAAGTGCCTCTAAATGAAGGAAAATAATCCTCCAGAATGCCTTGAGAGGGTGTGGGCAGAGCAGCTCCCTCCACAGGTAAGTCAGCACCTTAAAGCTGGTACTGGTCAAACAGATGACTGATATACTTACAAACACTAAGTAGAGCCTCTTGAGCTTCATGTTAAGGTTGAGCAGTGCTAACATGTTTCAGTACAGACTGTTAAAGCCAGAGATTTGCATGACCCAGATTGACAAAGCACAAGGAAATCTGAGGCAACATGTTACTAGAAGAGGAATCGTCTCTCAAAGTTTTACATTTTCTTAAACACTAAAGGAAAGCTGGATGCAGGATGATAATTTACCAGATGGTCAGTGTCAGAAAGAAACTTCCTGAATATAGGCAATACTGACACTTTCTTAAGAAAATCTGGCAGTTCTCTCGCCGGAGGAGGGATGTTGAGAATTTCCAATAATACTGACCCAGTTTCCTCTGGTAACTCCAGCACTGAGGGAAGCTTGAGATAGTGTAGCATTGTATTCCCTTTTCCTTCTGACGTGTTGCTCCATTTCTGTGGATGCCTCCTATTCAGTATGAATTAGAATAATTTTTAGGTACTACTGAAAAGACTGAACAGAATCTTTATAACATGTGGCAGAAAAAGATTTAGTAGTCTATTTTCCTCTAGCCCAAAATGGTGGATGTTGGTTTTGTAAGTGATGCAGCCTCGGTACAGAAAATACTTCTCTATTTTCTATACAGCAAAGGCATCAAACACATGTTACGTAGCCAGTCTGTTCCTGGTCTTGAATTCAGTCACTCAACAACTGTTACAAATCACCTAATAGACAGAGATGTTGTCTGAGGAAGTGTTAATTGTCTTTGAAACAATTGCTGCTTTGAGAGGTTCACGGTCCAGTGTTACAGATCTGATTTTTCTGGATTGCTAAACTACTATTACAGTTGGCAGATTCTCATACTAACAGAGTTGAAACAATCTTCAAGAGCGTTGTTATAATCTAAATCTGCACACACACCTATTTTTGCACGATTAATACTGGTGTAGATCCTAGGAGTTCATAACATTAACTATTTGCTACCCTGAGTGAGTCTTACCTGTTTTCTTCTAGATCAGTATAAATTGTCTTTCTACTTAGTCGCTTAGAAAAAACTATACTTTTTTTTTGTTTTTTTTGTGAGCCGTTTTTTGGTCTGCGTTGTTTTTTTTATTTTGTTTTGTTGTTTTTTCTCCTGGAGAAGAGGAGAGAATGAGGTTTAGTTAAGCATATATTTAAAGTTTGGTTTTATTAATGATCATACACTCCAGTCTTGTAGGTTTGAGTTACTCATATGTCTTGTTGAACCTTACCTGTGTTAGTTCTCAAGACAATAAGCCCTGGGGCTGGATCTACTGGGACAAGCACAGACCATAGCTTTCCTGAAGTGCAAGTTCAGTTCAGCAGCATATGCAAAAAATTATTTTTCATATTTAATATGTAAGGAATTAGACTCCAGAAGACTTCTTTTCCTCTGGGAGTAGTTTGAGAATGCAGAAAAACCTGGAATTGTGATCAGGCCTTAAATCCTAATGAAAGCTAGAGGATGGTTAAGAAGGAAACAAAGTCTTGGGAGGCCTTTGTCTTCAGCTAAAATATTCTTTGAAACTCAGAAATGTGGAACTATGAACATCATCTCAGATAATAAGGCATTTACGGAAGAGCTGCAAGAAGAAACTAGAAGCTGCATAACTGGCAGAGATTTTTCCATGTGATTGCAATGAACCAAGGTGGCTTGGGATCAGCCAGTTAAACTGCCCATGCAGGAAATCTGATGACCACTGGAGGAAAGGAGCAAGACAAAGCTTCTCTTTCTCCCTTTTGAAGGTTTCTAGATGTGAGGAGGATACATGTGAGCACTAATCCTGATATCAGATGAATCAGAATCTTGGCAAAGCATGTTTTACTCCTATCACTGCGCTGTCTCCTACAAATTTCAGTGTCTGGTCTTTAAAAGTCCTTGGAACTTGCTGGAGGAAAATTTCAATTGGAGCTGAACACAGCATGTTATATTTTGAGGCTTTGATTATTCTGGGTCTGACAGGCTTGTGGAGATTTCATTGCCTCTGGGCAACATCTGCAGCAAAGCCTTTTAACAAAAGGATTGAGTGGCCTCACAGGGCTCCTTGATAGCCTGTATTGCATTAGAAGGAAGATGTGGTTACGTAGTCAGGGTAATTAATTAGCATTTCCATAAGCAGTCACCAGTCCTGTTAACCTTGTATATGCAGGAGACTGGGATGAAGCACAGATGTGAAAGCTCTGAAGATAAACTCTGCATATGTGCATTCACTTGATTTTTTGTTGATGATCTTGAAAGAATTTAGTGGAGCTCAACCTTAATTTAGCATGGCTAAGGATGCAAATACACCCAACATCTGTTCTCATCTCCATGGCAGCTCTTTGGCGACCAGTGCTACAGCAAGATCTTAAAATAAAACAATATAAAAAATCCTGCCACGCTGAAGGGGGAAACTGTTGGTCAGAACTAAGATGTGGAACTGGCCATGGAAAGATACAGAGGTCCCTGAACTTTACGAAAACTGTGTCTTGTCTGCAGACCAGTTCTCATCTCAGATTTTCTGCTATGGGGTGTCAAGTTTGCTCTTAGTTGGCTGACAATAGTTGTTCTCTTTCGGGGAGCCCAGTTTTCTGGTGAAGCTTTACTTCTGTTCACCTCCCACCCGCTCCTCACTTCTTTTTCCTTCTCCTTTGGCTTTTTCATTGTTTTGTTTCAGTCATGGGGGGAACTTGTTTCCCTTTGAAGCAGCATTGGTTTTCCTCCTGACTTAAGACCGGTCCCCTGTAGAAACATGCTGCCCAGTGTAAGTGGATGTGGCTCTAAGTACCTCTCAAGAAGCTTGTTACTCTGTTCCTCTGGTTAGTTTGCACTAAGTTCAGGTGTGTGTTTGTATTCAGAGTTGCACCTCTTGGCACTTAACTAAATAACAAGGAGTAACAAGGCACTGCTACAGGAATTACAGGTCAGTGGCTGGTGTCCTGGGCTTAGAGACTGACTGTCCAAAGACCGGTTGTCCCTTTAGATCCCTTTGCTCAGAGGACAGAGCTGTAGCTTCATCACAGAGATAAGAGAGAAATTCTTCTAACAACTTTGCTTCATTCAGAATAATTCTACTAGTGATTCTGAACAAGGAAGTAGGAAATAAATGGCAGAAGAGATTGTTCTTTACACTGAATTTTGAGATAGAAATACTGAACAAGAGGGGCGGGGTAGAATAGGGGGAAGACAACTCAACCCCCTTTTCTTTTGTTCCTGAGTCATTTGACCAGGCTTAAATTTTTTGTTTTGTTTTGTTTTATTTTTTTTCTCTCTCTAGAAGTGTGAGCCTCTGCTTGGTTAAAGCCCAGAACTCTTCTTTGTCTTTCTGTTGCCTCTGGCGCCACAGAAGTAATTGGTCGATGATATTAGGAGTCTTGTAACTTTGAAGGCTGTATATCTTTCCTCTTTTATAAGCTGGCAACAGATGAATTTTAGGACCTTTTAAAAAAAATATTGAGAACTTTGAAGCCAGTGGGGGTCCTGCTTGTGCCTTACAGTGATGATGTAAAATAAATGTCATGTTAGCGCAGGGTGCAGAGGAAAATGGGAAGTGGACCAATAATGCCTGAGGGGTGAAAAAAGCTGTCTTGCTCTGCTCAGGGTTTGAATTGGGGGGTTTTCTGATGGCACATCTCCCTGCTGCAGCAGTCGTCTCTACTTGTCAGAATAGGCTGTTTCTAGTTTAGTCCTGTGCTCGACAGAGCTAAGTCTGTTTTGTGGGTTTGGTTTTCTTCCAAATTGCGCTTGGTCTGATCAGTGAGACACATCTCTGCATCTTTGCCTAATGCAGGGTTCTATTTGTTTTAATTTCTTGAACAATTTGAAAATGTAGAGTATTCCACATGTACAAGCACATGCTTGGAAATGCAGAAATACCACAGCGGGTTGAGCTGTCTCTTCGGCCACTTTAAGAATCACATTTTAGGCTTAAACCAACCTAAGCTGTGGTCCAACACGTCTAGGCCATGCTCTTCTGTCAGGGTAACTGTGGGAGGGCTTTTGCTTAGAGATAAATGACAAATTATTCCTCAAAATGATTTAAAATAGATTTAAAAATGGATCGTGACTAGCTTCAACCTCTGTGCCTACACTGGTGCCTCAACTGCTCCCATTACTTAGTCTTTAACAGCAGACCCTGTTGCATTTACCCAGCACTTTCTAGAAGCAACCGCAACCTATGCTATGTGCCTTTAGCTATAAGGACCATGTCAGGCTCTCATTGTTCTGTTGAACCCTGAAATCTGTCAGTAGCTCATCAAATCACATTATCATTGCTAAATACCAATGAATGGGTAGGAGGAGGAAAAAAACCAAACCTTACTCTGTTGGTGACCTGTACTTAGCACAGCTTAGTCATCTCCTATATAGAAGATATGTACGCTTGTCTGCTGTGTAGAGAAGTACTGTGCATACTTACTCATCTCCTATGTAGAGGTTGGGCCAGACTTCATTGACGTGAGTGTACTTTGGGCATCCTTTCCAGAGGAGTCGCTCCAGTTCAAATGCACCCGGGGTACAGTAATCCTCATCTGGATCTACTTTGATTGCTGTGTATGCATTTTTCTTCCCAGCATTGATGCCTGCTGATGACATCTTGTCCATAGAGTGGTGTGCTCAGGATGTGCACGAAACTGGAATGCAACCAAAATAGAGCATTAATCTGAGGAAGCACAAAGCAAGTGATTCCTGCTCTAGTTGTGGAATGCTGGGAGCAGCACTGGCCAGATGTGGTTGGGCTGGGCATGGTATGAGATGGATGTACCTGCTCTGTGGCAGGCACAGACTCGCAGCAGGATTTCTGCCTCCCTTGAACTAGGTGAGGAATACTTTGAACGAGCTCATCAGTAATGGGAACAAAAGCCAGAGGTTTGTGTTCACTGAAGTTCAGTGGGAATTTATTTCCAATTCCAGCCTGATCCAAGGGATCTAGAGCACCTAGGGGAACTGAGCAGGGGAAATGTAAGACCTTTCTTTATCGTTAATTGTGAATCTCCTAAAGGCTTCTCTTTTATGTGATTTTCAGCAACTAAGGGATATTAAATATGTCCATTCTGGGTATATGTGTTCTTCTCTTTCAAGAGCTTAATGGGGGCCCTGCACACTGAACCCCATAGGCTTTTTGCTGGAATGAGTTTGCCTTTTTGCAGCACTGCTGGCTGATTGACAAAATATTTTTTTAGCCAGGACGGGCTTAAGGATTTCCTTCTTTTTGGGTTCGCTTGTTTTGTGACCTATATGCACACATGCCAAATGGATAGGAAGAAGCACTGATGAATATATAGAAGGAAACAATGGAGTAATGTTATCCTGTAGCTAAAATTAGGGTATCATTAATGTTGACAATAACAATGCTCTTTGCTTGGCTATGCTGTCAGAGCTGTATTGCTCGGAACTCACAACCTGGATGTCCCGTGTCTTTGAGCTATCTGCTAGTATTGAATCTTTTGGTGTGAGCTTTACATATCTCTTGAAAGTCTAGATTCTCCCCTGCTTTCCTCAGCTGCTGTCCTGCTTGAGGCATTCCCTGTAGAGTTTGTCTCCCTCAGCTGTGGAGTCAACAGTGTTTGAGATTTTTTTTTTTATTATTTTGTTTTTTATTACTTGCAGAAAATTTTGCAGGGTAAGAACTAAGGTACAGCGCATCATATATTCTCAGTAAATGCAAACAAACAAGGAAGTGATTGACAAGTGATAAAGGTGTACATGAGAGCTTTTCAGTCCAAATTAACAGCACTGGAAGCTCTGCACACTACCAGATAAATACTTACGTCATAGATCCAGGCACAATGTCAGAGAAGGATTATTGTGAGGGACATGGTTCTTGTATGTAACGTCTCCTTTGGTTTTCTTTGTGGATTTACACATTTCTGAAGGCAAAGCACGTTTTGTTCCGCAAGTTGTCAGCAGGAAGTTAAATCACTTATGCAGCTGATCTTTACGCTACAGCAAACCTCTAGGAACTAGAATTTAGGGCTGGCCACATGCCTGACCTCCTGTTTACGCCGTTGCCATTTGTCACTTAACCATCTTCCCCTCTTGTCCTCTGAAACAAGTTCCCTTATTTTGCATGTTGCCAGCCTTCGGCTGCAGACTTTTTTGTCTGCTCCATCCCTCTCTTGGGCCTGTCTTGTTTCTCCTGCTGGACTCCCTGATGTCTCAGAGCAGCAGTTGCTCCTATGTCTCAGCCTCTTGAAGGGAGAGAGAAGTTGAACCTTGCAGTTCTGCAGGAGACTCGTAACACGAAGAGGTAGAGTTAGGCTTGATGTTAGGAAGTGTGCAAGTACAGCCTGTGGAAAATCCACCTTTCTTGCAGAAAACAAATCCTGTAGTGGCTCCCACAAATGTTTTCGTTTCAGCTGCTGGTGACATTTTTGTCCTTTTAATTACAAAAGTCTGGCTAATTCCTTCATGGAACTATTGTAGAGCTCTCCTGAAAGCGGGATGACCATTTTTCACTGACATCCCATGTACCCATGGGGTTTGTTTCCTCAGCTTGGGCTCTTTTGTGCCTGTCATGTTCAGTTTCTCTGCAAAGCTTGAAAAAACCAAATGATTCCTGTTTTCCTATTCCAAAGCGAGGCAAGATCGTGGAATCAATTTTTCTTTGGCATATATACACCTTTGTTGAAAACTTGGCTTGCTTTCACTGGCAAGGGGATCTGTCTTTCAGCCAAGCTTCCTAAAACATGATGATCATGTTTAGCCAAATGGTCCTCTGTTGAGATTTGTAAAGGGCTCTGAGAATTCCAGCTTCTAGCAAATTCACCTTGGGCTTGGTCTTGCGTGCCTCTGAGCAGCGCCGAGTGCCATCTCTGTGCCCCCAGTAGCCATTCCCCAGGAGAAGCTTTTTCTTTCCCTTGCCAAATTATGCTAATTCTACATGCAGACGCAACAGTGTAATGTTGGACAGTCAGAGATACAAATCTAATACAATCTGACTTTGGGAGGGAATAGTCTGTTATCTAGAACTTGGTAAGAACTGCTATTTGTCTAGTAAGAAATCATCTTAACTGAGAGCCCGTTGCTTTGATGCTGAAGGACTGACTGTGCTTTTATTCACAGCTCCGTAAAATGAGAGGGAAGAGGAGAAAGCAGTGTAATCAGTAATCGTGCTCGGTGGCCACAGCGTATTGATTTGTTACACCAATAATCCTGCTCATAGACTGTAGACCTCAAAACAAGGCAATTACACCTACAAGTGATCGTTTGCTGCACCGTGACACCATCTCAATTTGAGGCTTGGTTAGCGCTCTGGAAGTTAGATCGCTGCTGAGAAGTGCTAGTTCTGGTCTGTCCTGGGAAGCTACGTGCTCCCTGAACTTTCAAGTTAGCCATGTGCTTTTATGCCTCATCGGTGTTATCTGCTGTGGGGATTTTTAAATTGAATTAGAGCACAGGAAAGCATCGGTTGAAATTCCTTTAATATATATTTCAGATTTGACTCTAAGTAGGAAGTAGCAGAGTTTAACTAGAGGGGAATGGAGTAAAAGGGGCTGTTTTGCTACTTGAGCTGTGGGATAAATTGTCGTGAAGCATTTGGCTGGGGAGAGGAGGACAGGAAGGTCTGTGTCTTTACAGGAAGCAAAGATGTCTAAACTCATCTCTTACTGACTATTCTGTGTACACCAAATGGAGCTGAGGGAAGATTGTTCCCTATGCCTGCCCTCTTAGATTAAAAAGTGAAAAGTAGATTGGATTTTTTTGGGCAGTTGTTCTTAATGCTGTTGTGCGTATAAGGGTGACTGGTTTTCTGTGTGAGGATGACTGTCTAGCACAAGCCCAGGCAGGAAAAGCTCGAATGTCTTTTGCAGACATCTGAGGAGACTGTCCCTTGCAGGATGTTCACTCAGTGCAGTTGACCGGCAGACAGATTTCAGGGTTACCCCTGCACTGACTGGTCAGAATAGTCTCCCACCCCTTGCAGCGCTATATTTGGGCTAAAATGCTTTGCCTTGTAGACTTATTAGTGCAGGCTGAATGATGTACCATCATTACAATGATGCAGCTTTCCTGTGGCAGTCACTTTGTGGCAGCACACTATGCTGGGGGGACACAATCTTGGATGTGAAAGCGCTCAAAGCAGGATTAGTCCTCATTCCCTTTGCATAAGGAACTCTGCACCCTGCTTGCTCCTGGAAGTGCTGCTCCAGTGCAGGACAGCCTTTCTTATTTCATGGGGGAGGGATGAAGAGGAGAGTCAGCTGGTGGGAACTGTCACGGTCCCAAAGAGGTTTTCCTTTGCAGGGAGGTTTGAGCTCAACTTTGAGACCTAGAGAGGAATGAAGCCATGAATCTGAGGCCGGGAGTTCCCTTCCAAGCAGGACAATCTGTGGCTTGTCTCACTTTCCCCCTGTGCCTAAGCCACAGCTTCTCTCTTGCCCTGCTGCACTGTGCTGAGGCCCGGCCCTAGGAGCTGCTGAGACTTTCCCGTTCCCACTCTGTACCCCCCCTGCAGTGGCTGGTCAGCAGCTGAGTGCCACCTCCATGGAACTTGGGTGCAATGCTCAGACCTGTGAGATTTTGTCTGCCAAGCTTGACATCTTACAGGTTCTACTTCTCAGTTCAGTGTGTGCATGTAACACTGTATTCCTGGTTCTCACCAATTATTATGTCATGGACTTAAGTCATGAACAAGGATGATAAAAATTCAATCATCTGCATTTTTATACCCTAATCTTTCTCTTCGTAAATAAGACCAAAGTGCATGTTATCTAATGGATTTTATTTGTTAATTGCTTGGATGGTTGGAATATTTCTCCCCCTTGGGTTATATGTATATAAATGAAAATATTGTAGTGATTTCACAAAATGGCAATTCAGAATAATGGAGAGTTAATCCTCTTTTCATTAGCGAGCCACTTCAGGACATACACTGTGGCAAATTACACTGCATTTTAAGTTGTTCTCAAGTGCTGTGCACTAGAAAAAAAACATTAAACTACTTTTGCATTGATAGAAGTAATTGTGTAGCTAATTTGGATAAGCAGCATGCATTAGGCACAGCAAAGGAATCTCTTCTTTATGTTCACTATCCACTCTACAGCTGCCAAATGGAATTTCTTATAGAGCTCTCTAGCTGCCTTTTTTTTTTTTAACAAAACAGGGAGAGAGGAAAGAAAATACAAGAGGATAAAAAGGAAAATCTGCCAGTCTATCTGCTGTTTAATTCAGAGAGTGAACACAATCTAGTGACTATGATACAGTGATACGGCAGTGAAAAATTTCCTTTCTATACCTTGATCTGAGTCCCTTGAACTGCTCAAATTAACCCAAAATTTCCAAGAAAGCCTTGGGCAGTCACAGAACATAGTGGCCTGTTTTCAAAATTGTTCAACTGGAGGGATGTCCTGCCCCCACCCCATAATTTCTAGGAAATCAGTTAATGCTTTTGGAAATGTCGGTCATGAGCGCTACAGTTTGGTAATCCCACAGATGGAGGGTGGAGGGAACTGAGGTTCGTATCTGGAGGTGAACGTCAGAGCTTCAGTGGTGGTGTGTACATTTCTAATGCAACTTTTCCAGATGTGGTGGAAGTTTCTGAGTACTTTGAGACTGAAAGCTCTAAGTCATTATCTACATAACAAAATACTATGTTTCTTAATATTTTTGGCTCAACATGTGGTGCAAGCCTTAGCACTGTGTATAAAGATGCCAAACAATTTGGCAAGCTTTATGCCTGGGAGTCAAGATCCAAGTCAGCTGTAGAAATTTTAAAAATAAATTTAAAAAAAAATGAAAGAAGAGGAAAAGAAAACAAAACAAAACAGACATGCACAGAAAAGGATTGCATTTGACTTTGTCCCCTGCAAGGACCCAGGTACCCACTTCCCTTTTTTTTCGCACCCGTCCGTGACCCAGGGAGGTTCATCACTGGTGTTGTCCGAAGCATCTGTACTCTGGCTGCCACTTGGTAGCTGTGTTTATCAGCCTAAAGCTACAGATCCCAAATAAGGTCAGAGCACAACCGTGTTGGTACAAACATGCAGTGAGAGAGGCTAAGCAAATAAAAGGTGGGAAGGGAAATGGACACAGAAGACAATTTTCTTCGCCCTTTCCTTCAGAAGGAACAACTGTAATCCTGTTAGCTGTTCTGTCCTTCCTGACATAGGGCACAGGCCTTCCTTGCCTTAATGCCTGCTTCAGTCTATATTTATGTAGCATAATAGTTTAAATTCTTCACACCCATGTTTCCTGCTCTTGGGAGTTCTCCTAGACCATATGACATCAATCACTTGTGCTAGTGGGGCTTTTGATGCTGGCTTTATTAAATTTAATTTGGTGTGCACAAGTGTAGCGGCCTTGGTCTTGTACTCAGAGTTGTCTAAAAGTCAAATCTCTGTGAAAATGCCAAGCAATTGCAGATTCCTCTGGTTTAGCTGAGAGTTGAAGGTTTTCAGCATTCAGCAAACATATATATAACCTGCATGTAAATGTGAAGGGAAATTTGAATCTTACTCCTTTTTTGATGCATTAAGATTTTGCTTCGTACCTCTTTACTCATGACAGTTCTGAAAAGGAGTGGAGCTGTGATATCTTAAGGTTGTGTTTTTTCAAGATAGCAAGGGAGGGAAAAAAAAATAGCTTAGACTGTCTACCTGTCAGCTATGGGCCTTTCATAAGTCTACAGGAGTAAAGATATTTTCAGTAGACCTTGTGTCCACACCAGTGCAGTAGGAGATAAACACAGTGCCCTTGAAATTAGTCAGTGGTTTGATTCTCAAGTCTGAGGACTGAATTTATCTACTGCCATGAACACTAAATTTGAAAGAACAACAAAATGGAAAACCCTGTAGTTATGATTGAGAAATATTTTTTTTGTGCTTGAAGTGCTTGTTGCTGAGATTTTTTTCCCCATTTTCTTTTCTGATGTTGTCTGGAGAGCTGACTTATTTGAATGTTTTTATTTATCAGGTAGAATTCAACACCACTGAAATCAGAAGACAGCTCTCTTCCAGAGGGTCCAAACCTTGAATTCCGGACAACTGCAAAAATAATGCTTTTATTTTTATTTACTTCTTTCCATTTAATAACTACATTAGATAAAGCCTTCTTGAAGAAACAGTGTCTGTAACAAATGTACACAAGAGAGGGAAGTACCTGAGAGGAGGTAAGGATAGAGAATACCACTTCTCCTACACTTTCAAAAAAAATGGGGAAAAGGCTTGAATCCAGTTTAGTAACCTGTCTCCCGGTCAGCACTCTCTCATTGCTGAAGGCAGACAAAAATCCAACCTAACGACTGAGGATCTTAAGAAATAGTGAGGGAGGATCTATTAAGTTCCTGGATTCTGAAGAAGTTCCTGAATTCTTAAGAAATGTTCTGTTCTTTCATTTCCAGCCAGCATGCCAGGTACATACCTCCCTTCAGGGTGAAAAAGTACTTACCCTTTTTGAGTATGACTAAGCAGAGGGTTGTTTAATAAACTGGAAAGTTCTCCTTGCAGAAGCCAATTCACGTGCTGTCTGGAGTGCAGTGTTTGGACGTGGGAGGAGGGTAAACACTGCTTTGGTTTCTAAGCTTTTCATGACTCAAAGTACATCTGAGAGATGGTTAGCTGCAGTGACAAAACCTTACTTTGTCGGATGATTTAACTAAATTAGTTTAAAATGATGCTCCCTGATATGCCATTCCCGTGACGTTTTACTCAGAATCCAGGTGCTGGCAATAGCCATGAAAAGCTGCATGCATGTGGTACTTGCTGCACCCTGGGGTACTGCAGTGAGGTATGGTGCTGCAAAGGTTCCTTGGGTGGTTTTTTTTTCCCCTAACACTAGACTCAAAAATTAATTTTGTACAAATACTTCTTGGGAGGGAGGAGGAGTAAGTCCTTCAAAATTTTTTTCTTTGAAAGAGCCCTAAAAGAATTAAGCAAAATGTTGCACATCCAAAACTGGAAATCCCTCAGGTACCTGCAGTATACTTAAGTGAGGAATAACACAATCCCATGTTCCTTATTCCTGTCCTAGTTTTCACCAAAAACTATCATTTACTTCAGTTCCTTTATTTTACTCCTGCATTTTTATGCTTCAAGCATTCAGGGACTGTAAAATAGTTCTTCCAATGCATTCATCTTTAAACAGTTTAAAACCATAAGAATTGTAGCCTCTGTGCAATTATTTCCCAGACCCTCCTGCTGTGAATATTCAAAACTAACCAACTATTTCAATGAATTTCTAAGCCACTGATGACTTTTTAAAAACTCTTTTTTGCCCTCATTCTTTATTGTTGACTGAACTGGTTAATTTAAAACAGATTAAGCTGAGATTTCATTAAATATTATGAGAATGCCCAAAGAAACTTAAAGCACAACATCATCTGAGGGAGTTGTAATTCAATTGGAAAAGTTAGGTTTAAATGGAAGGTGGAGCAACTAATCAAAGAAAAAGCAAAATATTCTGGGATGGATGTTATAAAAGCTTGAAAAATTGCATTTTTATTTCTAACTTTGAATTTGAAATTATCTCTAAGAGAAATAAAGTTTTGGCACCTCATTCCCTATTTTGTTATGTCATTTCTGCAGCATGATCAATTTGTTTTTTAAAAAATTATAAATTATAGTTTTGAAACCTCTTTGATTCTGCAATAATTTTGAGCTGTTTTTCTCTGCCACAAGTTTATGAAACTATCAGTTACCTTACAAAGTTTGCCAGCCCTCAGTCCTCTCCCTGGGTTACTCAACTAGGATAGAAAAGGAAGAAAAGGAGCACAAGAAGCACAGCAGAAAATGTGTATTGCTTAGTCTTACCTGTAAGTTTGTGGGTGCTCTAGGTAGCTAGGTCCCGTGAAGTGCGGCAGAACGACAAAAGAAATCTTACCAACTTTGTGAGTAGTCTATTTTTAGAGGCAGATTTGCTGACTCTGACCTTGAGTGCTACCCACTCCAGGGGATGATCTTTGCATCTGCTGGTAAAATTATTCCCTGATGTGACCTGAAACATTAAACCTGGCAATTTGGTTACCTAGTCTCGATATGACTAAGATAATGTGATGCCTGTGTGTCAACTATAATAAAAAAACCTTCATCTTTTATCTTCTTGTCCCCTTATCAAGCCCAATGCTAGGTTTACTGCTGCATGTGAGTTAGCAACACGGCACTGCTATTCGCTGTCGTGCTGTGCACAAGTGATTGGGCACTGGCAAAACAGGCAATGGGGAGAGGTGGCATCCTGACAAGATCTTCATCTCTGGCATGTGCACCACCAGAAAGCCGTCTTTCCCTACCTACTTTCATGGATTTTTCAGTGCTGCCACTCTCAGTATCTATTTGACTTCTGAAATGCCTTCCTCTGCTAGTAAAATGATGTGGTGCTCAGTTCTGCTCAGCTCTGGTGACATGGGCACAGCTCATCAGAAAGAGCTAGAGGTACTGTCTCCAACCTTTGAAAAATTCCCTACTTCCCTAAAAAGGTTTTCTGAAAAACTCTATACCTTCCTACTGAAGAAATTCTAAAACTTTCTGTAGTAAGCCATGGTCAGATTCATCAGAGATCAAATCTGGGTTGCCCGCTGTCAGAGCCATACCTCTTCCACTTCAGCACTTTGCTGCAAGAGTGGTGACCTTCATGTCCCACAGGGCTGTCTGCTAGAGGGATAAGTGCTCACATCCGAGGGGCTGGTACACAATAACCTCTCCCCAAGTGATTGTTCTGCAGCAAACCATGCCTCAGTGTTGCCAAGTTGGACAAATTCATTAGGAGTGATGAGATTTTGGTGATGCTGGAGCCAGGCTTGCAATGACATAAGAAGATCCAGCTGCTGTGTAAGTATTGATATTTCTGAGGGCAGACTCTTTAGATCCATTGCCTTCTGCCTGTGTGTGGAAAGGAGGCAAAGAGATCAGCCAGGACAAGGATGTGATACTGGGAAGTAACCCTCTGGTCTCTGCATCTGCTTTCTGGGGCCTCCCAGCCCCTTCTGTTGAGATGACCATCTTGGAAATGATCTCTCTGTATGTGCTGCTGTTTATCTTTGTGACTTGTAGTGCTCCCTACTGTCTGACCAGTGCATGCAAAAAGCAGCCAGTTACTGATGAATACTCAATGTGAAATTTTCTTAGTCTCTTGCAAGACAGAAACAGTCTTCTGTGAATGCACATGTCTGTACTTGACCGAAGTTTCAGGTTGCCCAAGTATTTTTTTCACAAGTATCCAAGTCCCACGGTAGATGCCGTTAATTTTCAGTGGGACACAACTTCTGGAGTATGTCAGTTATTTTTAATGGTTCTTCAGATCCTTTCAGCCACCTTTGTCATCCTCTGTCTGTTTATAAGATAAAAGTTCACCTCAGAAGAACCAGAACCAGACTTGATCATAGCCCATGGCTTAATACTTCAGTACTGATGTGAAGTAATAGCAGTTTCAGTTCAAGTTCTGGGCAGTGAATCTGCTGCTGTTTCATGCTAACAGCATCAGTCCAGCCAAGTTGCTGTATTACCCAGCAGCCAAGCTCCTCCCTGCCAGTTATTCTGATAGTTGCTCTTAAAATAAGAAAGCTTAGATGTTAGAAACCTGCTGTGCCTTCTAAGTTACCTTAGAAGGTTATTGGGCAAAATTAATTCTATACTGATAACAGAGGAACTTTATGGAGGAGGAGATACAGTCTCCATGTAACAGAAACTAGCTGCAGTTGTTTTATTTTTATCCCTGCACAACGCAGTATGTGGGAATATGGGTAAGATGATACAGCAGGCCAGGTGAGAGGAGACTGCTCCATAATGTGTACGTGCCAAGGGTGGCACGACGTGGGGATGGGCAGCGATCTGTGGCTTCTGTTGGACTGTCACTCCTCAAGGTTGTCTTTCTGATGTCAGATTGATGGCATGACAATGTTTTGTGGTAGCATTTTTTTCAGGCTGGTATTTTGAGTTCTGGGAATATTAAACTGAAGCAGAGGTATTTGCCTGCCAAAACAATGAGAGCCCTTGTGCCTCTCTCTGTTGGATCACAAGAACGTGTAGGGAGGGATCTTTCACCTCCTGGAAAAATATTCTATTTTTGGGACCGGTTGTGTTTGTTTCCATTAAGTTTTGCATTTGTTAAGTAAAACGTACTAGGTGCTGCGATGTTTTCAGAGTGGCCAGTGACTTTGGAGTGCTTTGGAGCACGGACACATGGGAAACCCAGCAGGAAGGTTTTTATTTCAGAAGAGGTAAGCACCTGCCCTCTGGAGAGTTGAATAGTTGCCTTGGGCTCCTGATAGCAGATGTTTGCCATGTTATTGGTCATTTCTGAAAATCTTGGCTAAGCTAATGCTGGTGCTTTGAACATGCATCTCACTCCTTTCCAGAGCCACACATACACTCAGCCTGTAGGCCCCTGCTGTGGGTGGTCGGCTCTTCTGTGCCATCACCCACTGGCCTTCTGTGCCTGTCTTAGCAAAACAACTGCATTATCCCCAGCCCTAGAAAACGGCCCTGGGCAAAATTCATTATCCCTCTATTTTTCCTATGTATTCTGAAAGTGACAAAGGGCCTACCAAGGATGGTGCCAAGCACTGTTCAGATACACAATAAAATACAATTCCTAGCTTTGAGAGTTGAAATTCTAGATAGAAGAGACAAAGGCTCTGATCGGGGGAAAAAGGATGACACTCAAGCAGAACGAGCAAGACTGGCCAAAAAGATGCTGCCAGCCAGCTTCCTAGGTGACAGTTTCTGTGGCACAGAGATTGGAGCTGTGTGGGAAGGATGAGAGCTGAAGTCCCGTTCAGTGGGGGAAGGGGCAAAAAGACTCAAAATGTTTTTAATTTTTTTCTTTTTTTTTTTAAAAATCAAATTCTTAGAGGAACAAATTCTGCTTCATAAGTGCTGGGTGAAGAAAAGGAGAAGGGAGAGAACTGATAGATTTCTGGCCAGACCACACTAGAGGTACAGTTGGAAAAATCTGATGCTCTGTTTCCTAAGGCTTGAAATTTTTATGTTAGTTTAAAATAAAAGTTTTGAATAAAGTTCTGCTTTAGAAGAGCTCCCTCCCTCATTCCAACCTGGTGAACTGGAAGATTTCCTCTTTGCTACAAAATATGTTATTATTTGGAAAAGCTGGGTTTTTAACGATTGTATGGGAAGAATAAGTATATAATTATATAGGATTGTCCTAATGTACATATGCAGCTGTACTGAATGCTAGCAGCATGCAGAAACCATTATGTTTCCAATTGTTTGGCAAAAGTTAAGAAACCTTATATATGTATTTTAAGGTTAACTGTAAAGTAAATCCAGATGGTTCTCTTGCACAGACAAGCAGTCTTCAACCTAGACATATAGCTGTAGCCTGGCTATAACTTGTTTTGATTACTGCAGATAGAGAGAAATGTTTTAAATGACTGTACACTCTCTTCACAAAATGCTCCATGCCCTTGATTCTTGCTGAAGTCAACTGGCGTCACGCAGCACTACATAAAACTTGTTTGACAATACCTTGCGTGCATGATTTGGGCGTTGCTTGTTTAATTTCTCTTTATACTGAAGTATTGCTTAATGGCCCCCATCAGGGGTTTGGGCTTTGCTGAGGCAGGCATTGCAAACCCATAAAACAAAGACAACAGTTACTGCCCTGTGTAACCTACCATTTGAGCTTGAACGTGTTCTTCTTTCTTCATCTCCTAGTTAAGGATTACCAGAAAATACTGGTCATATGCTTACTTTTGGTTGATGTATTCAGAGTTTTATTTGATTCTTTAACAGGCATTGCTGCATCTCAGCTAGACGTCAGTCGTGCTAGCTTTTATCAGCAGGAGAATCAGAATTATGTTGACTCATAAGACCATTCTGCAAATCAAATGAATGGGGCAGCCTTGCTTCACAGGGCAAGGATTTCAGTGTCTGAATGTTTTAAGTCAACATATTAGGTGCATTGCTGAAATTCTGAAAATAGGAGGAACTGAAAGGTGCATCGGAAATGATAGACCCATGGCACATTTATATTCTTTTTCAGTCAATGTGCAAGTGTTCTTGTAGATGACACTTGATATTATTTGTCCAAGTAGTATAACAGGTAGAAAAAATGTTTTATGAGCTTCTTAGGCGATACTGTCTCGAGGGCAACTTGGATTTGAGCTGGTGTGAGTCTAATTTAGTGGCTAATGCATCTCTTGCTATGTCTCTGGCAGGGCTAATAGCCCAGCAATAATGATCATGTTTATAAGACAGTATTTGAGGCTAGGGATGAAGCAAGCTCCTTGGGAGCTAGGAAGGAAGGACTCCAGTCATAAACAAGGTTCCTTGGCCTTCTCTGGCCTTGTGGGGGGAGGCTGGGGCTGAGACTTTGAAAGGAGTTTTGTTCTGTTACACTTTTTCTCTTGCTGTCAGCAGAAAAAGCGTTCTGGGAGATTTGTGTTGAAATGGAGTATAGATCCCAAGGCACAGTAATGTGGAAAGTAAGGGATGAAGGCTTTCCTGTAACCTCCTCTTACCAAAGAATGCTGGGAGCAGGAGGAGCCTGAGGCCCCAAACTACTTACCCTTCTGGTCCTCAGGCTGTGCTAAGAGAAAGCCCTACCAAAGCACCTACCAGAGAAATCCTATGCAGAGAGAGCATTAACTAGTGAGTACGTCGTTCTGCGCTGTGTGGAGTGTCCTGACTTGCTCCTGACGTCCATAAATCAGGCACCTCCAATTGGTCGCAGCATTTACACTGCCCTACAAAGAAAATGACATTGCCAGAATTCAAAGTGTTTTTATCCCTAATATACCACAGTATTACATTCAGAATTGTACTTAAGTTCTCTTGGTGATGCATTGGGATACTGCCACAGACTATTTTCACTCTTACTGTTCATTGGGATAAGAATTTTTTTTCTTCTACTTTATAGCCTTAATAACAGAATACTGCAGAGATTCAACAAAGGTGTGGTCCAACCTATTATCTCTAAATATAGCATGTTTTAAAAACAAAAACAAATTATACTTGGTATGTAACTCTGATCAGAGAGTTTTGCCCAGACATGCTGAGAGCAGGTTTCAGGTCAAAGTAATCTCATGGTATATGGAGTGCCAAATTTAGACTTAAATAGAGCTGAGAGACAGAAGTTGGATTGGTGCTTGCTGTCCTCTTGGTATGGACTTCTGTCTCACTGGCAGTGCAGGTGGAGAAACACCAGAGTTACAGTGCTGGTGCTATTAGTCCAGTGTCCATACGACTTATCATGGTCAGTAATAAATGCCTTAAAGGAAAGTACATGAAATCTATGCTCCTCACTTACGGGATAACTTTTTTTCTGCCCCACAGAAAATCTGTTGGATATCCCCACTCCCCCTCCTTTAGATAAAGCTTGACTGGAAGCCTGAAGCATGAAGCATTACAACTTTTTCAAAACTATTTATTTTCTTCCAATGTAAATTGTCTCTGGTGGTGTTTTTTCTTATGTGACTATCCAATATTCTCTTTAACTCTTCTGTGTTCTTTGTCTCCAAGTGTTCTGATAATGAGTTCAACAGACTAAGTAATAATGATAACTGTAATTTATAACATTAACTGGTTTGAAATACGTCCCCTTTTCATTTTTACTAAGCAAGCTTGGGGGAAGTTTGTCCTACCATGGCTCAGGTGCAGCTGTACTCAGAACATCTGGTCCTGTGGTACCATATGGCTACAACCTACCGTTCATCCTCCTAGAAGTAATCAAGTACACTTCATGTCATAAAACCCCACTAAAGCAAAACAATACCTCGTAATCCACCAGGAAAGCTCCATGGCACCTCAGGGCAAGTGCCTTTTAATGGCTTTTTGCTCAGAGTTTGATCAGGTTCCAGGCTATTTTAAACTGAGAACACCATAAATGTTGGAAATGAGGTACTCCATTTCAGGAAAAATACAAAAGCCAGACCGAGTAGTTCCGTGAAGCAGAAATAGAGTTGTTGCACTATGAGAGACAGCAAGACTGCCTTAATAGAAGGCATTCAAGTGCAGCTGTTTATGGGTCTTAACTGATGTTGGCCTATGAAACTCATATTTAGAAAGGAAATCAGGGAAAGCTAACATATGCCTGGGGGCTTTGAAGTTGTTATTATCATCCACATGCATAAGAACGGGAGATCCTCTCTAGTCCAGCAAGTACTGAGAAATGAATGAGTTTGGCTGGCGCATACATCAAAGGTCTTCACTTGTAATTTGCTTAAGAGATTAAAAATGAAATATGAGGGAATTATTGAGGAAGAGCAAGCTGCTGGTTTTTTCCCCTTACAGCAGGAAAGAACAATTGAGCATCTATTCTGGCTGAAAGTGATTACCGAAAAGCTTTCTGACAACCTTGAGCAAAGCAGCAGTTGCGTCTTAGTTTCACTGACATCAAATAAGCATTTGATTTACTGAGACCCAATTGGACCTGTCCAGTGCCAAGGAGTGTCTTTGAGAAGCAAACAAACTTGATAAAGCTCTTTCTTTACAGAACCACAGTCTCTAAAGCAATGCATTGCCAGACCATGAAATGTGCTCTGCATTTTAGCTATCAGAAATGTTTTACTTCAGAAATAAACTAACAAAACCTAGTGACAAGCAGTCAAAGCTTACTACTGTTCCTTTTTCTGTCAAATGTGATTTTTACTGTGGTTTTTCAAGAGATCAAGTAAAGGAGGAGACAGTTTTGTCAAGTCATTAAACCCATGATTGGACAGGGAGATTTGAAGGCTTGATAACAACTGTGATCTGGGACAAAAACTAACTGAATGCTCTTGAAGTAGAAGGAGAGAAGTAGTTTCCTGGAGCAGCTTCCAGTAGAAATGCAGAGTGTGGGAAGCTGTTATTTTAGAAGTTTGAGGGAAAAATTGTGATTTAACTTTTGAAAAAGACCCAGAGATGTTGGCAGAGGCCTAAATCATGTAAGTCTTCCCATTCCATGTCCTCTGCTGTTGCCAAGTCAGAGAACTTGTGGAATGACTTGGAGCCTCTCAATCAAGATCAGGTACCTTTTAAAAAAGAGCCTAGCCTTTTTTTGAGCTGACACAGGAATTGATGGGTGTTACAATACACCTTACCCTTACGACCCAAAATGGAAGATGTCGATTGCAGATGATTTCCATGTTCACTTTGATAGTTTCTTTGATAGCATAAAATTTGTTTTATTTGCTGACTTTATACCCAGCGTGTGCTTTAACACTTTTTTTCTCCCCTGAACCACGCAAACTCTCATTAAGTGTTCTTGGTCCACACCATCTCATTGAGGTTGGCATTTTACATACCCTTTTATGTTCCAAAATGGGTAGTCCTAAAAAAAATTCTGACTCTAACTTCATAGCAGAAGATCATCAGTTCAGCTCGTTTCTTATTTTATATGATGGAGTAACAAAAAAAAAAAAAAAGCAAGAGAAACAAAAATTAATTCGTATTTCTCAGTCAGAATCAATCAAATACGTTTTTGAGCATTGCTACTCTAAAGAGTCTCTTCTTGTGAAACCAGCCAGTCTCTCCCACCCCTTTTAGCCCATCCACATAAACACACTCACACTGAGAATTTTAAGGAAAGCTTTTAGCTTGACCCATTGCTTTTCCAACAAAACTCTGAAGAACCCACGTTTCTCCAAGAATCCTTTCAACGTGTTTTATTTGAGCTGCTACAGATGCTGATTTCAATAGAAATAATGGATTCGGTCCTCTGCATTTTTCTAGCTTACAGAGAGTGAAGAGACAGCCAATTGTTTTAAAAGAACATTAACGCGGAGGGTTTTCATGTGAATGAAAATTAACTCAGAGCAACAACAAACTTGAGAACACCTTCCTGTGCCAAAGAGAAGCACGCAAAGAGGTGTCAGGAGATGTCCTGCCACCAGAAGGCGAGTCCCAGGGGACAGGGCTGATCCTCAAGAGCAAAACCGTGGGAAAGCTGGGTGAGTGGTCAGTGAGAGGATTTTAAAAAATGTTTCCATGAAAAGAGGGCTTGGAGATGAGATACAGAACTAAGTTTTTGAGAAAATTGAGCTATCAACAGGAGTTGCTGTCTATTGCAATTATAGATCATTTATATCAGAAAAGTAATATGTATAAATACTGCATAAAGTTACTGCTAAGCATATTTTTTAAACGTCTTGTATTTCTTAATGATATGAATAAGCCTGGTTTGAGAGAGAGAACGATGCTGCATGACAGAGATAAGTAAGTACAGGTTTTACCTATTGACTTATGTCTTTAAAAAGGGAGGGGGAGAGAACCGAAAGGGAGAAAAATTTGAAAGTAGAATATATCAAATATTGTTTCCTTGGAAACAAAAAAGAAGATTACATCACAGGGTTCAAGGCTATAAATAGAAACCTAGCAGTGCAGATGCAGAGGAAACTCTTGTTCCTAGAGGGAAAATTCAGAAATGAATATGACCTCCCTTTAGACGCTGCTGTCACAATGCAGTCAGCACAGCCTGATCTTGAGGACCAGAAGTAAATTTAGCTGATGGTACATGACAGTATTCTCTCAATTAGCTGTAGCATTCAGCTCAGGGAACTGGCTCGGTTGGTGAGAAGAGGTACAATTTTCAGTCTGCTATAAATACCATCAGTGTCTCCAGAGCCTTGCTATGCTGCTGTGGCAGGAATTACTAAAAGTCTTCCGCCTGAACTCTAAATCCTTTGAGCAACCATGACAGGACAGTGAAAACCTTGAGCCTGTATTAATGTTTGTGAGAAACAACCTGGTCAGAGCATCACCACACTCTGGTGGGAGTTCAAGCCTTTGGACAAGATGAGCTGTGGCTCACGGGCTCATGAGCTTTCTGTCCTCTCTGTTTTCTGAGTTATGTTTCTTGATGCTATGGAATATTTATACCAGTAGTTACTACACTAAATAACGTTGGGGTTTTTTTTGTTATAGATGAGTTCCTTTTATCTATGCAGTGGTTCATCTTACAACCTTTACTTTTTAGTGACGTGCAACTTTTTCTCTGCTTTTGCAACTGAACTTTTATCTGAGTGTACAACACTACTAAAAGGATAGCTTCAAAATTGGGCAATTCATGCATCTTATGGGCTAGTATAGCTGTATCTTCCTTTGAAAGAACAAAGCCTTGTATAAATCATTATTATATGAACTTTCCAGATGTTTGGATTTGTTGTTTGGTTTTTTTTTTTTTTAAAAATTGATTTGCTACGGCTCTGTTAGGAAATTGTCCTTTTCAGATTGAGACACAGATTTGTTCCATCAGTTTGTATGTGATAACGCAGGGCCTGGTCAAATTTCCACTTTCTGGTGGGAATCATCTCAGTTTGAGTAGGGATCTTAGTATGACTGACAGCTCACCAAAGGCTGTTCTTTCCCAAAGATGACAGAGCAGGGCTTGGAGCTGCTGGTAAGTGATGAGATTTTAAATGACCCAGTGTCACGGATGTTGACGGTTCCATAATATATGTGTATGTATATATCTTTCTTTGGCACTGCTCATTTTAAAGCATAGCCAAGTAAATGAAACAGCATGTGCTCCCAGCTGCTTTAGCCCTAGGACACAGCTGTGGTGTACCAGGTGGCAGTACTCTAGCTCTTGTAGCTTTTTCCATGCCGTGTAACATGTTATGCACCCCTAAATCTAACAGAGAATCTCAGCTTTCCTTGGCAGGGGAGAGGAGGAGGAATAGAAGTTTATAGCTCTTGTCAAGAAAATCATGAAAACAGTGAACCTTAAGACAAATAATAGTACTAAAATCCTATGCTTTATAAAGACATTCTCACAACGGGAAGGAGTGGAGAGTGATACAGGAGTTCAGAACATCTGGGGCTGTCAGAAATACAGTTCTTGCTTAGATAGATAGAGGGATCATTTGTATGCATGTCTGAGTCTAGCTGTGATTCTATATTCAAGGTTGCTGTTACCATAATAAACTTTAAGATCCCAGGTCTCAAAAGTGTCTAGTGCTAAGGGAAATATGGATAGGATTTGAACCTTGTAGTTTGTGTCACTCTTCAGTTTAATCTTATGTTTTAATTTGAAAGAACTGTAGGGGATTTGGCAATCTTCTTTTCATGGGAAAAGTAGTTAGGGTGGTGTAAGAGTCGGGAGAGAATCCTGATACGATGGTGCTTTCTTTGACTTGCTCGGGTTTGCTGCTGTAATCTCTCATCTCTGTGAGTCATTGTGCCTGCAGAATTTGCTGCTCTTTTTTTTTTTTTTTTTTCCGAAATGTCTGTCCTACATAGAGAGCAGATACACCACAGTGAGATACGCTGCCAGCACAATCACAGCACTCCAGAAGTGCTCTTGCAGTACATTGCAGGGAATAACTACTAGAATATACAGAATTTTTAGCCTCCCAAGATATTTTTCAAGACAAAAATGTATTTATTTCTCAGCAAGGCAGCACCTTTATTGGCAGGCATGCATTTCTGAGCATTGGGATGGCTGTTGTCAACATTGCTGACCTGAAAAAGATGTATTAGTATTTGTCTGTTGAAATGCTTTTGGATAACTGGCCAGACAGATTACTATGGCATTGATACTTGACATCTGACTAAAAGGATGATGAGCAGAGATGCAGCTAAGCTGACGTATGTCTGGTGCGAAGTAGGATGGGTTAGAAACTGGAGGACTTGCTGGAGATTATAGTGGTCATAAAATCGCAGTGTAACCATATGGAGACATAACTGAGTCTAAACTAGGTCATCGGGTTTTTGTTGTGGGGTTGTTTTTTGTTGTTGTTGGTTCAATGAAAATTGATAGTAGGAAAAGTTATCAGATGCATTGAATAGTTGTATGAATTGATGAAAAGCATCTTTAGATTTTTACAACAAAGTACTCCTATCTGTTCCTGCCTACTCCTGAGCACTCCCTAGAAAGCAATATACAGCTATTCTGCCTGATCAGATGAGCTGTTTAAATTAAAGCCACTCTGTAAAGACTAACATGCATGCCAGGACTGTTTTCCTTGGTACAGTTTTCATTTCTTACTATATGATGTCTCCTTTGATTAATTCAGATACATAGGAAATGAAGATGACGACCTTTTTTCTTTTGATGACCGTCTGATTTTTAATCAGTTGTATGTTCCAGTTCAGTATCAGCATCAGCTAATTACGTATAGATAATTAACAGTTGCATCTGAGAAATGTGTTGCTTAGCCTTAATTTGTGCAGAGTGTGCAAGGCTGGGATTTCGCCAGGAGAGCAATGCCCGTGGCCTGTGGCAGTGTTTGATCCCACCAGCCAGGAGCTGCTGCACAGCCTCTTTGGGCAGCCAAGAGCCAGAAGGTGGTGGTGGCGTTTCTTCACGAGTGGAGATTTTCTTCTGCAAAACTCTTGGCTAGGCACCATCTTCTGGTTATTAGTTCTTGAAATCATCTTGTTGTCGGCCATTATAGACTGAACCCTTTAGAAATATTCCCTGCTTGGGTGACCTGGCCAAATCACGTGTACTGGTACTTCCAGGCATGGTCATAGCTACAAAAATTGTGCAGCTAGTTCATAGTTACTACACATGCATGTGCAGAGGTTTAGAAAGGCAAGTCATTTAATAGAACAGAGGAAAAAGTAAATTTGATTTTCAAAATATCCTTAGTTTGAATAGTGTCTGATTAAATGCTGTGTTCCTCCTGTGAGAATGGCAAAGAAAAGTGTCTTTGAGTCCAGTCCTGGGATCCTGCTGTGTCTCTCTTGTGCATGAGTAATGAAAAGTGTCCATTCATTGCTGAATGATTATTTTTCCCCTTCAATGGAGTGTGGGGGGGAAACCCTCCAAAATCCAAGTCTTCTATGAGTCCAGCAGACTAAAGGCATCAGAAAACCTCTGGAGGGAAGTAAAAAGTTATGAATGGAGAATAAAATATTGGTGTGGAGCAAAAGGGCTGTTGTGTATAAAGAGCAGATGGGAAAATGTTGAATTTGAAGTTTAAAAGACAAAGATCTGAATCTCATTCAGCTGAGCAAGGGGAAGTGGTTTGGGTTTCCTTTCCTTGGAGGTTGGCTCCATCTGATGAATTGTCGAGATGTGCTATAAATGTTTAAGATTTATAGGAGAGGCTCCAAGTAATACTAATGAGCAGCTAAAAATAGATATGATAGGAAAATATAAACTGACAAATAGATCATCCAGCATAACAATAACTTCATAATCCTGCAGCTATTGCCAGCTGAAGATGGGAGACGTAGCATGAAAATAAGCTTTTGTTTTTTGCATCTGAAAGTTAAAGGAGTCAGAGTGGAAACAGATGTTCTCCAAAACAATGTGTCAGAATAACTCTAGTAACAGTCAATTGTCACCAGAGCTGAGCAAGTAATTTCTTGCTTTTTCTTTGCTGGCTAATGGTTTTCAAATGATGGGTGGGACTTGCGTAAAAAAAACAACCAAACTTATTTATTTATTTATTGTAAGCAACCTAAATGGTTTTGGTACAAAAATTATCAGTGTCTCACTTCTTACGGTTCTGTGATTGGGTTTTGGGATTTTTTTTGTGTGAGAACTGTTGGCCCTCCAAAAGCAATCTTAAGGATCTGACAAATCATTTTGGTTGTAAATTTTTGTGAATATTTCATTGTTGATATTTAATACTATATGAACTGATGAATTATAATTACTATTGAATTAGGAGGAATTAGATTAATTAGAGGCTTTGTTTTCATAGAAAGGGGTTTGTGGAGCAGCACCTGCCTTTCAGAAGAGTTTTACACTGGGAATAACCACAACGGTAGATCTCGTCTGCTACAACAGCAGAGTTGTGGAGCTTTCGTTTTGAGGATCTGCCTGCTTAATACCTACAGAAGAGAAACATTCAGGTCATTTGGTGATATGTGGACAGACTTAAGGATCAAAGATCCTTTGTGCTGCTATGAATCTCAGTCTATGCTGGGTGTCTGCTGTGAATGTGCTGGAAGATTATTTGTGGCCACGAAGATGGTTGGCAAAAAGCAGAATCAGACTGCAGCAGCTGGAAGACCCTATCCCTTGACAAGTGGCATTTTGTGTGAGGGGAGGCTCTGCCCACCTCTTGGGCAACAGATGGATCAGAAGTGTGAGCTGAATCCCAGACCTGCTTTTGAATTTTTCTTGAAGTTTAATAGATGATGGTTTTGTCAGCTGGCTGGATTTTGCCGTACAGACTTTTTATTTGTGTTACTGGGAAAATATTTTTATTTGCAATGATATTTCCATTGGGAGATGCTTTTTCTTCAGGGTAACTTCCCTGAGAGTGGTTACAGAAGTTAGTCTGTGCAGTGTACTGTGTCTTATTTTGCAGTCTTCAAGTGCCCCTTTAGATAGTTAAGTAAAAGATGTCATTCTTTTCTGGTGCTATTTTTGCTCCAACTTGGCACCTTTTTATTATCTGAAAAGTGGGCAGAGCCACGTAGGTGTACTCAGGAATTTGATAAAGATAATGTGGGCTTTGCTGTAATTTAGTGATCAAGTGTGAAAACACTAGATGAGACATGGCATGGCTGTATCATGGAAGTTGTTTTGTGACAGCGTGGAGATTGGCTACTGGAAGAGGAGGAAAGAAAAGAATTTTTTTTGTTTGTTTTTTTTTTAAGAGAGTGAGTCAGGGGTGGAGTTGCTTGAACAGCCAGGTTTCTTGAGCGTGAAGATGATGGAACGATGTTATGGAGGTAGAATCAGGAGGAGGAGAGACAGACAGATCCCTGGCTAATATCACTGGGTATTTTTAGGAGTGCTTCCTGAGAGTGCTTTCTGTATATAAACAGACAAGGTTCCAGGAGGCAGCAGTGAGGGGGAGCGTTATAACTCAATGATCCTTGTACCACAAATAGTACGTTGCAAAGAGCAAATTGTTTGACTTTATTAAACTGCAGTCTCCTACAACAGATCAAGGGTCTAGTTTCTAAGCAAAATAGTTGTAGCCTAAAGAAAACTTAACTGTTGAAGTCCTCACAGGCACTAGATTCCTGTTTGACTTGGCTTCTGGAGCTGCATATACTCTTTGAACCTTAGACTATGAAGTAAATTTGCAAAGCACAAGCTGTTTTGAAGCTCCTCTCCACAGTAACATGTAGCCCAGCCTTGCTAGCAGGAAAATACAAGACAAAATATAATGGGAGGAGGATACCGTTTGACAAGTGGACTTAACAGTGCTTTGCAATTCTGGAGGGGCTGGCAAGAGCTGGGCAGATCTGATCTAGGGATCAGGGTTGTGCAGAAGAAAGTCACCTGGGTCTTGTTGGGCAGGGCTAAACTGAAAGCACAAGCGGGAGCCGCTGGCTGAAGCAGAGCAGGCCAAGTGTAATGCAGAACCATGGGGGATCTGCCTGCAAGACTGCTTGCCTTCATCCTTGCCTACAGGCACTGTGTGTTACTTAGGGCACTGGGTCCAAATAGAGCAGTCAAGTGTACGCTGATTGCCATGAACAAAATGGTTACTCTGGAATGCGGTCAGCTTAGGTTTGTGCAGTGACTTGGTACTCAACCCTAAGAAGTTACTTTTTCAGCTTTGTGGTCTTTTCTGGTCCGAGTTCAGAATTTATTTTTGGTAAGTGAAAAAGGGCAAAAGCTATGAATTAAGGTGGTACAATAAGGAGAGTCATCCTTTCTGCAGCAACTCCAAAGCTACCTGTGCAATAGACTGGCTACCATTTCCTTCCATGGGAAACCTGTCCTTGGCATCATCTCCTCCCGTCCAACTTGTTGAAAATTTCTATCCTCTCTTCCCTTGGCTCCTTGCAGAGCAGATTTATAGTCCCACTTTCCTTTTACAAATAAAACCCTAAGTGCAAATCCAAAGGATAAATAACACGGTGCAGACGTGCCTGCAGCAAGATTCCCTGTATTTATCATTGCTGAAAGTCTGGGAGGAAAAGCTGGTGAAGGCAAGATATCTTCTGTGAGAAAACTATTCTCATGCTTTTGTGCCAGATCTGGAGGCTGGAAAGCAATCCCGTTGTGCTTTTCCCCAAACATCCTGCAGCAGCTCAGGCAAACTCCAGGTGCCTTGTCTATGAAAAGGGGCTAAGACAACCATCCTCCTCTGCAGGCTTGCTCCACCACCATGCCTTCATAAGCAAGCAGAATGGATAGGTCTTTGTAAATAAACATCGGTGTTTGCTCCGCACTGGGTAAGAAGTAGGCATGGAAAAGATGGTAGCATTAACACTGCTCTCCATCCATTAATGTGCCTGAATCTGCCGTTTGGATCACTGCCACCCTGCTCACAGTCTCAAGTAACACTGCTTTTGGCAGGGAATATTTAGATAGAATGCTGGGCAAGTGTGACTATGTCTGGCACTGCAGAGGCACTACCCCTCTATGGGGATGAGTGGGGCTTCTTCCACTTGACTCAGCAGCAGCAGAACTGACAGCTGCACACCAGGACCAAAGGCCTTGTTAGCTGGGATGGCTGTGGTGAAAGGAAGCTATTCCTTGTTTCTCGGGCTGAGCTGGTGGCTTGCAAAGCATCAGCAACTCTGGATCTTGAAATTGTAGCACCAGATATACCTGGAATTACCTCTAATAGTGTTTTCCTTTTCTTTGTCTTGGTTCCAGCAGTAATTTAAAGATACTTTTGCTTCACAGGAGCAATAAGGCACCTCAGGACATGTGGGTCAGAGATTAGGACTGCTTAACTGTCATCAACTACGGAGCCTGTACCTGTGCCCCTGCCAGGCCACCTCCAAGAGGCTGTAGCCCGATGCCTGGAGGGAAGGTAGCGGTGGGCTCAGGTACTGTCATCTGCGACAGGGGGGAGAAACTGCAAGGAGATGGGGGAACTTGCCTCTCATTGTCTATACTTCACAGCAATGCAAAGTGCTGGAACCACTTCAGGCTCTTCTAGAAAGGAAATTTTTTTTTATCCTGTGGTTGGATACCTACTTTACTGTCTTTGCATCATTGTTTTTTCACATCTTGTTCTTCATTGTTTGGTTGAGGTTTTTTCCCAGGGTCAAAGTGGAAGCTTTCACCATATACCTGTAGCTGTGACATCCAGCCTGCAGCCTTGCTTTGTCAGTGTCCTGGTTTTCCTGGGAGGCTGCAGCTCCAGACGGACTTACTGCTCCCAGCTGTAAGTCGTGCATGGTGGGGGAATCTGTGGCAGTCTGGCCAGCTGAAAGAGTCCAGCAATGGCCAACAGGCCTTAGCTGGGGGGAAATTTAGGCTTAGTCACTCTGAGAAGTTGTTCACTTTAAATTCTGCCCTGCAACCACAGATTTTTCCCGATGTACAACTTGCTGGGAATTATGACTTGTCCTGATGGGCTCAATGCACAGAGATTTTAACCACTGTGCTTCATATGTCGCTTGTGCTCTAATACAGTGCCATTTGGCTTGGCATAGGCCAAGAGACTTGAAGGGAACGGTTAGAAAGGCAGCTGACAAGACTACACACAAAACAGTTTCAGCATGTTCTGCAGTATAAAAGGACCGAGGTGGAGGACACTCAGGTGCCAGGAGTGATTCAGCTGCCACACTCACTGGAATTTAATCTCCTTGCTGTGGCAGCCAGTGAGACACCTGTGAGAGCTTTAACTTCACCAATTTTTCCATCGTTACCTATGACCTTCCTTCTGGTCTCTTACTCCATTCTCAAAGGATGGGACCCTTTCTGGAGGGAAGACCCATCTCTGTGTTACCTGAGAGGAAACCAGTCTGCAGCATTGCTTGTGTTTTACTTACTATGTTTATAAAAGTGGAAACACCACTTGAATTTCTCTACAGGCTCTGCAGGGAAATCGTGTTTCCATATTGCTTTATGAGAAATGCAGTGGAAGTGTGCTATGCTCAGTTAATTTTTTTTTTAGTGTGTGGAGGCAAAAGAAACTTCAGTTCATAATGAGTATATGCTTCTCTATTCAACATCCATAGTGCTATAAATACAAACTGTAGGGTACTTTCAGAACTGCAAGCCTTTAAGACCTCTCAAGGGAAAACATCACACCAAATTAATCTGCCGTCAAGTGGAAATTCTATATTGTTTGCATTTGCCAATGTTCCGTATGTGGCTGTAATTGTACTGAAGCAAATATCTGCTTCGAGTTCTTCACAAGATTAAATGTGACCAATTGGGCGTAAAAGAGTAATCGAAATGCAGAGCTGCTGCTTTGGATTTGTTAGAAGCATTGCTCATTTTTGCTCTGACGTGATGACACTAGGTTCTGGCTTTCTGTTAAAACAGGGAAATTTGAGGAATGTGATTTGGAGCGTTGGGTTGCAAGCCAAGAGGAGGACATTTCTGTCTGCCACCGCTGCCACCCTGCAGTGCACCAGCGGGCAGTGTGCCCTGAGCATGCCCGTTGCTTTACACCTTCCTTCCCTCTGACCAGCAGCGAGGCTGTCGATAGCCATGTGCCAGGGAGCAGTGTCTGGCTGGAACTTCCAGTGTTGGCTCCTGAGAATTTAGTGGTCTTTTTAAGTTCTGAGTGTTTGCCATAGATCTGAAGTTAGAAGAAGTTGTGAAGATCCCAGCAAGAGCCTCTGTGGCTTGTAATAGAGGAATCCCAAGGTCTGACTTGGATCCTGATGGGTGTCACCATGTCAGACTAAAGGAGCATGTCAGCTTGCAAAACCTGAAGTCACGCCCTGTGCCAACTGGATGTGAAATGTTAAAGATTTGCTTAAAAAGTTCATGGTTTCTTTTTCTTTTTACTAGTTCAACCATTTTCCTTCTTGCCATATAAATGCAATTATAAGCAAGTAAAAAGTCTGTTTTCAAGTTGACTATGCTGCCTTTTAATTCTACGTGAAAACCCAGCTGCTCCCTATGCCTTGCCCAACAGGTAGTTAAATAAACAGGCCCAGGTGGATTAAACTGCAAGTTTGAATCCTTCTTTATTTAATTTTCTTTCTAATTAGTGAGCTTATCCTTAAAACACATACTGAACTCCTACCAGCTTGCTCAGGCTCAGCTATTTCCCAAAGAGTTTCTTAGCACAGCTGCAGGACAGTCCTGACAGCATCCTTGCACTGTCTTCAGTGAGGGCAGCACCTCTTGGTCTGGTGCCAGAAGACTAGCAGGCCTCTGCTCCTCTGCCTTTCCCCATTCCTAACTGGAGATCCAAGTCCCGAAGCTGCTTGAGGAAGCCAGAGTTGGGGCAAATCCCTCTGTGTGAACGCACGGTCTGAATTGCGTCAACGAGGGACATATTTTCACAGATCATTAAGAAAGCGAGGACAAGAGTTGCAGATCGACTGATGCCCATTGCACAGTGAACTAGTACTTTGCCTGGAAAAAGGAGAGAGAGATGCAGTTATTTGGCCGGAAGGCCAAGTGGTGGGGTTTATCGTGCTGGAGCAGAGATGGAAGAGTTGCTGTGCTGCTAGCGGGACTAAGCAAGCAGTTGTGTTCAACACTGCAGAGCAGACCTCGTGCAGCGCTGATTGGGGAAGAGTGGGGTTTTTAATATCTGGGGACAGAAAATTCATAGTTGTGTTCCAACATCCATAATTGCTTGTTTGGGCTTAGCTGTTAGCCTGGTGGCAAGCACTTAGCCCTCCTGCCCAGCCTGCCATCCATGGTGTCCTGCTTGCTTGCATGTGGTTTTGAGAGTGATGTACTTGCTGGCAAAGTTTCAAGTCTTCATACTTGAAGGCTCTGCTACAGGAAGCAGTCTTGGCGGGTTACTTGCTACCAGAGGGCCTGGAACCTTGGAATCTCAAATATGCAAGGCACAGGAGTGCTCGCTGCTATTACAGGAACACTCCTTGTTTTCCACAAGCTGTTTTTTCTTCTTTGCTTAAGGCAGTAATACTTTCCGAGGGTGCTGACTGCTGCCTAGACCTTGTTGGAAGCATGTGAGAAAGTGGGTGTTACCATTAAGAACAGCTCGTGTTTGTATATGGTGTTTATACCAGCTTGCTTACTTGTTTGGGTTTTTTTTTATTTCTATAGCCTATATTTATTGCCTTTATCTTCTCTTCTGTATTAGGTGATCACTAGGAAAGCAGCTTATGAAATGTTTTCCGTTCCCCAGAGATTTCAGTGAGGTGTGAGTCTTCATTAAGAGTAATATTGTGAGTCCTTCCATGTTGCTGTAATTGAGCCTCAGGGAGGACCTTCTAGGAATCCAGGAGTATAGCTCCCTCCGTCCCTCTGCTCTTCTTTGGGTTTTTCTGCTATGATCACTAATGGAAGCAACCTGAGAAACACGATTTTGTACCATGACTGCTTCCCAGATTTCTATTGTGTATCTTTGACCCATGCTGGAAGGAGATATTGTAAAATGCTTCAATTTTTACCAAAATGATATGATTAAATAAGAAATTTTTCATTGGGGGAAAAAAAAAGTTCTGTTGTTCTACTGATTTATAGCCATGCCTGAAAATTTTCAAATTCGCCTTTGCTACAGTTAGATTTAGTCTTTTCACAGAAACCATGGCTCAGCCAACTGGGCATTATTAAAGTAACCAGTGATTAGAATCAGATTTGAGCTTCTCACCACCTACTGGACAGTTCTATCTCCTATTAAGGCAGCTGAAGATGTTGTCTCTTTAGCCCAAAAATTTCATAATGTTTCTTCACTGGACATTCTCACAAGTTTGAAATATTTTTTGCATTTAAAAAAAAAAGTGGTTTTTCTAGACTGTTACATTTGTAGTCTCTTCTTTACTAATTATATAGCTGTGTAAAATGCAATTTGACAACAATACTGTTTATATCCAGGAAAAGATGAAAATCAGTAAAAACAATCCCACGTTGCTTTGTTTTTCCTTTGGAGATGGACTAAGCTATCTATCTCAGATGCTGGTTCTCTGTAAAATGTAGAGAGGTAGAAAGAGCAGACAGCTTTTCAGGGCTAGTTCCTTGTTTTGTTTTTGCTTACAGCATCTTAATTTCCCTATTACCAGGGAGGGAGATAAAAATATCCTTGTTGGATAGATCCAGCCAAAAACCTCAGACTGATTGCCCCCATCTCCCTGGGTGTTAATTCTGGGTATTTTGTGCACAGCTTTTCATCTTAAATCCCATTTTGTTTGTGACAGAGTATTTATTTAGCAACTGTTCCAGTTCTGACTAATGGTGATGGCATAGCCACATGCTCAGAGAGCGCGAGCATGTGTTGTAAAAACCTGCTCTGGCCAGCAGGTTGAGAAAAGTGTTGCATTCCACAATGTGTGTGACACAGCCACCTTTCATTATCCTGGCGTGAGAAATCTGAGCTCAGCCCTAAAGATAGACATGTCTTCAGTAGAAATAAAGAGACTAATATAGCCTCCAAGGAAGAGGCAAAAACAGCTCTAGTGACAGCAGATTTGGACAGGGCATTGAAACTTTTGTGGGAGGAAGAGGTTTTTTCCAACATAATTTCAGTTTTGCAAAATTAGAAGATCAAGTGATTTCTATTTGTATTTTCCCATTCAGATAGTGCTTCACAGAATTTACTGAGATACTGATGTCATTTTTCAAATTTACATCTACTTGTCAACTCCATTAACTCCATGGGGATTCTTGGGAGTGAAGTCCTACTTTTTATGGGAATACGCAGAAATCCTTTGCACCCCTACTAAAATATAGTGATCATTTGAATTTTCACCAGACTTTTTTTCCAATGTGCTACACTATCATTAGCATTCACACCAACCTTGTAGGATATGTATACTCTATTATCTTCCTCAGAGGAGGCATTTCAGACCCAGGTCTGAAATTTTCAGAGGAATGTGGAGGAGTCAGGAGCACAATTTCTCTTTGCTGCAAATTTCTCTTTACTATTTCCTATACTGCCAATACAGGCCTAGGTCCAAAAGATCTTTGAAAAATCTATGCTTCGGTAGTTTGCAGTGGACCTAACTGCAACGTAGTGGCAGGAACTGGGGAAGTCCAGACACTCACCATAATGCACACCCCACATAACAGAAGCCAAGGAACAACATAATCTGAAAAATTTTCTTGGAACCAGAACTGCTTTCTTTTTTTTGTCTGAAAACTAAGCTACCAGCACTCCACAGCTACAAGAAATTGTATTTATGGTATGAACTGCGCAAGGAATGAAGAAAAAACCCAAACAAAAAGCAACAAAAAAGAGATGGCCTTGGTGATGGATTTGATTTTGAACCACTAAATGTTTGGAAATTCAATCTAAATTTGGCCAGAAATTGGATGAGGGACAGGAGCCTTGCTGTTCTGAACCTAACTTCTATAACATTGTTCTTGGGTCCATTTTATTTTTTCTACCCACGTGGAGCCTTCTGCCTTGGAAAACGCTCAGCCCCACCTGCAGTCTGGAACTGAAGACCAAGCTGAGCTCAGGTATGGATGCTGCCATTAAAAATTGTCTAATATGTTTTTGTTGGGAGCACAGAAAGCAGAATAAATTCCAGGCTTCTCTTTGTGCAGGCTGATGCACTACCATTTTATATCTAATTCTATGTCTGAGAGGAGGCGGTAGCAAGTAAGAATATGCTGAATTTTCTTCCCTGCTTCTCTTGCTTATCTGCACTTCAGAAGAGTCCTCTGAGATCAGCAACTAACTTTAGAAGGTGTCTTGGCAAAAACCTGGACAAGCCCCAACTATAGACCTTGGACCTAATCTGCTCTCTAATACACTTGTTGCTAGGAGGCTGCAGGTACACTATCTCTTTTACATGTGCAATATCTATTCCACATTGTTAGCTTTTGTTTCAACATGCACAGAGGTTGTGATAAATGCTGGTGCAGTGACAATAAAATGGCTGTTTGTTGCAGATAGATCAGTCATGTGAAATGATTTAATTAATGTAAAATTGCTCTAATGAAAGCAGATTTGAATTTACTATGTGATTATTTGTAGCAAACACATTGAATGATAAATTTGAGTCAGGAAACAAAAGCTGTCTTGCTATTTGGTTCTGTTTAGAGGCTCAGACCCTTGTGTCTTTAGCAGTAGCTGTAAATGGGTCAAGTGACACTTGGAACCCACCATGATACATCTGCACCATCAGGGCTGACTGCAGTGGGCTTGACTGCAGCGTGTTGCATCGGCCTCTGTCAGGAGGCAGCGGAGGTGTGCCATCCCAGCACGGAGGCTTGAATTCCTGGGCAGCTGCTGGACTCCAGACTGGGCAAGCAGCATTCACAGAGACAGTTGTGGTGCATTCCACTTTCATGGGGTAGGGAAGGAGGTTATCACTAGATCTTCTGTCCCACAGAATCTAGGCCATAAGATGACATCCTCTAACTCTGCCTTCCCAGCCCAGATTTGTTTTAATGTACAGTGCAAAGAGAAGTTGGACTGATCCCACATTAGAAGGCCATGTTGCAACTTTCTCTCTGAGCGTGTAACAGGATCCCTTAGGAATAAAGGGATTAACAGAGGAGAAGTGGGAGCACTTCGCTTCTGGCATTATTAAATCTTGCAATCCTTATTTGAAATGTTGCACTGCCGATCTCAAGCTACTTCTTGCAGAGGCAGACAATAACTGTCATCTGGCTGGGATTTGTGCAGAACAATAACGCTTGGTTTTTAACAACGGATTATGGATATTATATCCAGCTCATGCCTGCTGTAACTCTACTAACATCAAAGGGTTTGCACTAGGGATAAAGTTTGCACATTCAACTTTGGCCAAATTCAAGTTGGGAAATTCAATGTTGCTGAACAAATCAGTCATTAAAATACATAATATCTTATTGTCCTTTTGCTACTCATCATTAACTGAGCTAAATGTCCTGAACTAGCCCTTGCTTTTTTTGCAGGATGGATTCGGTTTGGCTTAAGATCAGGCTCTAGATCTGTCACCCTGAGTGAACGCCCCAGCTGCCCTCACTCCATTGAATCCAGCGGAATTATGCTGCTCATGGGGAGAAGAGTTCAGCTGGGCTAGTGGGCCTCATCTCTTCTTCCCACTTCACCATGGTTTTCTCATCTCCTGTTAAGTTTTAGCCACAGTCCTGTATCCAGGTGCAGAATCCGTTGTCTATGTCTTGAAGAATCAAGTGTCTTATTTTGTCTCGGCTGAAAACAGCAAAAAGCCTATGGAGAGCTTTAAATGGTGGTGTGTCCCTTCTTCCCACGGCTCACAGAACAGGTAAGGCCTGTCATCTACTGGAGAGTGGGAGCTCAAACTGATGTATGTAATGCACCTATGGCAACGTCAAGAGAGAGGGCCCTTTTCTCCTATGTTAAGCTCCTTTCATCACCACCACCGCCAAGAAATCAGCAGGAGAGGGGGCCTAGCTTTTTTCATTTGCTCCAGTGAAGTGCAAGAAGGAAAATGCCTTTGAGAGGGTTTGCCATTTCGGAAAGTTAAGGGGAAATTTTTAACCTGCCTTTATTAAACATGCTCAGAGGTCAAAAAAAGGAGAGGGTCTCTACTTGGGAATCTTTCTCTCTGCATAGTGTTAGTTTAATAGTTTTTGTGGCATGCTTCCATATGTGCGCTGAAGTTCTCTTGCGCTCAAGTTCGCTTTCCTTCCCTCTTCTGACAGGCTTTACCAAACGCTGCTGATTTACACTCAGGTTTTGTTGCAATCTAGAAAAGTGCAAATTTTACAGATGGCCATGAAAAGGGGCAAAACTGGTATTCAAGGCATTGCCCCTTGAGCATGAGGGAGAGGGCCAGTACTTCTGACATCATGTTTTTCCTTGCAGAGAGCTTGGCTGAGCCTTTCCAAACAGCTCTGCTATATCGGTAAAGGAAAAGCAAGGCTGTGCTGAAGGAAAGGCAGCCAAGGAAGGAGAGTTCATAAAATAATGCTGATATGGCATGGCTGCTCTAGCAGTGCATGTATTTCTTAATTTGCATGACAGAGATAATGAAGGAAGTCATTCAGGGTGTGATGCAACCATTGACCACCGTGACAGGAATAGCTCCCAATTAGGAGCATGTGAGTGCACGCTCCCTTGCTTCCTTTCGCTTGTGCCCTGGCATCTGGGTTTGAAGGAATTGCCTTAAAAATAAATTCCTCACATCACCAAAGATGTACTCTGTTTAGCTAGTGTAGGAATCTGGAATAAATCTGTCCTTACTGTTGTTTGGACTTCTGGTGTAAAGTCTCAGAATTTTTCTTCAAGCATGATGGGAGTAACAGCTTTTGCTTAATTCTAATGAGTATTTGATTCATAGTTTTAAATACGTTTGTGCCTCATATAGTCTTAACTTTGACTTATCCTCCCAGGTGAAAAAGGTAATTTAATTCCATTAAAAAAAGATGTTGAATTTGCCTGTAGTAGTTAAGTAGCAGTCTGAAATGACTTCTCAATCAAACAGAAGTACCTTGTTACCTCCTGAATTTAATATGAACAGGCCTCTTGTCACCTAGTATAATTTTTCGTTCAGCATCACTGCTTATAATAAATGCCTTTTTTTTTTTTTCTCTTCTTCTAAATGATGTAAGCAACAATCCCCTCCCTGTCTCATCCCTGCATAGGTCATGGGTATTTAGCTGCTAAATTTCTGTACCTCAGGAAATTATGTTTCCAGAACATCTTGTTTATATACTTTCTAAACTGTTGCACTTTACTTAAGATGATGAATGTCAGCAACAGCTGGACTGTATAGGATTGAATTTCACCTTGTCTCTATTCCCAGAACCCTTCTTCCATATGGAGTTCAGTAAAGCAGTATCTAAAAGCATGGGAGTAGGGATAAAAATGCACTCTAGACATGATTAGTTCATTGTGTTTGCCTTGAGCCCTAACTTGTTCTGCATTCATAACTTTCAGTAGCTGGGCGTGTATCTTGCAAAGCACCGGTTTTATTTGTTTTTATGGCCACCACGATTCATCTATTGTTTTCTATCTTTTGTCAATTGATTTGGAACTTCTTTTTAACATATGCATGAAAAGATTTTGGATCTTACCTTTCTCTGGAGCACCACCAATAATAACTTCAATTGCAAATAGCATATGCTGTAATAGAAATGGATGGAGACCCAAATTCCCCAAATATGTTACTGCTTTTGAAATCCAAATGCAGCTCTGAGTTGCACAAAGGCAAATACTTTCTAACAGGATGTATCGAGCCCTCCCAGGGACTATCTTCAGTTACTGTGACTCCCTTTCCTAGTTTGCAGGGTGTGGAACAGATCTAGCTGTGTATGATTAAGCTGGGTAGTTAATATTTTAGGACTCTCATTGATACTAAAGTTCACCATGATGCAAGCAAAACACTGTATAACTTCTCTTAATAAATCACTTACTTTTGCATGGGTATCTGTACAGTTTTGGGGCACAGGGAGACTTGCTTTTGTAAAGGTTCTTCCTTAATAGTAATGATCCCCTATTAGCCCCAGGCCTCTGGCATTGTACCTGACCTGTGTTTAGCAAGTCCAAGGGTTCTGCTGGTTATCTTTCTATTTCAAGGTTACAGTCCTTCTAGCAGTAGCACAGCATTATCTTCTGGCTAATGGTGTTCCTTAGGTTTTTTTTTACTTTCCAGCAAGTTCCTCCCTGTCCTTCCCTGTCCTGTGTTTGTAGGACTTGCACAGATTGTAGCAATATAGTTGATTCTTCTCACTTAGCTATGATGCTTGCCCTTGTCTTTTTACCCCATTCCAGCTTTTATTTTAAACTCCATCACTAATTAAAAAAAATTAAGTGTATGTGCCTCCTCCCAGGTCAGTGTGTCCCTATAAGTAATGAAGGGTACTTGCTATTTTGACTTTTGTTCATGAATAGCACTAGGTATAGCGAAAAACCTTTTGAAAGCCTGTTCAGCGCATCCTTCTCTGTTTCAGGGCAACAAGGGAACTCCCACTCACTGTGGGAGTTGAGGCAGGCATCATATTACTTGGTTTTAGTATCTCTATTCTTACCCACATCTAGTGGGTAACCACATTTGGTTAGTTTATGCCAAATAATATTTGATAACTTGCCTTACTTGGTTCCTATGCAGAAAATATGCAATGTGTACACATGGTCTCATTACCTCTTGGTGAATTCAGTGCTGCTTTTATGTATTGAGCAACTGGGTAGAAGTAAATGCTGAGATCAAAGTTTGGGTTGTCTTCTGCTTTTACTCCGTAGTAATCCACAGGCAGGTCTTTGTAGAACATGGGTCCTGTGTCAATGTGAAACCGGCCAGCTGCAGCATCCACTACGTGGGAGATGCCCATCTGACTCAGCTGCGCTTTGTCACGAGCGACGTACCTGGAAGAAGGATGGTGAGTTATATTTACCTGCCACATTACAATGTGGGGTAGAACATGCTGCTGATGTTGTATTTTGTTAAAGCCACGTGAAGTTGTAGTGGCTATTTTCTTTCAGGTTGATCCAGTGTCCACCAAAACACTTCAAGACAAAGAAGTGACACAGTAAGAAATTGACTTTCACATTTCCTGCATTTGTCTCCCAAGCATTAGTTTAGGTGGTTCTTCTCAATTGACAGAAAGTAAAAAGATGGTGATATTCCTGCACAAGACAAAAGTTTTCTGGTTTGCTCTCTCACCGAGTCACTTCTGCTGAGCATCCACCACTTCAGGGGACTGATACCATCTGGCAATGTGAGGAGAAAAGGAGGTTGTTTCTGTTTTACCTAGCTCTGGCATGACTGCCTGCAGTACTGATGCCATGGTCCCACCAGGCTTTTACAGTGTGAGACTATTGTACTGATGCAGGAGGAGAAATCAGGAGGGGGTATTTGTTTCGATACTTAGGATGACTTTTCTCTATTCTACAGAATCCTATGCACAGTTCAGCCTTGCTTAACACTTAGACTTACTGCAAGGGCTCCCCAAATTAATGCCTAGCTTTCTTTTTTAAACACAGCGGAAGATTTTAGGGAAAACACGGTGGGGGCTTAGACTTGCATTAACACCTTCAACTCTTCCCTCTTTCTTACAGGTCTCCCACGTAAAGGTTTGGCCAGACTTCATCCACGTGGCCCGTGGGGCGTGTGCGTGTCCAGAGCAGGCGCCGCAGCTCCTCCAGGGATGGAGTTCTGGCACTGCTCTGGCTGCCAGGTGTCCGGCTTGAGGTGCTTCTTATCTTGGGGCGCAGTAGGTCCCTGCTGCACAGGGAGTCCCAGGCCATCCTGAAAGGTGGAGGGCAGATATTCACCACCAGCCACTGACATTTCTGAGGTCAGCCTCTCTTCCTCTCACCTTCCCTTAACCCCTCACAAAACTTGTCTACAGTTACAGCAGTAAGCTTTTTGGGGCAGTTCCTGTCTTTCTCTTCTGTGTATTCACACTTATCACAGCAGAGGCCGTGTGATTGGACTTGGCAATACTGTTGCAATCTAAACGATGACAGTCCGGTGGCTCACATAGTCCCACATTGTGGTTCAGACAATGATTTCAAAACCTGTGCTTCTAAAATAAAAGTTTTATATTATTATGGTAAATTGGAAGTAAAAGCTTTTGCAACCTGCTAGGGCCTCAGTAGGCTTATTCTGACCTGACTGCTCAACCCTTCTTTCTAGGTATGTCAAACAGTTAATTAAAACTTCATGATTATATTTTTTAATATTTTTTTCATAGGATATGGGAAGTTCATACTACTGTTTGGAGTTATAGACACGACTGTTACTACAGTGAAACAACTTAGTCCTTGATATACCAGTGCAAGGGTTCTGCATTTGAACAGAAAGGAGTAATGCTGCAGAAAATGTATTGTGTAAGTGTAGCTACTCAGTGAGTATAGAAACAAGTTACTAATTTGGTATACTGAGCTTTTCTTTTAGCCATGTAACTAGGACTTCCTTATATGTGCTTTATCTCATCTGTCTTTTATAATTTGCTCAACAAACTGAGCTCAGCTGAATAGAATTGGTCATGCAAAATCTTATTCGCTGGTTAGCTTTTAATTGTCGGCTTCAACAGAGGAGACTCTGTAAGGAGTATTTTGGTTCTTTCTAATGGTAGATAGTAGCTATAGTAGTCCTCATGACAAATGTTCATGGCAGAAAAAAAATCTGCATGAGTAGGTTATATTGTTTCCAGCTGCCATTCATAAAAGCATTAATATTTTTTAATAGGTTATTTCATTTGCATTCCTCTCCTCCAAGAACTATCTCATTTCTAACCTTGAAGTACTTCAATTACAAGGAGAAACACTTTTTTTTCAGTATCAGTTTATCGCTGGAATTGCTCTGTTCCCATATGGTACATTTCTTTTGAAATAGTGCTTCCTTGTGTTAGCTATAGATTTGAACTGTTGGGAGACTTTTTAAAGAGGGGAATAGAAATGTTATTTTTACTGAAGTTCTGTTTTAAGAAAATAGAAAAAAAAGGTTTTTAATATGTTCTAGAAGTTAAGCATCTACATTACAGAAATACTAGTATCTGTCAACTCATGTAGCTTTAGAACAGAAACCTCTGGCTAGGACAAGTGAAATTGTAGTCAATGAGTCAGTCTTGCTCTCGCACTGCCTACTGAATGTCTTTTGCAGAAATGATTACAGAGGTTGTTTGGGGTAGAACAGTCCAGGACAGCAAACCTGAAATCTTCTATCTTTCTGATGAACATCTCTATCATTTACAAATATGTTGTATTCATGTTCAAGCAGCTTTTTTGATAGTGTCTTTCCAAACACTAACTACGGTGAACGGTTTTCCTAGTTTCCCATCAAGGCACTTTCACTAGCCCTAAGTTCACATTTTGGTGTGATTTTGTTTAAAAATAGTTGTATTTGCATGCACTAAGACGAGTCTGAAGACTCACCTGCTTTGAGAGCTTGTTACACCTTTATGTTAATCTATTGTTTTGCTGAAGGAGAAATGGAGCTATTAAGTCCTTGAAATGTCCACAGAAATGAAGGAGGGAAGCAGTGACTGCTGTGTTGGTTTTAGGCCATTGAACCACTAGAAGCCACCCTTCTGCCCTGCACTTTGGGTGATTTGCTTTGCCTCCCAGCTGCCAAGAGGGGCCCTCTGTTATTTCAGTACACCTTCTGCCATCTTCACAGGCAGCCTGGTCCTCTTGAATACAGGAAGTTTTCACCAAATACTAATGTTCCCAGGATGGCCTTGTATTGTTTGTATTACAAAGAGTTCCACTGTGGAATGTGCTCCCCTCCCAAATGTGCATATCTCCTCCAGTGTCAGCTTTTACTGTGAAAACAAAAGCAGATGTTCTTGCCCATTTTCTACGGTTTTATGCAAGAGGAGGCATGGAGGAATTCCCATGCTGGAATGGACATCTCCCATTCATTTTGATAGCTTCTTTGATACTGGCCACCCCAGTGCCCACTGTGCTGGCTCTGCCTGGCTCCCAGTGGTGATCTCAGACACTCGCATGACTTCTCTGATCCCACTCAGGAGGTCTGCAGCGGAAATGGGACTTGCGGTTCCTGTGTCCTGATCACAGGGCCATGTGCCAGTTCATTAAATACTTTCAAGAAGAACAGCCTCCTCCAGTCCTTCCCACCTCATAATATCTGCAGTAAATGTTCCCCTTTTTTTGATGTACCTCATTCTTTGCAATGTGGCTAATGACTACTCCAGGGCACTTCTCACTCCCTATAAAGTTGCTTTCAACTGTTTGGTTTGGTTTTGGTTTGTTGTGGGTGTTTGGGGGTTTTTTCTTACTATTTAGTACTGCCTGTTATCCCTTCTTCTTGCCCTCTCCACTGTATAAATATTTGTGATTTTTATACTGCCTAGCCTTGGAGGACTGAAGGTTGCTTGTCTCCGCTCATGGGAGTGGAGAATTACAGAGCACTGCCCAGAATTCATGGTAAAGTTGTGGAGTTCGGGCTGCTGTTAGGATGGGGAGGGACAGCTGGCAACTTACTGGCACAGCCCTTCTGGGAGCGGTATTTTCCAGGTCCGTAACTCCATCCCTGTTAACAGCTGGGTAGATAACTCTGAAGTATAGCACACCTTAGGAAAAGCGCACCTTCAGAAATTTTGTTTTTGTTATTTAGAAGTTGTCTTTCTAGAAGGTAACATAACTGTGTAGGCTTGGCAAAAGAAGGTAGCCTATGTTACGTGGACAACAGAAATTATGGAACAATGGTCTTTATACGATGGGTGTGTTTCTTCAGAATTATCTTAAGATGACTTTCAGCTTGTGCTCACATTCATCTTGTATTACAGCTAAGGAATTTACTTTTGTTGAAACACAGACCTGAACTGCTGATGCTGTATACAAAACTTATTTCATCTGCGTTATGGTCACATTTTTTCAACTGGAGAACAGCATCAGTTCATGTAAATTCTATGTCCAATAAAAAGAAAGGACTAGGGTTCAAATTTCAAATGTGGAATAATTGGAACTAACAGACTGTGAATGATTCAAAAGCAGAGAAGTCTCTGTAGACTATTCAACTAATATGTTGAATAATGAATACCCTGAAAAAAAATAAGTAATAGCTTTCCATAGAAAATTTACAGACAGGAAAACAAGGCAATCTCTTTCTGAATAAAAGACTGCTCAATTCTAGCATCAGTCGAACATTTTAACTCACTGAATTTATACATGCAAGTGTCATTTACTGAAATGCACATATTTAAAGAAAACAATGCTATGATTAAAATTGTGTGTAATGTTTTATAAGGAGCATGAATAGATGTAAACAAATTAGTGTGAAAGGGAAATTATTTTATATAATAATGTGGTTCATGTAAAAATATGTTTTTAATGATTCTCAGCCCAATTCCTCTATATTTGCCTATTTGTAGTATATCTGTTTCTGTGGTGTGCGTCATATGAATGAGCAATACAATTTTAAAATGCTGGTTTCTGAATGACATTCATATGAAATGTTCCTGATCTTTGCCCTGCTGGAGTTGTATTGTAGTAATTATTCAATCACATAGGAGAAATTTTACCATTATATTTAGATGAATTTTGAATTGGGTTGGACTACATCTGTAATTGTAGCTGAACTGTGTAATAGAATTTCCGTAATTATGACTAGCAGGAGAATTGCAATCAAAGAGGTCTATCGTAGAGCAGAAGGTCATTCTGATGATCTAGAGCAACCTAGAGTATGACACAGGCCATACACGTCACCACACCATGCCTGCGTATGTAGCCGCCTTTCCGGAAACCCATCAGTGTCTTTGCTGCACTGGAACTATCAGAGCAGCCAGCTCAATGGTTCCCTCTATGTGGACTATACCAGGAAGAAAGGAAAGTGGTCCTGTGAGAGGTCCCAGAGAGTATCTCCTTCCTGACTGTTTAGGCTTCCTCTCTTCCTAGCAGTGAATGCCCCTGTGGACTGCACGTGCTGTGGATGCTTTGGTTGCTTTTAAGTTAATTCAGTGACTACAGCTTTATCTGTAACATAATTAGTGCTGTTCAGTGCCATGCTGAGGGAGAGGGCCTTTAGAGACAGATAGCCATTGACAGGTGTCTCAGTCATTGGAAACGTGTGCCACCTTTCATCCAATTTCTCCAAAGCCATAGTATTTAATTGTATAAGAACAAAATCAAAAGTCAGTATAATTTGACAATTTGTCATTACATTGTTTGAACATTACAAGTTCAAGCTGAGAGGATGATATGAAGGCTGAGATGGGGCAACATAAAACCCTGCAGCATGATGCTGTGGAAATTCAGGAGAAAAAAAAAGAGCTCTTGTGCCTAGGATATTAGTAGAAAGCCTTTATATCCTCTGCTTTTCCTTGTGTTTTCCAATACCAAGATATTGGAGGGATTTGAGTATAATACAAGGATGTCACTTCTCTCATGTCAATGATGCATTGAATAGTTTAATCATCCCAGGTATTGTATTTGCTTTTTTGTGTATGGGTAGAACACAGACATTTTCCTGTGGCTCTAGTGAAAATATTTTTTAATTTTTAAATCCTGAGAACAAAGTGCTCTACATCCTGTTTTTTCTCAAGCTGGTATGTGCTGTAACCTTGTCATCTCAGGGAAGATATCAGTCTGACTGCACTTCAAATAAACTGATTTGTGGTGGTAAAAGACCAGGCCGAAGCCCAGGGCTTGGCCAAAGTAGGTCGTGTCAAGTTCATGCCTATCACGTATTCTAAAGTCATAAATGTTTCTCAGAAAGCTTATCCCTTGGAAAGATTCCTCCAGGATAACATACATTTGAGAGAGGGTTTTGTGTTGCTACGTCTCCACACAAACAGCAAGTATTGCTGTCATCATTCTTTCTTTCTTGATGTTTAACCCGATAGTCTCACTAGAGCCATAATTTATCAATTGCTAGGAGCACTATGGGATATAGATGGTATGAATCAAATACAGCAATGACTGAGGTAGGGCTGGCTGGACTTGAAAGCCCAGATAGAGGCAGTTCCCAGAGAGCCATGAGGTATTTGAGTAGCCAACTGTTTGTGAGAAAATCTCTCCAGCAGCTGGAGGATGTAATCTGAACAGCTTTTTCAAATTTAGTAGAGGCTTCCAGACCCACAACTTTAACCCAGCTATACATTTAGTATAAAGTACCCACTTGGTGTGACTTGGCAAAATCCATTTAGATGGACTTGTTTTCAACAGACCATGCAGAGCCTATGTTGAGAAGCAGACTAACTAAATTAAGTTCTGTATTGGACAGCTTTGAACAGCACAAGGAAGAAGAAAACATCTGATTTTTAATTTTTTTTTTTGCCCCTCGTTATTGCATTGGTATCAAATTTTGTGTCCTAACTGGAGAAGGATCGTGACACTTCTCCTCTGTCCTAGGAGAACTTGCGTCTGTGTGACACTCGGAGAAAAGAGCAGCGACATTTCTGATGCAAAGTACTACTCAAATGTAAGGAATAAATTAACGAACCCCTCCTGGTTCTCAAATATGCTGAATTTGTTGCAGCTTCCCCTGGTGTTACAGGTTGCCAGGCCTCAAGCCTCAAAAATGTGTTCTTTTTTTTCATACCAAGTCTGTGGGCAGCCAGCAGGGCTCAGACCTGATGGTCTTGACTGTTTGAGGACGTACATCAGCATGTGGGCCCTGAGGCACGGTGGCCTTGTTTTCGTCTGTAACTGTAGTATAAAATATTCTCTTGTCATCAGCTGGTTAGTACACTTGTATTTACCAACCATGTGTGTGGTTTCTGATGCTGGCTAGACAGATGCAGCCATCCTTTCATGTGCAGCAATGTTGTACCAAATGTGCAAGACCTGTTGATTTTGCTAATTTTTCTGGGTCTTGCATATGTATTTATTTTTAATTTAGCCATGGGAAATCACCTCTTTAGAGATTTTGCTCACACTGCAGCTTTGACTGGATAAAAGAGAAGTGAAAAATATGGGCAGATAATTGGATTTTCCCTGACCCACCCCTTCCTCACTGAATGAAAAGCCAAGGGTTTTCTGGGCACAGTTGATTTTTGCAATATGAATGGGATCCTAACCATGTTTCTGGACAGAGGCTGGGACAGAGGCTGCATCAGGCAAGGGTGGGCAAGTGGAGGATGCTTTACAGAAATCATGACTGATCAGTAGCACCACCAGCAGGACTGCAGAGATAAGAGCTCATCCACACCAAGCTTTTCTGTGGCTTCTTCACCACTGAACTTGGGATATATTTTGTTGCTGAATTGGACCTTTCATTTACTAGTTACAAATCTAAAATGCCATTTAAATAGTGTGCATTGTAACTCTTTAAAGCTGTGCATTATAGAGGCCCAGACACTGTTAACAACCTGCATGCTACGATATATTTTTTGTAACTGCTTGTTATAGCATCAACTATTAAGAATTTATTACTAGTGTATTTTAGGTGGTGCTTTACAGTTATTTAATTACAGCCATCTAGCAATCATTACATAAATATGCATCGAGAGCAAGAACCCCAATGTAAGGTGACCCGAAAGGCTTTTACCTGCCAAGAACAGAGTTCAGACCCTCAGGTGGCAATGATGTCATCAGCATATGCAGGGAAACACAAACATTTAAAGCTGTGCAGGGAGCTGTGTTCCTCCCGATGCTAGGTGTTCATGAAGTCATCAGCTGGAGCGAGAGCACTGTAAAGCTCTAAGGACCTGAACTTGGCTCTTGGCAAGCAAGCAAAGGAAAGTCAGTTCCACTCCAGTCCTGGTCCCAGCAAAGATGCAGGGCTTTTGGCTGTGAGCACAGAAGTTCAGCTGCAAAATTGAACCCTCTGGAGCCCCTTGGTACTCCTGTGCTCTCAGCTGCCAAGTGCGTCCTTATACCATTAACCCAGCCTGATCTGGTAGAGAATCAGACACGCTGCATATAACCCAAAGGCAGTAGCTGGTCAGAAATGCATCTGCCACATCTCCATGCTGTTTCTTACTGCAACAGCATGCCCACGTTTGAGAGTCTCTCTAGCTCCCTGCCAGTCTGCTACTCCTAGATCAAACACCATTGCTCGTGTCTCTTCCTGCAATGGATTCAGCCATCAGGCTTTTGACTGATCGTTGGTCCTGACAGCCTGTAACTACTTCCTCCATTCAGTACTGATTGTTTTCATTCCCTCTCAGGAAAACAAAAATCCAAGTATTGTAGCACTAAACAGCTCTTGGATGTCCTACATTCGTGAGACACCCTTGCTATCCCTACACTTGCACTTGAAGACTGGTTGGCCTAAGATTCAGTTCTCCCATGTTAAGGCTGGTTCTTCTACTGTGCACAAGGATTGTTACATCATTGTAGCTCTATTGCCTCCAGCAATGACTTTTTTGAGCTGAAAGCCAGTGTACCCTGAATGAATATAGTCTTGTTTTTTTTCTTCTGGAAGCACCCTCAGATTACTGAAAAACTCAAAGGATTAAACATTTCTGAAAGACAGGCTGGCAAGTTGGTGCAGGCTGCTGTAAGTCGGGAGTAACTGTGCTACTTCGATTTCCTCTTGGAGCTTCCAGTAACCGGCTGGGTTGTCTGGCTGGCACTGGTGTTTTGGTACAACCACGCCACAGCCTTCACCTTCCCTGAACACCACAAATCCTACATGCTTTTTCATGGCTTTTAGTAATGCTTTACCAGTTCACAGCCTGCAGCTGCAGAGAGCGTGTGGTGCTCTCATTACGGGATGATGTTAGTACAGCATGACCCTGTGGAGAGAGGTACAAGCTTGGGTTTATTCACAGATTGCCTGCAATGTGCTGAGTCTATTTCTCTGAAGCAGATCCAGTGGACTGGAGGCTCACGGTTGTGGTGATGCATTTCAGCCTCAGCACTGGTACTGGGTGGGAGGCAGAGCCTGTTAGGTGCTGTACACCACAGGGTATATTCTCTGCTCCCTCTCTGGCTGTTTGGGGTGAAACTGTGATTATCAAGCAGCCCTACTACTACACTCTCTTGTATACTGTTTTGTAAGTGGTGTCGATCTGGACATCTTGCTTCCAACTAAACACAACACGAGAAAAGCCACAGGCAGGTTGCTGGGCACACTGCATCTAGCTTAATGAAAGAAGGACGCAGTGTCACTTGGGTGTTTTTTTCAGTCTCTCAGCCATGCTTTTACTCTTCAGGCTTACTCTGTGTTGCTTACTCTTAATCTAGCCCGATTCAGTTTTCCCAGGCCACCTTGAAAATGATCTGAGGCAGAATTCATGCTTGATTCTTGCTTCGGCAATGTTCAGAGGCCAAGGATTTCCTGTGCTGTGCCTTGCACAGGACCCCAGTTGTAATGCAGTCCCTTAGGATGGTGTCCCATGTCTCCACCAGAGTTTAGCAGGCCACAGCTGAAGGTGAATGAGGTCACTGTAACAATAACTAATATAGCAATGTCCTCCAGCCCAGCACTGGAAACATCAGGCTTCAGAATTCAAAGAATTCCATTACAAATGGATGGTTTCTGTCCTAAGGGTTTAACCAAAAAGATGGCACAATGCAAAGCCCTTCTCCCTTGTGACTAGCTCTGGTATGTTCTTCTATTTTAAAAACAATATACTGCCATTTTTTTGGAGTCTGTTCTGTTTTGGGGGCACTGACAGCTTCACTGCTCTTTGTTCGTGTCCTGTGGACTCTACCAACACTGTGACGATAGCTCTATGCTACCCAATTTACAGGAGACAGCAGACACATTCCTATGCTGGTGTAGCAGGAGAGTTGAGTAACCTGCTAGGAAGAAAGATAGGAAACAGCAGGAGGTAGGCGGCTGCAGTTCCCTGGTGTTTCTTGAGCACTGGAATGCCTTTTATAGTTGTTATCACAGTGGGCCTGTGAGGAAAACACTGCTGTTCCTACCACACAGGTGGAGATGGTGAAGTTAAGTTGGATGATTTTTCTACATCTCTCCAAAAGGCAGCCTGGGGCAGAGTACTGAGAAACACTGGTAGTGATAGCTGAACTTGGATGAAGAGTCACCCTTGGATTTGATTTTGGTCAACAGCTGTGCTCAACTCTGGTGAAACAATGGCAACTTACATTATGAGGTGAAAGTCATGGTCAAGTTTGGACTTCAATGCTAGGGGATGAGATTTTCTAGGAGTGCTTTGACAGATTTTCGCTTTGGTAGTCAAAATAGAATTCAGAACATGCAAAATCAAACTAAGGACACAGAAGCCCTATATCACCATGCTGTGGTCCTGATACCTACCCGTTCTCAAGTGCTTGCAAAGTCCTTCTTTAGAGCTATCCTGAAAAAAAAAAAAGTGTGATCCCTTATTAAATGAAGTGATATTATGGCCTAAAACCAACGGCACTATCTTGTAATTGTTTATCTTTTTTTCTCGCTCCAGCCTCTCTGATCTGAAACTTTCTAGCAAGGTGATAGCCATGGTAGGACTTGGAGACGTTTGGAAGGCCAGTTCCAGTAGCCTGTGTTTGTTACCAATATCTTTTGGTAGAAAGATAAACCACAAAGCTGATAGCAAGCTCCTGTTGCCTGAGTTTCTGGCTGCAGAACTGGGAAGGATAAACACCTCCTTAAGCACTGCAAGATAGAAATAGAACAAGAGAAAAGAATGAAAATCCTCTCATAATGCAACGGCTAGAAGCAATCCAGCTGTTTTGTTTTATTCCCATCATGAGAACTATGGTCAGTCCCAGTGCAGGCTTGGCCACCTGTCAAATCAGGTTTGTGAACTAAAGCTTATTGGAATTTGACACGCTCTTGTCTTGAGGCACGCTGGTATGACCCATGCAGACGACTCCTGTAGCAGTGACACAACACGTATGCTACCCATGCAATTCCAGATGCCCCTCATAAATCATTAAAATACGGGCCAGTTCTAATCAGACCCTTTGGGGTATAACGTAATGTACTATTTGAGAACTAAAAACAATAAATCAAGTTAGTACAGAGGTCAGACTGACACTGAACAGAGCTGAGACTTGCTTGCTGATGTGCATATAGTCTAAGAGATGCAACAACAGAAGGAGATGAAATCCCAAGTCAGGCAAACAAATTGCTTTCTTCTCATTGTAAAATCTCACTACCAAGTCTGCTGAAGGGGGAAAAAAAATAGGACCTCATCATATTCTGTAGCACAGCTGATTTGAGGTCTAGAATTTCCCAGCAGTTGTGTTAGCTCTTGGGATTACAGGTATTTCTAATCATTTGTCCTTTAGGTTAACTCTTACCATATTTCTAAAACAAACTAGCAGTTAAAAATTTTCACCTCCAAATGTCATAGATCACCTGGTACAAAAAGAATACAATACATTTTTTTCTAGAGCACAGAAATCAGTTAACCACTAGCAAAAAATAATTCAGATCCTACTAGAAGGCAGCTGCTGTGGTCACACTCTTCAGTCTTGCCTAGGACACAATAGGCAGCTTTGTGAAGGGAGCGGTTGACTTGCAGTGCCCAAGTGCTGGGAACCAGGAACAGCCTGCATGCTGAGGAGCTGCTGCATAAACCCAAATAATCAGTGCCTTCTCTTTGATACAGAAAAGGTAGGGTCCCATCGGTGATTTTCAAGTGTTATCTGACTCTGAGGACAATGTGGTACAGGGTATGGCCAACATGTGGTTTGGCCACCATAAATGTTACGTGGCAAAGAATGATACTGACGGCAAACTCCTTTATTCACGCTGTATCTGCATGTACCTTTTGTTTCTTACCTTGTATTTAGAAGACAAACACCTAATAATTGTTTCTCACCCTACTTTAGGGCGAGGACAGCCTGTGGCAGGAGATCCTGCTCTTCATGTACACTGCAGATGCTAAAGCTATGTAACTCTCAGTACTGCTGTTTAATTCCCCTTGTTTTGCCTTGCACTTTTTCCTCGGACCTCTGTCTGTTTGGCCTATATTGGGCAGAGTGTTTTTAAAGCCCATACAGCAGAGTAGCTTGGCACCTGAGTTTTACCTGTAGAGCTGCTGTTGTAGTTGCGGTCTGTGGGGAAGGCTGTCAGGGGCCCCAGCTGTGGTAGCGTCCCTTCAGCCACGAGTATCAGAAAAAAGCTTTACTCTAATCCCGTGAAAGCTGCTGTTATGCCAGGCACAGGCTTTGCTGTGGGGAGGTGCGACTCGTATGAACTGGGGTTCATGCTCATGGCTTTTGAGCTGAAACGTCTGGAGAGCAGTGCCAGGAACTCATCTCAGACTTTGTCTTTGGTAATGCAAACAAGTAATCCAGAAAAGTCACCACAGAACAGTGAACAAAGTCTCTGTGAGACACCGGCAGTAAGTAGCAGATCTAGCAGACACCAGGGCAGTAAATAACCGGTGGTGAACAGAGTGGAACTTGGCCTGTTTGAACAATGCACCAACACCTCCAAAACAGGTGCATGCAGGGGGCAAGGTGGATTAATATTGTGCTTTATTTCTAATTAGACCTAAAGCGAGTCTGAATTTTTTTTAAGCCCGGCAGAGAAATAGTTGAAACACAGATGGAGACATAATAATCAGTTTCATTGGAGGTGCAGCACAGCTTGGTGCAAGAACTTAATGAAGATTTGTTGGTCAACAACACTCTCCCAACCCACTTAACGTGCTCTCCATTTAATTTGCTCTGCTATTGTAGTAAATTTGAAGCCCCCAGGTCAGACTTGGCTTTCTTGGCTCTTGTAGTCTCTGCAGTGTCAGCAGGAAGCGCAAACCAAAGACTCAGAGCCTGGACTCAAGCAATATGTATTCCTCTTAATGAAACCCAAAGCCAGGTGAAATTTTTGGGAGAGAGGGAACAGGATATGGAGTCCCTTTGGGTCTTGGAGGGTGTTCATAACACTCAGAAAGTTGGCCCACGTTTCTGGTCTCCTCCCTTTCTGCTCCACAAAGGGCTCGTAGCATTTTTAGACAAACTTGGATCCATTGTATGTTGTGAGAGAACCTGCTGGGAAATTTGGTGATTCCTGCACTCCAGGGCAGAGGAAATGTGTGTTTCTGCTTTGTGATTTTAGAAAAGTAGGAAGACGAAATTCAAACTAAAACTCAGCAGATGGGAATCTCAGAGACAGACACTGGGAAATGTTTAGACAGGCTTTGTCCCTGGTCCCTGAGCTCAGAATTTAGCAACTAAACCATAGAGAGACTTCAGAAAGACAATGAAATGCATTTTGGCCTCACAGACAGTTCCTTCAGAATCCAGTGAGAGTTGCGCACGTGAATCTGAAGGCAGAATACAGCCAGCAGTATGGGGAATAGCTGTTATGTGAGAAACTCTCATGCTATATTATTATAGTCTGAATTGTTTCCATCATTTTGGGTTAAGTAATTCCCCACTATCTATCTCCGAAGTGCAAACAGTGCAGCCTTGATGTGCCCCAGGGAAAGGAAGCAAACCAGCCTTTGAATCTTTACCCAACCTTACTGCTCATATTTTGCTTTCAGTGAATAACTGCTCAAATCCTTTAATATTTCATTCCCACAAAAATATATTTACCAGGGGTTTTTGTGGCAGTGGTGAAGCTGTGTTTATTATTTTAGGAACACCGCATGCCTGGCTTTACAGAAAAGACAAGGCAGGAGCACAGAGTGCTGCAAATCTATCAGGGAACAGCATGCTTTCCACCTGTTGAGGCAGCAACCACAATAACAGATGCACATAATAATTACCTGTACCTCAAAGGCAGCACCAAGTCCTGCACCTTCTGCTCCCCGCCTAGCAGACAGCTTGATAGCAGAATTAGAAAAGAGAAACACCGAGAGAGTAGAGTAGATAATGCTTTGTGGAGGACGAAAGAGCAGCTCTTATTAAAGAGAAACTGGAAGGTGGAAGATGAGAAGGAAAGATCTGAGGCACCATGATGCTAAAAGAAGAGTAGAGCTAAAGAACTCCAGGAGCCTGGCTTATTTTTAGAGTGACGATCAGGTTTTTGCTAATACCTTTGCCAAGGCTGCTCCTATTTGTAAGCTTAACATCAGAGATCATTTCTACTGGTAACTAGATGTCCCACACACCTACTGGAACCCACTTCTTCCCAGAGATGGATGACCCTGCAGTGGCAAGAGGGGCACATACCCCTTTAGGGTAAGGGCCTCATCTCAGTAAGTGACACCCCGAATAACTATGACGGTGTGCCATGACCATGTCCCTCTTCTCCTCCCTGCTGTCTGGTACTGGGAGTGTGCTGGAGCTACGCCACCCTTCTGTCTGCATGTGTCCTAGAGCATCTATCTGGTGGAAGGAGAAGGGCTGGCGACAGTATGGGGAGCAGGGATGCAGAGCAGGTGAAACACCTTTGCTCTTTCCTGTTAAAGTGCTGAGGCTTGTGAAGCAATTTTTCTCCCCTTCCTCTGCCTACCACGAGGAAAGAGGTTACATTTGTCTGGGTGAGGACTCCCAAGAACCCAGATCATGTGGGCTCTGGAGTGGTTTGTACCATGGTGGTTGCTTACTTGCAGAAAGAAACAGATCCTTCCTAGCAGGGATTTGCAGGGGAAGGGAATGATCTCAGCCCCGATTTAATCTTGACAGAAGCACATGATGAGAAGACTGTGTGCTGAGTTGGAGTTTTCCTTTGAATTCCTACAGTGTTGAAGGCAGTGCTATAAATAGACACAGTATCCTTTTTACCCTGGTACAATTCTGTCTTCAGCTCCCCATATAGACAGCAAGTCTGCTGGTAGGTATTTAGCAGGAATTAATTTAACCCAGTCTTCTCTTTCTATGCTCTTACTCCAAGCATCCCGATGGCTTCCACAGCCATACGTATTTCCTCAATAAAAATGTTCTGAGGAAGCCTGCTGATATTAAAAATCCTATTTCTGTCTGAAAATGCTATCCTAGTTATAAGTAATTTATAGAAGCCCCAAGCTATAAAGAGTTAGTATTAAAAAATTATTTTCTAAAAAAAAAAAAGCCCCCCAATTTCTTAATCTTTCTCTTCCCCCCCCAGTTTTGTTTTTGAACTGCACAGTGTTTTAGTCATAGTCTGTTTCCCATTTTCTCCAGCATAGCTGGCTGGCCAGTTTCACTTCTCAGGAAGGACTCTTGTGAACTTCATCTGAGAAGAGCGAAAACCCAGATAGAGTGTTTCATGGCTATTATCTTATAGATCCACAAGAAATTGAAATACAGGCTGGATTAGTATTTAAAAAAACAAACCACTCAAATTTAAGCATCTTTTTCAGCAAGAGATCCTCAGCCTGGGAATCCAGCTGGAAAGCAAACCAGAATTTCACAAATTTTAGTTTCTGAGTACAATGGCAGAGACGATAATCTGGCCTAGCCCTGCAGTTGTCTCACTGCTTGGGGAATTGGCTGTGGTTAAATTCATGCTGCTTGGTGCATTTATTGAGTTCGCTGGGGGATTGGTTTGTAAACAAACTTAAAGGTACTTGCCTGGTAGTCGAAGCTCCCGCGCTGCGGTGTCTTGGATTACCTTTGTTTGATTAATGCCACTTAGTTTCCTCCTAAGGTGCGAGTTGCACAACAGATTTCTAGCCTGTCTGTGTTCAGTTTATTCAAAGTCTATTTTTAATTGTGTTAATTATAAACCATAATCCCCTCGCCGCTTTGGCCTGCAAGCATCAGCAAGAGCAGGGCAATTGGAGGGCAGCAGCCGCGGGAGGCTGGATTTTGAGAGAGTCTGATCGTCAGGTGGTGTAACTAGAGGTGCCCGGGCCGGGGCCGCGCTGCTTTGCGCCGGGCC
>VWZK01006738.1:526420-588451 GCA_013396935.1 Baryphthengus martii
GCCTCTTGATGTGTTTGAAATTGCTCTCTACTCTGTTTTTTCTTCTCTTTTCTCTCAGCAAGCATCTCTGCACTCATCTTTTACGCTGCTTGTTCTTTTCACTCAGGTAGCGCTTAACACTATGGCTCTTTGTCCTCCTGATGGAAAAATCCAGATGGAAAGAAGTGTGATTCACAGGGAAATAATCATGTAAGTGGAATTAATCTTTCAGATACTGTAATGTGAAATCTGATCTTCCTTTTTGTTAAGAAGACCCAATCTGTGTCTCTACATTTTGGTCAGAATCTGAGGCTAAGAGAACCCAGGAGTCTCTTGAGGTAATGCTGAAAGCCTCGTGTGCAGAAACAGGCACATTTAAAAGCAATAGCAAAGTTAAAACAGCCAGATGGGAACCTAGCAGGCAACCGAGAGGGGAACTCTCTGTTTTCTTTGCAAGCCTACAGGGGCTTGTTTGCAGGAATTAGAATCTCTCACCAGCAGTTCACTGCAGCTCTAATACCAAGTGGTATTGAAAATGAGAAGCAGGTTATGGCTGATGGTTTAAATGAGGCACCTATGGGAATTTAGAAATAAGATCCTGGACTCGTCTCAGTGTAGACCATGTGCATGGCAGAGCAATATTACTTTCTTGGCTGACTGCATCATATATTATGGCCTTTTATTTTGCCCACACTCAAACAGCGGGGAACAGTAGACGTTCATTGCTCCTGCTCACTGTTTAAACCCTGATCTGCCTCACCAGAGGCAGTGCCCCTGAATAATGGAAAGCAGAATCAGTTCCTTGGCCTCAGCACGGGTACGTGTTCAATGCAGCACTGTATTAATGCCATTGCCATTATTTTGGAGTGAAGAGAAAAGCAGAATGTACAATTAAAGCTCTGTTTAGTTTGGTTTTTAAGAGATTTTACTACATGGGACAGATGCCAGAGCGAGGGCTCTGGAAAACACAGCCCTCTCTTTAACCACAGTGTTGGGAAGGAGCAGGAGCAGCCTTGCAAGCCTCCTCCACAGCTACCCCCTCAGCTCAGCTCACAGATGCCCCTTGCCCTATCCTGGAAGCCGTGTTTTACTGGGTGGGAGAAAATCTGAGTCTTCACACCTTTTCGCTGCTTGGTCTCCCTCCTGACAACTCTTCACTCTCGGCCTTGTATGTTTATGGTGAGGCCCTCTGACTCCTCCAAACTGAGCTGGAAGGTACCAACTTCTGCTTGCAAGGAGCCTGAGCTGAGGTGGAGAGCAAAAGGCTCCTTCCTCCATGAGCCCTCGTGTTGCCAGGCTACCTGTAGGGCAGGAGGGGCTGCTGCAGGGCAGAGAGAGCCGGCCACTGCCCGACGGGAGCTATGTGCAGCTGGGGACAGCGGGGACACACAAGGTTGTTTCAGGAGTGGGAGCAGTCAGAGGGCAGGGCAGGGCAGGTGAGGGTAACCAGCCTCAGCCAGGGGTTCAGATAGCCAGGAAAGCCTGTGGTGGTGAAGTGAGAAGTCAAGGGGGTGCGTGGCCAGGCACGGGCAGAACCATGAGGTAGCCCAGGTGGAAATGAAGCCCAAGTGTCTCAGCTCAGGTGGGCTCCATAGGAGCCCACCGCTCGCTCTCACACGGCTCCTTCCAGCAGTACCCTCCCAGGTCACAGAGCTACCGCTGTCCTTGGACAAGGCATGCCCCCAAAGGGGGCAGAGCTTGCTGCGCCAGGCTCACAGGCCTGCCAGCAGGATTCAGGCTCATGGGGAGAGCTTCACCTGGGCCCTGCTGGTTTTTAGGGAGAGGATGTTATTGCTGGCTTGTGGAAGGGCTTCTGGAGTGCATTTCCTTTCCTTTGCAATGTAACGGATCTGCATATATTTTCCCAAGACCCTATGTTTCCAAGAGGGGAGAACCTTCGTGCTGCCTCCAGCACCCAAGCCCCGCCCTGCCTCCCCCAGTCCTCCCATTTAAGAGCCACGCAGCTGAGGAAAAGGTACTTGCCCATGCATGGGGTTAATGCTGCAAGAAAGGATGCTTGGAAAATGGGGACAGTGGGTAGAAAAATGGGGAGTCTTGCTTGCAGTGACAGACTATGGCTGTGGCAGGACGACTGCTCTTACATCTGCAGCTTTCAAATTCAAAAGAGATAAAAAAAGAAGTATTACCTTAGCAGCCGGCATCTCTGTACTATTCAATGCACCATCCCCAGCAAGACAGCGCTGCCCTCCACAGGCTTCTACCATAATTTCCGACTCATCTGTGCATATCTGTCAAGCCTAAGGGTGATGCTTTTCCTTTTAATTCTCTTCTGGGGCACTCCTGTCCAGAGTACCACAGCTAGGACTTAAAAAAATAAAATTCAAACTACTCTTTTTCTTGACGTATCTCGACAACACTGATGCTTCTTCCTGAATGAAAATAACTGTAGGTTTAGATCCTGCTGCCAGCAGCCATAACTGTGCTCTATGCTATAATCAGGAGAGCACAGAATCACCATGCAGCTAACTGCTTCTAATAGTAGAAACTTCACTCTGATCTTATATAACTCCAGTAATGGAGCAGAGAGGCTGTGGCATGTGAGGAGCTTAGACAGAAAGCTTCCTTGGGCAGCCCGCGCCCTGAGGGCAGAGAAGCTCCAGCGAGAGCGAGAAAAACAAAGTGCCCTTGATATTGATAACAGTTCAGTGAGCGCCGCCACAGCCAGTGCTGTGCAGAGAGGTCATCGGTGTCATGGGCTGTCAATAGGTGTAAGTAAGTTACAGGCAGTTCTGATACAAATGATGTCAAAGAGACCTGACTATGAGGGGTAGGGGGGAGAAATGCATTTTAAGTTTCAGGAAAGATGAACAAGGATGTTAATACATCGCTATTAAAAGGGACTGCAAAGTGCCTGCCCTTCTGCAGGCAGTATGGATTTGTGTGACTGTGGATTAAAGTCCGGGGGGTGAGCTGGGTGGGTGAAGTTTCTTCTCCTTCGTTTACTCCTCAAGTGATTGTTGTCTGACTGCTGCTGTCAATACAAAATTGGCAATGCTGCAATGCTGTCAAGCTTGCAAGATTTCAGAATATTTGAAGGAATGAGTACAGGGCTTTTGATATTCCTCAGTCATTTGGCAGGGGTATCTTTGAGTTGTCTCGTCTCTCCCTGAACTTGCAACATAAGCAGTGAAGTGCTCCCCTTGCCTTGCCTTGCTTGAAAGGGTACAGCCTTTTCTGAGCTTGACAAAGCTGTACAACCTCTTTGCAGTGGAATCAAGAGCAAAAAGATTTCAAAAATCTGCAGTCGAAGAGCTATTTATGCACTTAAGGTTTTTCAGGCGCGTTGTAGAGCTTTCAAGGGAGACTCTCAGCTTTCTTGAGGCAGAGTGGGATGTTTTTTCTTTAGATTTTTTTAATTGCTGACTTTAAAATAATGATTTGGTTTTTGATTAAGTCATCTTGTAAGTAACATGATTGTATGTCACAAAGGAATTGACCGCTGATGAGGTGCATTAGAACAAGTAAGAGGAGATACCAAGACCTAGAACTGGGGTTTACTTTCTATTGCAAACTTTCCATTGTATGTCTGAGGAGTATTTGTTCCTAATTTCTTATCTTGAATTTGAAGAAATAAAACTGGGGTGGTTTTTCTGTTTCTCCTCCCTAGTATTGGGGTACCAGGTAAACAAGCGTGAACCAGAGAACATGCCTAGTCAGGGGACATGAGTGTGTGTGTGCCACCACCCCTCTGGGCTGTAATAGATGAAGGGCCAAGGGCACGGGGGAAACACTTGCTCTTCTATGGAATGTCCAGTTCCAGGGTCACTGAGAGAGCTTGTCCTGCCCTTGCTGGCTGGAAGGGAGGAGTTTTCCCACCAGTCCCTGCTGTGCTGTCTCTGTGAGGAGCCAACAGTGCTGTGCTGTCCCACTCCTCAAGTACCATGTTGATGCCACCTGAGTCTTGCAGTTGGTCAGGCCAGGCAGGAGCAAGGGTTGTTATGTAGCAGCAAGTTTTTGGAGGGTCTTTTCACTTTTATCTTATTAGGTTTTATGCTCTTTTTTTCTTCATGTTGATTCCTGCTGAGGCTTGGTGCGGACTGTAGATTGATGCCAAAGCCAGTAGAGTGATGGAGGGAGGAAGAGCCTCCAGCAAAGCAGCAGCCTCATGGCTCCCAGGAGGGAGAGTCAAGTACAGGTAGCAGGAGGAGGGCAGCCTTGCTGAAGGCTGTGCCTGCTGCAGGCCGTTTATAAAAGACAATTTGCGAACAAGCTGAAAATATAAGAGTCCATTTTCCCAAAGCAAGCCTCGGTGCCTCCAGCAGAGCCCTGGGAAGGCTGTCCTCTGCTTGAGAAAGTTGCTATGAGCAGGAATATATTAAGGACTGTGAGCTTCTCAGGTACTATGGTAATGGGAGCTACCCATGAGCTATAAATAGCATTAACATCCTTTCTCTCTAATGCCTGGCATCCCAGGCAGTCATTTTTTTTGCTGCTGCAAGTGAAAATGAACAAAGCTTTGAACAGCTTTTTTTTTTATTTTATGTCCTCTTTGCAAGCTGGAATTTTATGAGTAATTTTTCTTACTGGCTCTGAATTTTGAGTTAATATTGGCATTTTGTCATTTTGGATTTTTTCTTTTTTTAATTATCATATGTAATTTTCATATTTTTAACACAATTATATGGGAAAAGCTATTGCAACAGCAGAGTGGGTATCAGAAGTAATCATTTACAAAAAAACTCTGAGTGATTGCAGGAAAAAGAGGAAAAAACCCCAGGAACCAAAATTTAGTCTTATATCAATCTTATACACATTTTTAACAAAACACTGAAAATATTTTGGAAACAAGCAAATAATGCACAGTGTTTTGGCATGTTTTGTGGTGTTGACATTGAGAGATCAGACAGAAACAGTTGTTGCAGTGGAAGGAAAAGCTTTACACACATATCAGACCTTACTGTGGAAACAAAGATGTCTCTTGTCAAGGAGCTGTGAAGACCTGAGAGCAAAATTGGCAAAAATGACTCTCTTCAAGATATTTAGGGTCCTGTTACAAAATGATAAAACCTCATGTGTTATGCAACTCTGCTTGCTGTTACAGACATTCAAGAAACTACAAAACAGATATTTTGCTCTGGAATAACCACAGAATTACCGCTACTAGATCAACTAGTAGAGCTGGAAGAATTAGGCAAGCTTTTAGATATGCAAGAAGGGCTATATTTTTTTCCAGTTATGGTCTAATTATACACCACCTTTACTGATAACCCTTGACTCAGACTAGCACAGCAACACTAACTGCAATGCTGTGATTTTTCATATTGCCAGAGGGTGGCAGAAGAAAGCAATCTTAAATGATTTAAAAATACACAGTATACTCATGACTGGCATTAAAAGGAGGTTTTAAATGAACAGGAAACTGCACTGGTTGGATGGAAGAAAAACGTGAAATGTACTGGATGAATTAAATTGGTATTGAGCTGGGTGTATACATCAAATTAGCTACACTGTATACTTTCCCATGCAGCCTGTAATAAGTGCTCATTTTTCCTATGCATAGTGCAAGTTTGGCCTCGGTTTGCTCCACTGGTGAAATCTGTTGTACAAACCAGTCCAGGGCATAATGCAATCGCTCAGAGTAAAAAGCAGGGTGATTCTTTTAGTCTTTTATTCTCTCTCTTTCCAAGTAGATTTCTCTTCTCTTTCCCAGTTCCTCCAGTCATAGCAGGAAAAGAGCCAAGATAGTGGCTTTCAGGAAGAGAGGGAGGCGCAAGGGGCATTGACTTGCTGGACTGGGCAACAGGCTGATGGTAGTGATCACCTCAGACAGCATCTCTTCTGCCTGTTCTCCAGGGGAAAACAAACGTCAGTCACATGCATCTCAGAGGGGACATTTCCACTGCCAGGACTGAGTGAGCTGGTGAGACTTCAAAAGAAAGCTTGGCTGGAGAGTCCATGCTGTTCATGCTCTCTCCCCAGCTGCTTTCACTTCAAGTACTTTTCTTAAAGGAAACAAACCAGCTCTCAAAGTGGAACTTGGTTTGGAAAGTGCAATCAGCCTGGCTGGGCACTTTGAGTTGACCTAAGGCATTACACTTCCCATCAAGAGCGATGCTTCCCTTGCGTCCTTCTGAAAGATAAAAGAAAGCTGAAGAAAACTTGCAAAGGTTATTTGGCCATCAGTTGAAGTTGTCAGGCACCTATTAACAGGTCGGAGCGGTTTTTTGTTTTCCGAACGGCAGCATAACGCAGACGCAGGGGTCCCGGTGCCGGTGCCGGTGGCGGCCGCTCCCCGCCAGGTGTCCCCGCGGCACNNNNAGGCAGGGGGCTTGTTGGGGGTGGGGGGAGGCAATTAGGGAGTTTTGTACTAGGAGCGGCCCTTCTGTTCAGTCTGCAGTAATCAAAAGCATCATGAGGTTTAGGAAGCAGCCAATCTATTGATGGCCAGAAGCTGGAAGATAACGCAAGGGAAGAATCACTCTAAAGTTGTTTTGTTTCTTGTGCTGTCTTCCCCTACGCTCTGCTCTGGGTTGACAGAAAATGATTGACTTGCTAGATCTTCAGGTCTGACCTGCCTTGGAACCTTTTCCACCTGTCTTGTGAATGAGGTGTTCACAATATCCATTAGTAAATACTGAATTATATAACATGGGCACCAAACATCGAGCATCTGCCTCTCAGGCTGGGAATATATTTGTCACTATGAACCAACATTCAGCGACAGCAAGGAGGAGGACAACAAAGGATCAAGAATGAAGAAGCAAAAGAAAAATGTTTAAAGCAATTTTCAACTGCTGTGATGATGAGGAAAAACAACTGACGCTATGGACACCCAGGCAGGAACACCCTTGCCCCATAAGATGATGCTAATGTGGACCCTAGTGCCCTTATCCCTTCCCTCTCAGGGTTCTGATCTTACTTGGCTTTATAAGGTACTGTTTCTTATACTGCTTCTTTTGGTAAAATGACTAAGTTCCCAGCTTGGTTCTGTGGTTACTAATGGAATCAGCTTCATCTTGTGAGGAAAGCAAGTGCTGGAAGCTCTGTGGCTGCTGGCAACACCACAAGAGCACTGCCAGCATCCAGGAACTTTCTTTTGACCTTTTGCTTCTCACCTCTGAGTTATGGGGTCCCACCTGCTATTCAGAAGTAGATTAAGCCTTCCTGAAAATGAATAGGTTTAACAGAGCACAAAATGACTTTGAATCTGCCTCATCCAGGACATCCTACTACCTCAGTCATTTTCCAGGCTTCCAACAGCTGATGATCTAGGTCAAAGCAGCTCCAGGCTATGCTTAATCCTGCTCTGGACATGAGGTGAGCAAGCACATACCCTTACGTGTTGAGGTTTTAGTAGGTACATGTGTACGAGGGAAAAAACACTCTATAGTTCTAGTCACCCTAGTTCCCCTTCCATACTTGAAAGGAAAATCCTCCCCTTTTGGCACTGAAGCATTAACTTCCTCTTGAGACGGTTACACTGAACTCTACTGTTCTTGCGATGCTTAGTTGTCAGCATTGCCACAAGTGTTGAGATTGGGTAGATCGGTCCTAACCCAAAAGATGAAATCTGGTGTGAAATGCAAGAGCCCAGAGTTGGTCAGCTCAGTTGGGTCCTTTTCTCTATTTCTGGGAGCATCAGAAGAACCACAAGAAGGTGGTTACTGACTTGCTGACTATTGGAACAGAAAAATGTGCCAGAGAGCTGAGGTGCTTTCTTACCGTGACTTACTAAATGCCTGTCCCACTTTCTTAATTTGTGGTGACAGCAGACTGTGCTAGGGTCTGCTGATCACACCTGTCCTGTTTTCTGCCTTCCTAGAGTCATAAACAATTGTGATTACCAAATAACTCCATCTTGTCTCTCTGTTAGCTTCAGGGTTCTACCGATGAATCACAAACTGGGCGACAACAGGCAAGACCTCTGCAGTTAAAAATTCAAACTCTCTCTGCTAGCAGAGGTGCTGGCATGGTGGTGAAGCTCTCTTAAAAGATATGCAGCGTGCCTTCTTTCCACCTACGTCTCCTCCATGCAGGATGTTGCGTCTTGACTTTACAGCTCCTCTGTTTGGCTACACAGACTTCCACAGTGAGATCTACTAGCACCAACCAGCAGCCCCCTTTGCAGAGATCTGAAAACATGCCACCTTTCATAGGAATGCACCGCAGAGGAAATAAAGACAAAATACTGGCCAAAGAGGGAGCCACGAGAACAGAGCTAAGGTTATGATTTTCTACGTGTTTAACTTCAGTCTGTATTTGATGTCGTGATAATAAGGTGACCCGTCAAACCTAAGGCAGGTTAAACACCACAGAGGAAAACAGTGTTTTTCCTGTGCTGCAGGACAATAGATGTGCAGGGCCTCACCACTCCCCACCTGCAAGCTCTGTGGCTGAGGATTTCATACAGTGTCTCTTCCTAAGCCCTTCAGATCTCAGCTTTAAGTATGGTCGATACAGCTGCACTTCTTTTTTTTATTTCTAAAAAGAATGGCTTTCTCTTTGTACTGTTTGCATTTTGTCATGCTGCTTTGGTTCGCTCACTGTTTTCCTGAGTTTGGTAAAGAAGCTATCTTTGAAAACAAGAATGGAAAAAAAAAAGAAAATTATCAAAGACTTTTTTTTTATATATATGAGGGAGAGATTTTTCCAAGGGAGAAAGGGGAGTCTATCAGGTTATACACCTAAGTACTATTTATGCCCTTGAAAATCTTTTGCTTACAGTGCTTAATTGGTCTGTGCAAATCCATCGCCAGAAGAAGTAATTGACCATTTTTATAGAAGGATCAGTAACAAAAACACTCCAGGCTATTGTTCCAGAAATTAAAAAAAAATTAGGAATTATGGAAAGAATATGTTTCAGGGCATCAGCCAGCCTCTCCTGAAACTATGCGAATTCACTTGGTGAAAACAACAGCAGACACACTGTAATGAGTTGTATATGAAGAACTGAGATCTCAAATGTGATATTATGCAGAAGGTAAAGAGTCTGTGCTAGATAAGTAACGGCTCAATGTTTTATCAAGGGTGCACTTTGATTTTGATGAATGTTAAAAGAACCTTTAGCCTTGAAAATAAAGAGGATAATTTCTCTCTAGGTAAAGGCTGCTCATGAAAGTCATAAAATAAGAGCACTGGAGCCCTAATTTTATAGTGCTTTTTAAATGATTTTCAAATGGTCCAGCTGCTTTGTGCCACACTAACACAAGGCAGAGATATTTACACCGGCGATAACAAGCATGCATCAGCCTGCCCGAGCTGCTCTCCACAGGCAGCCTGCGTTAGGCAAAACACACATGGAAAGCTGATACTTGCCAATGCAGATTGATCACAATTACACGGTGGCTAGAGCCATCCTGGGAAGCCGCTTTTTCCACCAGGCAACTTGATTGTTTTCCTTGTCTGTGTCTTGCCTGTGAAACACGGGATGTACGTGGCTGACGATGCTGGTTCTATTTTGACGCTTGAGAGTCTGCCAGCTCCACGTGCCTCTTAGGCCATGCCATCCTTGGCAGACTTCTCTTTTTGGAAACAGGAGGGCGAATTCAGCCGTGTTGCACCACTAGTTTTTGGTGGGAGTTTCCCCAAGGATTAATTTGGCCCATTTTGGAGTTCCAACGTTGCACTGCCTTATCTTGTATGGAAACACCTAACACACGACAAATGAGCTCTGGGCAAATGCGGCGTAGTTCTGCTGAGATGCTGAATTGCCACCAGCTTTGCCCAGGCGTTTTACCTCTACGTGTCTAGGACCTCAACCTAAAATTACAATTTATTTCCCAGGAGCTGCTCTAAGATTGCCAGTTTAGGTAGTGATTTCAAAAGCCTGATTCATATTTGATCTTTGCAGTCCCCTTTCCTTTACGAGACATTGACAGAATACAGGGTACTGGGAGAACGCTGTCTTCTGGGCAAGAGAAGTGACTAGTTCCTTTATGAAATATTCATGTAAAATTAAGGAACATGGCTCTTTCTGTGTTCACTGGTGCTAGGGACACAGCAATGTTTGTGTAAAAAAGAATTTTGGTGTGAATGAGGAATTCTGGGCATGAAAAGAAGGCTAATTTATGGCTGAAAAGGTATTACTGTATTTGCTGTAAATCTCAGGTCCATAAAACTAAGCTAGATCTGGGCAGAGGGCATGGTGGGAGGAAGGTACCTCTGGAAAGTTCTCAGACATTGAGCATCTATTGTCACCAGAGTGGGAAAATGCTGTCCCTCACCTGGATGACTTCTTGTACATGTTGGACTACAACATCTTTCCCCCTTTTCATTTGCTAATTCCAATGCAGTAAAACAGATTAACATCTTTTTATGTCCAGGGATATCCTTAAGAGCTTTACCTTTAAACTGGGGCCTATTTTGTCTTTGAGTTGAATTTTATGAGTTTTAATGAGCACAATGGACAACAAACTGGGAATGTATCCTAGAGGAGTATCTAGCACATTTGTTGCCCCCATTTAACCCAATGATTAAGGAGTGACTGGACCATATGAAATTCTGAAACCTTCTACCCACTAAACAGAGGAAAGACAAGTTTGATGCCAAAGCTTTAGGTCATGTTTCTTTCATCTTTGTCTCATATTCAGATTGTCTGTCTGACATTTCTCCCTGCCACTTTGATCTTTTTTATTTCATTAGAGTTTAAATAGGTGTGTACTGTATCTCAGTTCAATATGTAAATCCTGCAGCTTGATGAAATCGCTCACTACTGGGTAACTCTTTGGACAGCATTACCTGGAGGAAAGTGACAGAAGATCGTAAGGTAAGCCAGCACAAGAGAAGCAGATCTGCTTTTTCTAGGAATACAGTGAAGGAAGATTTTCCCTTCAAAATAGAAATGAATACATGTAGTGCTGTTCCAGGCTGCACGGAATAGTGCCATGGTCACAGACTGCGTAAGTTTGTACTTCTGCTTCACTACCATCTCATCTCATCTCTGAGAGATCCAATTTACGGGAGCTAAGATAAAGTAGCCTCCAGGGTATTGCATCCATCTCTTTCATAAATCAAGAACCACTTTTTCTCTACTAGAGATCTGAGTGCAGAAAGAGAGGAAAACACATGACATTAGGCTTTGTAAATGGCCAGTTGGCATGTTTCTATGATAACTCTTCGAAGCTTTTGGCTGTTTTTCAAACCAAAAGTAACAATTTTTGTGTGATGCATCAATACAGAAAAACTTTAAAAATCAGTGCGTTTTTTGACTGAGAACTCAGAACTTTCTCTCCAGTCACTAAAATACAGAATCATTCCCTTTTATAATTGCTTTTTTTTTTTTCTCTCCTTCTACAGAGGATACACTCTGATGATTATCAGTAGACCACATGTGATCCTTGCCACTGATTTGGATGTAGTTTTGTTGGTTACTCCTAATCTTTCAGGATCCTGCTGTCCCTCACCTGCCAATGAAGACAATGTCTGTAAGTGTGAAATTAGGCTCACCCAAGTGGCTGAGTGACAATTAGTTAATACTGTTAAAGTAATTTGTGATCCCTTAATGAAAGTGCTGTGTAAAGAGCAGTAGTTTACTACCAAGATAGGGATTCACCACTTGGCCTTGTGAATGCACTCAGAGGCAATACAGGAACGAGTGCCAAGGTCAAAGCTGATCAAGTCCTCTGCAGGTATTCCATTATAATGCATTTCCTGGCCATAGAAAGTTTGGTCTCCTTTGCTTCCCCATACAAAAGATGTTACATTCAGTGCATAAGTGACACCAAACCTCTTCAGGTCTTCCTTGTTATGGGCCATGGATCTGTGAAGAATCACGTACGAAAGCTCATGACAGAAACCAACTCAAGGTATCTTGTTGCCTTGTAATGTTTTCCTGTCTGTAGAACCCAGTGCCCACCATGCTTTGAGACATGCTGTGTGAAAAGAAGAGTAAGGTAGTAAAAGAAAAGTAAAAGGTTGTGATTTCTGAATATACTCAAAATATATGTAGAAATGCAGAATTCCAAATTATTTCACTTCCGCAAAGACAAATTCCTGCCTGTAAGTTCCTATAAATTTAACAAGCGTTACAGGCTCCAGTTGACTACAAAGGCATTGGTAATTATTGGCCCAAACACCTTACCAAAAATCACTTCATGAGGTAGCTCAGGTTCTCCTATAATTGAACTTGAAGTATGTATGTTGAAAGAACAGAGTCTGGTTTTATCATACCCTGTAACCATTTTGCCTCAGCCTGTAATTGTATGATGTTTCTTTGCTGGAGTGGTATAAGCCTTTCTCCTCTGGCTAAACTCCAGTTGATAAACCTGCCTGCTTAAGATCAGCATGAAGTCTAATCTCCATAGGATATTTTACATCTTGTGCCCTCAGCTGCTCATTATGTAGCATTTAAAAAAAATATTTTACCTTTTAACCCAAAAGGTCTTAGCCTAGGCCTTGCATATCAGGAATGGCTGATAGCCTGACAAATATTTAATAAACAGTTTGTTGACCGCTTCAAAGTCCTCCAGGATGAAAGACTTCATGTAAGGTCAGCCATCCCTACTTTATTTTACAAGAGATATTCAACTTATTTAAAGAGGGTGACCATCAAATTTCTGATAAAGTCATAAGAAGAAATATTTTTTGCAAAATACAGCATTAATTCTAGACTGATCTTTAATTTCCAAGTACCTCTTCAGAAACTCCACATAACTGGTTTCACAGAAAGAAGTAGTGACAATTTATGATACTGCTTTTGGTTATTTTAGCTCTGGGACAAGTCCCGATGCTGGCATTGTTTTGCTCTGTAGCAGAAACACCCTCTATTTATTGACTTAACTGAGTATTGGGTTGGGCCCTAAATGCAAATACTCTGTCTATTCCTCAATTCCACCTCAGAAAGATCTCATGAAACCTTATTCTCAGGTCTTGTTCATATTTGTCTTATTAATGTTGGAGACAAAAAAAAATCCATCTATAGCACTTGATAAACTTCCAGTTTCACTGATTTCAGTCTGTAACTCTTTGTATTTAAGCTCAATACTAGCGGCCAGCTGTTGCATTAGTAAACAAACCTTTTTACATTTTTATTCCTGCTAGCTGAATGTCCTCAAAGTTAATCTTTTCTTTAGTACATGTGTACACACTGTTGTTAGCTGTGGGATTTTTTTTTCCCACCATTCTCTCTTCTTTATTCCCAAGAGACAGAACACGATTGAAAATAAACATGCAAGAATAATCTGGAGCATATATACAGGCATTAAAAGGAGGTCTTAAAACTGCACTTAGAAGAGTGTCTAAAATCAAATGATGGTGTAAGATACGTGAACACATTATTTCCCGTGTCATCTACGTACTGCTCATTTTTAGGATTTGCTTTTTCATAGCTAAAAGACTTGCCACTTTTAGCTGAAATCAGTGGGCAATTAGCCAAAGGATTGTTAGTTCCTCCTGCTTCTCTCATTTAGGAGTTATTGTAATTGTAATTTCCAGATATTTCAACAAGCTTGTAACATGACGGTGGTGGAAAGAACTTGTTTTGGCCTAACGCTAGGTACTAGGCATGTTCAGGGCAGATGATTATGTGCTTTCTCCATGCTCCAGAGGAAAACAACCATCCACGCAAGTTTGAGAAATACACAACGAAGTCTGCTGTCATTCAGAATATCCTTTTATTTTTTTGTCACAGATTTCTACTGCTTATCAATTTGTCATACAACCAGCAAAAATTATAATACTTTTCTTTATGTGAAAACTTCCACTCTACTTAAAATTAAACTGAAAAAGATAAAATCTAAACTTCATTCAATTTTAAGGCTACTCAAGATCATGTGTCTGTCTTGTGCTTTATATGGTAAATGCAGCATTTATAAAATCTATATGTTGAATAATTATAAAATAATGCAAAACATCAAATAATGAGTCTTATTCTCCTTTTAATTAATTCTATTCTGTTCTGTAGGTTCTTTCTTTGATAGATAGTCCTTTTGCTTTCCTCTATGCTAATCTTAAGCCTATTTTAAGGCAAGGAAATTTCACAACAGCAACTGAAGTAGTTGGGCAGCATATGTTAATAAGTACTGTATTCCTCAGCCCTTCAAGAACAGCTCAGCCTAAAATAACACTTGCATATTGCCTATGTAGAGATTAGGTCACTCTTCACTCATGTGATTTAATTCCACCTTGCAGCTGTCCAAAATACTGGCAGTTCCTGGGCAGAGGGAGTGCCAAGCTCCGAGCATTCCTGAGCCGACCCCAGGGTCTGGCTGTCTTTAGCCACTGACCCCTTTGGTGGCCACAGAGAGGTTTCAGCAGGGGAGGGCCGGCTGAAGGCCACCGCTGCAGAATCCACAGCGGAGGTTTTTTGCTGAGGCGTGCTCTTTGCTGCCACTTGATGCTTCTAAGCAGGTGGCTGTCTCTAAATACAGTCCACTCCTCGATGCCTCCCCAGATAAGATCAGTGCCACATCCCTGATGGAATGGGGAACTGCCACAAAAATGAAAAGTCTGTATGAAGCAAATCTTACGCAAAAAGTCACTACTCCTCTCCCCACGTAAGCTATATTGCTGTGCCTGCCAGCATAGATCCTTCCGCAGGAAAGAAATGTCAGTCAATGCAACCAGCACACAGTCCCAAGGGCCTCATGTGACCCAGTTCTAATAATAAGCTACCAGGAAAGAGGGGATCGCTCATCTTAGGGGTGAGTCCAAAATAAAGACCATGACAGCAGCTGTTCTGGGTTTAACCAAAGGTTCATCGAGCCCACCATCTTGAGCCTGACTGTGGCTGTAAGTGGATGCTTACAGAAAATAAGAACACACAAGCATGAATTATACTGCTTTCTAACACTCTCCCAGCTGGCTACAGCTCATGAGCTTTCAGATCTGGGCGGTTTCTAAGTTTTTGTAACTCTGAATGGATTTCTGTCCCATGAAGTATTCCAGCTATCCCTTGAACATTTAGAGGCTTTTACCTTCTGCAGCACCCTGTGGCGAGGCGTTACACAGTTTACCTAAATCGTTTCCTCTTGTTTCAGACCTGGCTTCTACTGACTTCGTGTGATGCCCTTAGTTCTTGTACTGGAAAATAAAATTAAGGGAAGTTTCCACTGGGATTTTACGTGGCTCCCTTCAGGTGACACTGTGGTTGTGTGATTGCTTTAAGCAGATTCATGTTTGTCATAGCTGTAGCTGTGACAGTCCCCTTCACTGTGCTCTCTGCTCAGGCACACACTCTCAGCCTCCACTGAGCTGGCACTAGCTTTCATGACCTACTTAGTAAGGTGGCTCAAAAGAATTAAAAAAAAATGATTTTCGGATGCTCTTCACAGGACATTTAACTCTTCTTTCTGTCATGGTCCTTTCCCACGGGAGGAGCTTGTTCCTGAACCACACAAACTTTGCTTTGGGCTTTGTCAGATGCATTCTTCTTTTAAACACTAAAAAAAAAGTTGAAAAGGGATAAAGGAGTTAAGAACACACTGAGAAGAGACCTCATGATAAGGCAAGCATGGGACAGGAAGGCCTGTGCATCTGTGTAGTTCAGAGGAGATGGAAGGTAATTGGCTCCTCATTGGGCTGACAGTTCCTGCGGCTTTATGGGAGGGTGAGTACACAGGCAGAGCAGCACGAGCCAAGCTCAGCAGGTACCACCTTACCTTTGAGTACTTAAATATCTTTCAAAACGGGACCCTCCCTCAGTTAGGAATTCACTTTCAGTGCCTTTAGTCTCCTGGGTTGTGTAGAACCTGTTGATAGATGTGCACTTTCTGAACAGAGGGCCACTGGCGAGGTATTTTTCCTTTGTTCCTTAGACTAACTTGCCAAACCAATATTTGAAATACAAGTTTTCCTGCTGATAGTGGAAAACAATGAAGCACTGATGTCCTGCCACATCATGACCTGAACTATAGGTAGTGACAGGTGAGAACATCTCTTTTCCTCCTACCACATCTCAGCAGACAGTATTTTCTGGTTTATAAAGTTAGAGGACTAATTCTACCTCATTTGTTTATGTTGACTGGAATCTTTTCCCCTTAGCAGACCTGGAGCCAAAGTTAAACTGTATATAAGGAAGGGAGCAATGCAGGCAGGCAGGAAATATGGGCAACACGCTCCACAGATTATAAATGCTTCTGTGATTTGCCAGTGCCCTTGAAAAGAGTTTCTAACTAATTCATTCCCTCCACTGAGGTAAGTAAGTCTTGCTGTACATGATCACCATCATGTCATTGGTGGCATGGATGCCTTACTGAGGCAGCTTTGCTCTGTACCCTTCTGTAACCCGGTGAAACAATACTCTCCCAGGATGAGCAGTATCTCTGAAAGCAGGTACTAATTTACAACAGAAGCAGCTTTCACAGCTGTGGCTTTGTGGGACAGATGTTCAGGGGCACACAAAGCATTATCCTGATGGGACGTTCCATTAATCTTGCTCACGCGTCTAATTTTGCCCGGGCTAAAGCCATTAAGCTGCATTATTTCACTCACATGAATTTCAGATTTTTCAACACCATGCCTTCAAAAGGTTTCCAGTCTGAAACCTGCTGTAACATGAATAAGTATAAATTATCATGAAATACTATCTCATATAAATCCCTATTAACTCTAATGGAGAACTTCAAAGCAAGCCCAGCTCCTCCTCCACCACTCTGCTGCTTTGTGAGCTATAAAGATTGTCCTAGCACTGTTGGGTTTAAAATGTGTTTTCTCTATTTGATCTTTTTACACTATAATGTCTTCTCTTTTTCTCATCAGTAAAGCTCTTTGGCAAGATTTAGAAAATCTGAACAGTTAGTCAAATAGATCTGAAAGGATCTTAAATATGCTTCTTTTGCAAAGCAGTTGTGTACACTGAAATAGGAAGGGATTTCTACATTCCCATTAAGTGCTAGGCAGAATCAACATTCATGTCATAATCTCTCCAATGGTTTAGGAGGTTAGGGGGTCTGGGAAGGAAGAGATTCAACTCACAGGTCACCACTAGTTAAGTCTTCTAATAACCTTGCAATTCGTTTCCAGCAGAGAGGAAAATAATCAGAATTGATGCTTCAAATGCAAACAGATAAGCAGAAATGTATTTACTTAATTTGACAGGGAAGGTTTATAAGGTCAATTAATCTATAAATCAAACTAGTAGCAAAGGGCGAAAATAGATTTGATTATCACTTTATGGTTCACTACAAGGTAGCAAGCCAATTTTCAGGCAGAGTGGAAGCATGCATTTCACATGCTGTTGCTGTACTAAAAATCACATTGGTTTAAGTACTGATTAACTGGTGTTAGGAAATGTGACATCCTCGAAACAGCTTAAAACTGATTTGTATCAATTAAGCCTAGCCATTAATGTAAGCTAACTTAGCTAACTACCTGGTGTTGAACCAGAGATGATTCAAATTCACTTACACAGAACTGATTTGGAGGGAGAGTGAACTGATGAATCAAGCTTACAAAATGCTTTGAAGATCTGACATCTTTTTTTTTTAATGTCCTCAATATACCACATAATATACATTATCTTGCTGAAAACATATTTACAGAAGAAAAGGTTTGTGGATTTGCTGACCCAGAGACTGCAGAGAGAGCTGCACAGAAATTTATTCTGCTGGTACGAGTCTTCATGCTGTCACATCTTTCTGTGTCACTGCAATATTTAGCCGGACAATGACTGTTTCTGTAGCAGTGCCTGGGCTCTTAAGAAATTCCCCTCGACATCACTAGGCCTGAAATACAAAAAGCTTTTCTTATGAGAACATGCATATGAGAACTGTAACCAAAGCAAGGAAGCTGGTTATGGTACAGTCCCAAGTAAAAGGGACTCGAACATGCTGTACAGTGAGATGCAATTATTGAACTTGCCTCTGGCATTTGCACAAACCAGGAACATACTCAGTCTGTATTAATCACTCCAGTGGAGTAATCTGGTAGCACCACACTAAGCACAGCAGCTCTGCAGCACACAGTGCTTCCAGTGCTGATGCTGTCTACATAGGTCTTGAAGGAACTAAGCTAACAAAATGAATCCATTTACAGGTCTGTTGACTTTTTTCCTTGATGTATAATTTTCTTCTTTTTTTCAACATGCATTGATCATAGGAAGCTGTATATGTGCAATGCTGATGAAGGCTGAAACATAGAAAAACGAATGTAAATGGGTTTACCCATTCAGCAGTTCTTCTTTTGCCGTAGCTCAACATCCAGATTTCGCAGGTGTTTCAGAAAGCCACGATTGGGTGAAATCCATCGATGTTCCTTCACTGTTTTGATGGCTTCAACCAACGGGAGGTGGTGATTTATCATGAGATACGCTAGGACTAGGGAAGCTGACCTGCTTACTCCAACTGCACAATGGACCAAAATTTTAGCTGGTTAAAAAAAAACAAAACAGAAATCCCCACAACATTATAAACATAGAAAAGAAGCACTGCAGTGGATTAAGTTTAATTTCAAGGGAAGGCAAACCCCCTCTGCATTCTCCAGCCTGATCAGAATAAAACCACAAACATGTATTTCTTACTCTTCTGGTAGATCACATGAAGCGTTAGCAATTGAATCTAATTTGCAATTGTTACCCTTACTTGTATGAGAAGTGCCATGAGATCCCAACCAGACCTCTAGAAACACTGGTAAATCAAAGAAAACCCTCTTGAAGGAATGAAGTTGTTCTGTTGTGAGCAAGAGGAAAATCAGACCCACTGATTTCAAAGGGGCTTACTTAGGTGAAGAATGCTAAAATCTGGCCTGAAATGATGGCACTAACACATCAGCCACCGAGAAAAATGACTGGCCTAGTACCATTGCATAATAAAGCAATTTGCTGTGACTGTAATTCTCTTTTGAAGACAGAACTTGTGATGCAGACTGAGACAGCTCCATTAATGCCAGCTTACGTGTGCTAAGAAATGATCTTTTATTTAATACAGGTTAATTAGTGTTTTATTGCAGCAGTACTAAGAAGCTCAGTCTCTTGTGCAACATGCTATAAATCTCCTTGGTAAAGCTAAATCTTCTCCCTAGGCCCTGTTCACACAGGAAGTTCATCTGCAATATATGAGCCTCCTCATGCCACTGGTGACTATATGGATCAGGACTTTCGTCACTTTATTCATTTGTTCTTACAAATACAGTTGCCACAAGAGGGTGTCCATTTTAAATGTTTTTTTTTGCTTCTCCCTTTTTGAACCAACCTTTCCTTCCTTTCTTTCACTCTACTCTGCCCCCTTTCCTCTCTGCCCTGGTCTCTCTCCCACACTGTTCATCCCTTTTCTCATGTCAGCTCTTTGGGACCTAGTTAGTGCTACATCCATGTACTCAGCGCTCTCTCCTCCTGCCTCCCACCATGCAGGTGACCAGCAGCTCAGACCATGTAGTCACTTGTCTACCCCTGAGCTCATGATGCTGAGCTGTTACGAGAGGCTGCCAACTCACATAAAAACGCGACCAACGGTAATTTCCTACCTCCCGGTGTGTTCAAGGCGTTGTGGATAAATTGTGCCGCAGAAAAAAAGAACTGGCTTATATCAAAGGTTGGGAGGTCATGGGCTGGTACACCATAATAATCAATGGTCGCTCCGTAATAATCCTGGCCTCCGTGGCTGTACGCTGTACCATGGGCAGCGTTTAAAACGTGGGTCACACCCATCTTCCACAAAACAAATCTGTTGTGAGCTGTTACGCTAAGGAAAAGGCAAAGACAAACAAATCGAGATAGGGGCAGAGATATTCACAGAGAAGGAGAAGTGCTGCAATTGCATCTCCCGAGCCCCTTACTGGAGCATCAGCCCATGCTTTGCTTGTAAGGGCTAACTTTATCTGGGAAAGTGCTGTCTGCAATGTAAATGACAGCAATTAGCAAAACTGTGAGCTGTCTAAAGCTGCAGCTGTGAGGCATACTAACAGACAGAATGTATGGCAGAGGTGTGTCCGTAAAGCCGTACTTACAGGTCTCCTAAGAAGAGATTAGGCCATACTTCATCAACGTGGTTGCAAGAGGGCCGCCCAGTATTCAGGAGCTGCTCAATTTCTTTGAGAGAGGGGATGTCCCCTCCTGAGCATGCCCCAGCACCTTCAGGCCCCTGGGGTCCCAGCGCCTCTGCCCCAGACATGCCGAGAGACCCTGTTCTCACCGGGCGGAGGCACGGCGCTGTGCACTGGGGTGCTGCCAGCCCCCGGGGCGGTCACGGGGAAGGCCGGGAGATGGGCTGGGGCAGGTGTTGCGCAGCAGCTCCCACCACTGAGCTGTGCGCTGCCTGTGTGCTGCAGCATCCCCTGGCCCCCTCCGCCTGCGCATTGCCTGGACAGGCACAGCCAATTGAAATAGCTGCATGTGCCAAATCAGGCATTACTGGGTCCTTAACTGGTTCCAGTCTGCTCCCCAAGGCTTGTCCGCAGAGCCGCACCGCTCTGCTGCATTGCAGCCTCGGTGCTAGGGGCACCAGCCATGGGTAGTGGCAACTCTCTGCCTGCAAGCTGCCCACCGACCAAGACATGGCTGTGACTGTCCTCAGCGGTGTTCTCGACGCAGCAGCCAATGAGATCTGGCTGTTCATCACAATTAAAGGCCCAACAAAGGAAAAATAGAAACCTGTCCAATGCAAGAAGAGTGGCAACTCTCTTCCAGTAACAACTGTCTCATTTATTTTGAGATGCTTAAAAACATAGCTGCGAAAGGGTCAAAATTGCACCAGCTGTTCCTACTGACATGGTCACCAGGAGGTTAAACACCAAGTGGATAATTATGTTTTGCCTATCACCAATAATCTAGAGAAATGTTTTTCTTGAAGCTACTGTTTGTGCACCAAGTAAAATTATCTGATCCTATCTGTACGTTAGATGTTTAATCTTTTCTCTTGTAGTCACTACTTTCATCACTGTGTTAATACAATACACCTGCCATGTATTGTACGCTAACTCCCTCTGTTGAGGAGAGAACAAAGAACGTGAGTATAATGGTTGTCAGGTGAAACTTGTAAATCACTGAGTTAGTTTATATCGGAAGGTCTGATGAGCTATAGATTGAGGACTTGTATTAAATTGTAGGTCTTTTCAAGTATAGAAGTGCCTGTTCTTCTGGTCTCTAGGATGTGAGACTCCTGACAGGGGGCTGCAAAACTGTCAGTGATGGAGCTACAGGGCAAAACACATGAAATGCTGATGCTCTTCCTTTGCAAGCCTGGCAGCTGACATGTAGAGTCATGGTTCCTCTACCAGAGCAGCACAGAAGAGAAGGTGAGCCAAGAGGAGAAACTTGCTGCTATAGAAAAAAGGCAGTCAAGGGAAAGAACCCTTGGTCAGATCTGAGCCATTTTTGTTCTACATGCATTGATTTACTATGATGAAGAGAGAGTTTGCTTTATTTTATTTTATCAAGAGACATATCATAGAGAGCTGTGTGAAAACAGGTATTGAAGTCTAGGCTAATTATGCTTAGGAGCACTCAGGGTGTGACATCACCCTAATACAAGGTACTAGTTTCCAGCACCAAAGAGCAAAAGTTGTATGCAAGAAGAAAAAATGTGACAGTTTAAACAGAGTCTCTCATGAAGCTGAAATTGCTAAAAATCTGTGGGTTTAGAGAAGAAACTGTTTAAGAGTCTCCTGTATACAAAGAGACCGTTAGTTTTCACTGCCATATATGTTCTGGCCTAAAAGGTGAAATAAGAGAAACTACAAGTAACAGTGCTGCAGGGCTTATCTAGAGGGGCTGGTGGGACAGGCAGCCAGGCTCTGCTGTGAGTGAGACCACCAGCTGGCCAGATCCAGCGGAGCCAAGGACTGCAAAAATGGTTAAAGTTACACTTCAAGCACTACATATGTCCTTAATATCTTGGTTTTCTGTTTTTTGGTTTTTCTTTCTTATTTTTTTTTCCCTTTGGTACACTAGTGTTTTTTAAGCTGATTGATTCCTGCTCATGAATGAGGAAAACTGTCTGAGCAGGTGAAGTTGTTTAGTTTACTTTCTTCGGGTTTCTGGGTGGAGGCTGTACTAGAAGATTTTTTATAATGTAAACCCAGCCCATTTGTTGCCCATCAGGTTCTGTCAGCAAGGTGACACACATGTTTAAGTCTGGCCCTTTTCAGCTATGAAACTTTTGTTGGCCTCTGCCCCAAATGCAGTGATTAAGAATTCAGAGTTCATCTGTGGCACGAAAGCTGATGAGCAGAAACCACGAACTCCAGAATGATCTCCAAATCCTATGTGCCTCCCACATTTGTATGGTATGCGGCCTCTCCTTCAAAACCCTGGCCTTCCACACCTAGCATCGCCTAAACATGTAATATTCTGCAAACGTGACTTGATAAAGCTATGTTACTGTCTTCTTTTTGCCAGGAGCTGTCTTTGAAACAGACAGGAGGCAGCCATCTGGTTTTCAGACCAGCCCTGTTATGCACTACTCCACAGGACGTTGCCTCACTAGAGAGACCAAGACCATCTCTTTCCGATTTGTGTTCTCCCTTGCCTGCCGTTTTGCCTGTGGCACTGGGCTCAGATGGCTCAGAGTATTCCTCTGCTTCTACATCTTTACACAGGGTTTAGCCATCAGGTCTGTGGGTCAATCCAGGGCGGTCAGGTTCTTCATTACTGAGATGTGCCTTGACATGAAACTCCCAGGAAGCAGGAGACCCTTTTCAAGGGAAGTGCGAATTCCTCTCACTGGAGCTGAAGGCTTTGTTCCATCATCTCCTTGCTTCTGCAGTGCCTTCCTTTGTCCTTGTGTTGGCATCCAGGAAAAGGCCATGATTCTCTGATTTTTTTAAGAATTGCTGTGATTTAATTTTTATAAAAGTAACCTGAGTACAAATGTAAAAACATGGAAAGCATCAACTTAACCTTGTCCTGAAATCTGGCAGGAGATTCCTTTAAGGTGTAATCTTTTGTCCAGATGGATTTGGCTCTCTACAGCTTAGCTTCTTTCCTGGGCCTTTTAAAGCTACTAAGCATGGATGCAAGAAGGAACAAACTGATGTGTGGGCATACTGAACAGAGGCAAAATTAGCTTTCTGTGCAGTAGGGACTTCTTGAGATTCCAAGAATTTGGACGTTCTCCTGACTGTTGGAATGATGGGCAGCTCTAAGCCAAACATCTGTGCACAATTATATATGATCTTAAAATAGCCATGATTTCAGTTGAAATGAATGCATAATTAATTTCAGAACACCCGGCAGAACATATCTTTCTAATTGGACTGTGCCTGTGTGATTACTTTGTAGGTAGGACTCGGTGCAATAATCTAAATCAAACATTCTCTGGCTAGTACTGTACTAGCTGGCAACAGCGTAAACTGCCATGGAGCATTCTAGGAGCGCACAGCAGCGTGGCATTGCCAGGAAAATGGGCAGCAGTCAAAACTGGGGCGTCCGTGGAGGCTCTTCTATTGAAAATAATGCAATCAGTACTAATTGATGCCATGCCTGTGAGACTTTTCCATCTCTCTAGTGAAAACTGAGCCTAAATTGAACTCCTTTCACATATTATGAAAGAAGAAAGCTTTTATAGTGAGAGTGTTACGGCATGGAAGTTCAGCTAGCTATGATTCTATAGACACAGTCATCTCCAACTGCGTGTTTTCATCAGCCTGTTGTCAGGATTTGACCTTTGGGATGGTTAGCCATTGAAGAAGAATTGAACTGCTTGAATTCTGAGCACATGGAGTTTACTAGTTCACTCTCTTTTTTTTTCCTTTCTTGTTTGACTAATTTGATTAGCTCTCAGATGTTCAGTCTTTCTTCCGTTACATAAGAAAGTTCCGTAAGAAATTTGAAGGTAAAGTAGATGCTTGAAAGTTCCCATGTGACCGATCTAAGTATTCTTCAATCGAAGTACAGTGATTACCAAGAAATTATACGGCAGGATCTGATCTGTACAAAAACGAAATTACCAAAAAACGCTACCCCAAACCCCAGAAAAAGAAAACCAACATGATTTATATCCGTTAGCACTTCTAGAGAAAGATCCTCCCCCTTGCCATGTTGTATGCTTTGCTAGAAGAGACTTTCAATAAGCAATTCATTCACTTTTCAGCTGGGGCCTTTCGTTCCTGCATACAGTCTTGAGATTGGAGATAGATTGATTATTTCAAATTATTTAATGCTAACAGTATTGCTTAATGACAGTTTAAAAAAAACCCAACAAACCACCATTACATTAATGCGTATTTTTCCTTTGCTATATAATATATTGTAACTAGAGTTAGTTGGGAAATTTCCATATAAATTTCCTTTCTTTTTCTTTCTTTATTTTTTTTTTCTAAGTGTCAGCCTGAACATTGAATCAATATAACTGTATGATTTGGGTAAATTGTTTTCAATCTAAAGATGCACCCAGTGTAATTACACATTTTAAAGACTCTTTTTTTTTTCTTGGCAGTCTGCAGTAGTTTTAAAAATATCTGTAACATATCATTTGTCATAACTGCTCAGACTGACATGTCAGCATTGACGCTGCCTGTCAAACTTACATCAACGCATTCATGTCACATGGCGTGAAGTGACATAACTCAAAGTGACGGAATGAGGTTTATTGGAAATTTCTGTTAAATAAAGCACAAACTATTTAGATAATTCATGCTTTTAAAGAACGTCAAATGTTAGTATGGAAAAGTAGTTTGCAGCTTTAAAATGTAGTGGCTCAGCAGCTATTTTCATTTAAGAGTTAGAAGTTTTAAACTGTGCTTTTTATCACTTTTCTGTGCAAACCAATTTGATATCTTTAAAAATATTTGTTAGGTGATGAGACCAGACAGTGCAGAAAAATGCCATTAATAGTAATAACTTCAGATAGAAACCGACCACTTGAGGCTTTCACCAGTGCTGAGGTTGCCAAACGGCTGCTGCAAACCAGCCAGGCAGCCTCCACGGCCGGGCACAGGGCTCGCTCTCTCCAGTGATGTGTAGCCAGGCTGCCTACGTCTGTCTCCTCCACTTTTTCTGTGGATGCGATAGTCCTGGATTCATGTGTCATTCTCCATCACGGCTCATTGTCCGACCTGGCCTTCTAAAGTCTGGAGACTGAATTTGGGAAGTCATTTGTCGGTGGATCACTGTCTTGCTATAAACAACGTAGAGAAACGGGATAAGGAAACTTCTGCTTTCATTTTTGCTTCCTTCCTGCTCTCTGGTGAGCTGGCGGACTCCAGTGCATGTTTATGTTAGAAAGACACACAACAAAGCTGTAGCGCTCTGAACAAAGCTGCACTTTCCTGGAACCTCCCATGAAAAGGCTAACAATGAGACCCCGAAAGGTGACTTAGCTCCAGGACTGTGCTTAAGACACTGACACAGCAACCTTTTCTGTGATGAGACAGCTCTGTAGCCTGCTACAGTTATTTCTGCAGCAATTTTTAACTTTAGTGTTTATTTTTTATGTTTCTCATTTAAATTGTATTTTTCAGGTACAAGCCAATGAGGTAATGTATTGTAAATTGTACTAACCTGGCACCTGGAAAGACCGCAAAAAGTTGTGATTGACTGGCAGTTGGTGAAGAAAAAATCATGGCAGAAAAAGCAAATAATGCGCTTAATAGAGAAGCACAAACTCTAACTAAATTGCCTTGCTCTCCTATAATTTTGTCTTCCTTGTTGGATAACTGCTAATTAGTTTGAATATAAATACATGGACCTGGAATAAGCAAAATTACTTCAGCTTTCCATCAGCTTTTATTAACATGTCCATTATTAACATGAAGACAAGGTCCATTTGATATTGTTTTTTTGGTGTGGGGTTTTTTTTTTTCAGATTTTTACGTATGCGTTTTATGGTTTGTCACATGAATTCAGACTTGTCAGTTTTTCATCTAATGCATGAAAAGATAAAGAAGGGGAGCATTGCAAGAACTGAAATTGCACTTAATTCCTACATTGTTAGCAGAGGCTGCTGAACTGGCAAAGAAAGTGGAACATTCCCTCCAACTTCAGCAACTCATTAGGGAAATGACACAGGTAGTGTAAAAATTAAAAGCAAGACGGAACAGCCTGCTTGGAGAGAAGCATCTTTGAACCAGTAGAAGGGCAGGTGGCAGTGAGCAGAAGTTCTAACAGCTTGTTTCTGTTCTGAATATCCAGTATTGGGTCTATTTAAAATGTATATAGACCATTACAATTGAGACTGGACAATCATGGATATTTGCACTAGATTGCTCAATGACTTTACAACTTGACGTAGCGTTGAAGCATTTTGAAATGCAAAATTTCCTTGCTTCACTGTAGCAGCACTTCAGCATAGCATAAGATCCTTTTTTTCAATCTCTATGAATAAAGAATACAAGGCCAAATTCTCTGGAAAGGCTACTGTCATTAACTTAATGGAGCTACACTGCCACTTGGTTTTTACTTCAGCTGAAGCTGCAACTTGTCTTGGACCTCGCACAACAAGGAAAATTCTGAACGTTCTTCAGACTGCATTATGCTGCTGCAAAGGGATGGCTGCTACCGTAGTCCGTTGATACACAAAATAAATTTATTTCTGGAGTCATTTGTTTTCTAATTCGTCTGTGTCTTTCTATCCTCTCCGTTTGTGTTATTTATCGGTTATGGAGCTCCTGAAGTTACAGTGCCTTGTTGATGCTTCCGTAAGTCATCCGTGCTGTTCGTATCTGTGCTTTGGATTGTCTTGGTTACATGACAGTGAGTGCTGTCAGCCAGCTGCCAGTTTTTTTTTCTACAGACATCAGAAAAGAGTACCGGTGCAAAAAATGGAGCACCCAAAGGAGAAGATAAATGTTTTGTAATGATTGGAAAATTGACGGTATGAGAGTCCTGTAAATTTTCTGTTATTTTGTCATGACATACAGCTTTAAATGAAGGACAGGAATATTTTCATTACTTCATTACTTTTCACTAGTTGTTTTTTTCAATTGTCAGGGTCATTCTGTTTATTCCTGTCTCAGTAAAAAGAAATGAAAAATCCTGTTTAGTGTGTTTAGAAACCTACATCACTTTCTGATGTCCCAGCTGTACTAAGGTACTTCCCAATGATGGATGGAAAGATCATACTGAGGAAAAAAAAAAATACTATTAGCATCTTCCAGGAGTATTTTTATACCCTTAGTGTGGTTTAAGTATCTTCAGTTCTTCAGTTAGAAAGCAAGGTACTCATGTTTCTCCCTTCAGCTGATCTCTGTGGGCCTTATGGATGATTTATTCTTGTAACTTTTCAAAAATACGATGTCAACTGCTAATAGGCCAATTTTGCGTTTCCCGTACAGCTCCAAGGAGTTGTGACTATACTTCCACTTACTTAAGATCATTATTCCCAGGAGTCTAGGGTCGAGGCACTCCAGTGAGCACGAGAAAATTAACGAAGGGATACCGGGGTGTTAACGTGCCCGCGGGCCCAGGAGGCCGAAGCCCTAGCTCGGCGTGGCGACGAGGCACCAGTGGGCTGTACCCTTCCGCGACCGCTGCGAGCCCCTGTCGGTAGGGCCGCCAAGTACGAAGCCGGCAGTGACCCGCCCCGCACTAAACCGCAGGCGCCCCGACACTGCCCGCGCTCCGCTCCCCAAGCACCGCCGCAACCCCGCCCGGAAGCNCCCCGCGGGGGTCTTGCGTCGCCCTACAGCGGTGCCCGGCGCCGGGCTGGGGGCGCGGAGTAGCCATTCCTTCCTTCGGAGCCCGCCGCAGAGCCGGGGGCAGCGTGTGGGTGCTGCGGACCGCGGGCGGGCTCCGCGGGTCTCGGGTGGGAAAGGGCTGCTTGGCACCAGCAGGCGCGTTGGAGGAGAACGGCTTCATCTGCTGCAGGAAGGGGAGGGAGGAAGCCTCGTGTATTGTCTGTTTGCGCTGAAATCCGCTCCGCCGTAGTTAACGCGCTTATTTTTCGCGGGCACGTCTCCCTTGAGGTCTGACCGTCCATCCGTGTTGGCCGGCGAGCTCTCGGCGGCTTTCCCCTGGGCTTTCAGAGGCGGTGGTTTAGTCTTTGTGCCTGGCTGTGTCCGTTTTCTTCTGAACTTTGTAGCCTCAACCGTGAGCAAGGAGGGGAAGAGCCTCGTCAGGAGACGGGGGGTGAAGGTGTTTGTCGGGGAGGTGGTGGGATCCGCAGTGTGCTGAACGAGTGGGTCGGCTACTGGGCAGACTGAGGGGGGGCTGCGCTTTTTTGGTTGTAGCCTGTCTGGGAGGAGGGTGAGAGCGTTGGGTTTCTCGTTCTTGTGTCAGCCCGCAGGGGAAACAAATCAGTTCTGGAAAGGGTACTGAGTGTCAAGTCTTCCAGTTAGATAACGAAACAGTCGGACCGGGGCCAAACAGCCCTTCAGCTGTCAGTGTTTTCTCTGCCAGTCGGGTAAAATTAATGAGTTTTCTGAGGGCAAAGTGTTTAGTTTTGAGTAAAGAAGTTTTAAAGCATGTATGGTTCGATGATTAAGAAGACAGCATGGAAAGGTGCTGCTATTGGTTTGGAGGCACGCTGGTCGAGTTTTGGGAGTTTTCAATGGAGGAGCCTGTCTGTACGGGATGGACAGACTCCTCCGTGTGAGTTTAAGGCCTGCACATGTTTGGAAAGTTGAGATTCTGCAGTAACTGTTATCCACCCAGTCTCTCAAATACACGTTGCTAATGCATCAGGTGCCCCCTCAGACTATTCACTTAATGACTGCTATTTTATTGGTGTAAAAATAATACTTACTTATTTTGGGAAGTTAAAGAAGAGGCAGATGATGAGAGGCAGTTTTAGCATTCGCCTCTTTATTGGTTTGTAACTGAAGCGTGGTCTCATGGGTTTCTATTTGATGCTTCAGCTTGCAGAATTTGTTTTGTAACATCTTAACGCACATTCCACGTTGTAAGACAATGATGGAAGTTTCCCCCTGCAGTAAGTATGCTCCGTCTCCACAGAGCTCCCTCGTGCAGCTGGACACAGTGTCGGTGACACCACAGAGCAGCAGTCTGTGCTGTGCTCTGGAGTGGCAAGAGCTCAGCAAGACGTTTCCTGGCATTTAAATGTCCCTCACGTTGGGTAAGGGCTGCCTCTTGATGGATATCAAAGGTAATGAAATTCCTGTGGTCTTGTTCTTGCTTTTGCTTTCTGTGTTACAGAAGAAAGATGGTGTTAACTCACATGATTGGGACAAAGTGATTTTTATACCCAGTGGAAGGAAATTCTTGAAGTTTTGTAAGGTTTTTTTTTTGTTGCAGAAGTGCTGTTTAGCTGTGAAGGAATCATTCTGTAGATATATAAAGAGCAAGAATTTTTAATTATGTTGTTTGCTGTTCTGTGTGATCTTTGTGCTGGCTATTTGGGATTTTTTTGGTAGTATATAATTAAAAACACAACTTGGCCTACGAGTTGCAATCATTTAGGCTTTGTACTATCACTTTTGTTCAGTTTTGCAGCCCACTGAGTTGACTGAGCCCCATAAACCAGATTACATTATAAATGTTTATTTGATAATCACATCACTTTTAAACTAAGCTGATTGAGCCCCATAAACCAGATTACATTATAAATGTTTATTTGATAATCACATCATTTTAAAACTTTAAAAAAATTATTTATTTTAATGCATCTGAAATAAGGAAGCCTCCTAGATTGTCACTAGACCAGAAAGATCAAGTTGTAAATGATTGTGGAGAGTATGAACAAACATGATTTCACTTCAGATATTGTTCTAGTATGAATTTGGATGGAGACTTTGTTCATGTTTTTCCCTATTACCACCCTAAGATGGGGGTGTGGGAAGAAAATAAAGAAATAAAAGGGGAAAAACAAACCCAAATTATTTTACTGCTAAGGTGTATAAGGATGAAGAGCAGCAAATAATCTATTACGAGATGGATATACTTGTTTCTTGAAGTCAGAGGAGAAAAATACTTGACACTTGACATTTGGCATGTAAAACGTTCAAGGTCTTGTACAAATATTAACGAAATACTATGAATTACATCCTAAGAGAAGTGGCGGAGTACTTGATCAGTTGTTTAAAAATCACTTGTGTGTGCCTTGAATTATGATGGTAAGATAAAATATGGTTTGTTACCTGGTTAGTAGATCAGGAGTTGAGCCGCTTTTGTAATTACACTTGAGTGTAGTACAACCCATTTGGTTTAATGAGGTGTAAAAGTCAGGGAGCAGTATGTATTCTGTGCAGCTTGCTGCAATACATAACTGCACTTAGTGGTTCTTAAGACAAATATGTTTAACTTTCCAGACTTTCTGTAGTAGCTGCTGCCAGTTTTTCATGGAGCTGTTCCAACAGAAAGACTTCTAAGCCTACAGAGCTAATCTTTGATTTTACGGTATCAGTTCAAATGTAGCACTTCAAGAAATAATTCTTGAAAAGCACATCTTCCCTGATGGTTTAAAATCTAAGACATACAATAAACTAAAAAAAGTGTTATTTTATGAGAGTTCTTGTATTATTTTTGTAAATAGCACTAAGACCTTTGCATACAGTTAAAATACTGCTGGTAATCTCACTTACTAGAAATGTTTATTAAACAACTCTGATAGCCAAGTCAGTGTGTAAGACTGAATGCAAGTTTTACAGGAATAGTTTTCATTTGAAGTTACTGTATGCTTGCTTTAGGAAAATGCTTATCCAATTTTTCATCTTGCAGTGGGTGTTTTGCTAGGTTTGTATACAGCATGGTAGCTATTGTATTAAAAACCCCTGAAAAATCATGTATTGTTTTTGCAAGTGTTCTTTTTCTCCTTTTGTTTAAAAGATATTATACCATTTGTGATGACATTTAAAAGGTAAGAATTAAGTCACTGTGTACTATATGGCAATGAAACTTTTGGTGTTACTTGCTTTAAATAAGCACCAAAGTGTTATTTACTTAAGAGTTTTCAGGAAGAGCAAGTGACAACCTTCTTATGGGTGTCAGCAGAGTATCTGAGGCTTTTGATGCATAACAAGGCAGTGCTGTGTGTTCTTTTTCCAGCACAGCATTACTAAGTCGGTCTGTGACAATACCCTGATTGTAGGCAGGCTCAGTGTACGTTTTGGTGTGGTGTTTTGTGCTGGTTGCCCAAGACCTCAAACCTGGGTCTCGTCCGCATTGTGAACCAGCAACCTTTGTACATAAAAACTTTCCCAAGGTGTGAGATGTAGTGCTCCTAGGCAAGTGCACCCAGCAAAGGAGGGACTGAGTTGGAATTGCCTATGTTCAAACTTCATCTCGAAACCTTCCACAAAGAAATGTAGGTCAAATCACTTGAGAGCTGGTAGTTCTTAAGTGGCCTTCCTAAACTTCCTCTCAAGGATGGTGAGAATTGAACCTAGCAGGGGGGATTAAAAAAAAAAATAAAAAAAATCAAGAGACATACCAGCAAGGGGAGCCACAGACTCTCCTCCCAGGCACATGAAGGCAGGTAGTGAAGCAGTATTGGTGCTAGTAGAGTTTTGCATGTGTGTCTGGAATAAACAAATCCAATCGGTGTTCTGCTAACTGCTTCGGACATAGCTAGGATCTTACTTAACCCTTCAGCTATGATTCTGGTGTAACCAAGTTTCGTTTTGGTAACAAGATTGCAGCCTAATATCAGTGTGATATTAATTCTGCCTTTCCTTGGCTAGAGTAGTGATAATCCTGCTCAACTTCTCATGTTTTTACTTCAGTCTGTGGACTCAAAGTCTGTATGCTAGGGAGGTTAGGGACTTAATGGTTGATTGGCAGTATTTCATTAGAGGAAAGCATGATAGAATTGTGGATAATCTTTTTGAGGGAGATTAATTTTCCATAATTAAATATACAGCTAGGAAAAATATTGTGCTAACAGTTGGGGTATACTCCATCTCACAGAGGCATCTCATTTCTTAAAATGCCCTGACCCAATTATATAAATGTTCATGGCTCATAAAGTCACATTTTAATTTTTTTTAAAAAAAAAACAACAACATATATAAGTGCTCATGAAGTTCATATTCGCTTGTGTTCATGCTGTTAATTGAAAAGCTAGGGAAGGAAAAAGGGAACCAAGACACATGATACGTGCTGCTGCTGCTGAGCTAAGGATAAAGTCACAGGAGCAGGAAAGTAATCAGCTGGCCAGCTACAGCTACTGCTGATGTCAGGCAAAAAGTATATTTTGCCCTCTGACGCTGAAGTCTGTGCTTGCTGTGTGTTACTCATGCATGTTATTCATCGTTAAATAATGTTATGCATTATTTGATTTCAGCAGTAAAACCAGTAATGTAGAAAGCAAAGTAGGTAGCAGAGCCATTTTCTTTTGGCAGACGAGTACAGTTATCTAGGTTACCTAGTCTCTTCTGCTACTTTAGCTAGTCTTGTGTTGCAGACTGGTCGTGTTGGAAATGTTACGTAGCATTCTTAAGCTTCAAAAAGGAAGAGGAGTAGTTGGGCACAGAGATCTGTATTGTATTCCACGTGCTAAGATGATTAGGGAAAGTGCTTTTTACCCTTTAAGCTCTAAAAGTGGCACTAGATGAGGAGTCTGAAGAAGGCAGTTTCTGACTTTAAAGAAATCACCTTGTCATCAAAACTGAACTTAACTGTTGCTGTTGAGATCAAATTAGCTACCAGCTGTGTGGAATGGGTTGTGCTTTGTTAAGTGCTTGTTTCTTTGGTTGATTTTTGTCTTGTCTTTGACAGGGTTTAAAAATGGAGCAGGTCCTTTCAGATGCATCTTAAGGCTAACATAGACTTTCTTTCTGCCAGGTCCTCATTCATTAGTGACCTTTAATGGGTGTGCTTGCTCAGTGTTGTAAGGTTACTTTTACTGCATGTTTGATAAGGGTTGATATTTATTCCTGCAGTGCTAGGTGGAGAAACACTAGGCTGGCATCAGGCTACTTGACTGCTGACGAGTGACCAGAACTCTCCTGGGTTAGAGAGATTTTTCTGCCTTTGCCCTCAGAAGTTGCTTTGGTTAGAAGACAAATCAGTAAGTTGAGTGTATTTTTGGGGGTCTAAATTCACTGCTTTTAGAAAACTTGTGATAATTACAGTGTTATAAAAAACACTGATTAACAATTTCTTTCAGTATTTCATCTGTATTTCTGAGTAAGGAAAGCTGGAAGCCTGGATAAGCAACTCAAGTTTGTTTGTTTTACTGGAGTAAGCTAAAAATATGTAGTACAAAAAAGGTGAATTAACTGATCGTTAATTACAAATTAAGTGTCATCATTTTCTGTTGTTAATAGCTGTGTGAGTAAAGTAGTTGTTACAGTTGTTTTGAGCAAGACTTCCAAAAATAGTAAGGTAACACAGAAATGAGAATAAACTCTTTTATGGAGAAGGAGGAATATAGGAAATGCAGAGATTCTAGTAGTGCTTTATGGATGTTTTGGCAACTATTTAAATCAATATATTAACGCTTATGTACATATTGATTTTATAGAGTTTTGAGAAATTAAAGCTATGCATTAAGTACATGTTGGTAATACACAATCAACTCCAGAGAGAATATCTTCAGAAGTGTCACTCCTTTAATTCTTTTGAAAGGGCAACTCATTTTTCTTCGAAATGTGCTGCTGGGAAATCTTGCTGGACAAAACGAATCTTCTCTGATACAGAATAAAATAGTATGTGGTCCTATTAGGTGTCAGCTGGAAGAAAAAGTTCCATCCAATAATTACAATAAGACCTACTTTTAATAACAGGTATAGCACCTCTTTAAAAGAAGAAGTGAGAAGGAAAGAGCTCCTGGTTTTGGAAGAGCTGTGCCCCTGAAAAAGATGCAAAACTGTTCAATATTCCCGATGTGTTTAAGTACCTGTTTACTATATACAGAAGCTAAATAATAGATTAAATAGACTGTTTCCTTGCTTTCATTCTGAAAATCTGGAATGATGTATGTGGCAGTAGCGTATTGTACTGTCTTGTATTTTTTGAGATTTGGTTGGCATGATTGAAACATTCTAGTTAATTAGACTGTTTTTTTCAAGTACAAAAGAGCGGTGAACCTCGTTCTTAGCGGATAGCTGTACATAAGCCACCAAACATAAATTATGCACAAATCCATTCGGTACTGCTGTGGGTCTTAAATATTGGATAAGCTTTTCATTACCCTTACATCACTGGTTAGGCTTTCAAAGTGTTTTCATGTATTCCATGTAACATGTAGCTGTTTGGCTTTTTTTCTGGTGGTTGTTCTGATGACTTGTCACCTCCATGTGAATAAAACGTTGCTGAGATGTCTTGTCTTCCTTCAAATAATATTCTAGAGTCAAGAATACAATTATTAAGCAGTCTGTATGAAAACAGTACATCTTTTCTGATTTTGATGTATCATTGTGTTATGTATTACTACACCACTTTTGAAGATTTGGGAATTAAAGTGAATGCTTAATTTCTAGTAGTGTTATTTTGAGCGCTGAATATTTTAAAGGATTCACAATATGATTGTCTATCTTAGTTATTGAGATCAAATAAAGATAGAAATGCGATGGCTACGCCATCAACATACAACTAAGATGCTTCAGGTCAATTACTATTGTAGATGCTTACTTGTGAGGGGATCACCAAAGCTTTAGTACATATTCTAAAACAGTGGAATGTGTTGGACATATAATGTAGTATTTTAGCTTTAATTCAGTTTTACATAGTTACTGACTATACTTTCTTGCTTGGTTTATGAACTGCGAACAGTGAAAAAGACTAATGATTAAGCTGATATTTAAACAGAGTTATCTTTGGTTTTCATTGTCCAGTATAATTAACAAAATTGGATGTTTTTATTTTTTAACAAAAGAATTAAGAGTAGACCGAGTACATCTAGCAAATGTTTTGCTTCTTGGCAACTTAAAATTTTTATCTAGGAACAGGTCAGATTATTTAGTTTGTCTTGAATAAAAAATGTTTTGCTATTACTTACTCTAACAAATGTTTCTTTTGCTGGCTCTTACATTAAAGGGCTTTGTCTAATCATCTAAAATTGCACACAAGACATTTTGGTCATCTTCCTTAAGCATTCATGTCTTGTCCCTTCCTCCAATATGTAACAGGTGAATTTTGCTGACGGAAAGAGAAGGATGATGGCAGGCAATAACCAGCTTTGCATTCGACGGTGGACTACCAAGAACGTGGCCAGGTGGCTGAAGGAAGAAGGCTTCTGTGAATATGTGGATGTTTTGTGCAATAGACACAGGCTAGATGGAATTACACTACTGACACTTACAGAGTATGACTTACGATCTCCTCCTTTGGAAATCAAAATCCTGGGGGACATCAAAAGGCTAATGTTGTCCATACGCAAACTACAGAAGCAACATATCGATGTGCTAGAAGAGCTGGGTTACACCAGCGATAGTCATGTTGGCACAGTGTGCCCAAGTGTTGGCTCACTACAGGGTACGGACTGGTTTTGTAATGGCGAAGTTCCTCGAGACTATGATGGACCAATTGCTGACTTGAATGGTGATCAGTATCAATATGCAAATGGCAAAAACAAGCACTCTGCTAGAAGACTGGACCCAGAGTATTGGAAGACGGTTTTAAGTTGTGCGTATGTCTTCATAGTGTTTGGCTTTACGTCATTCATTATGGTTATAGTACACGAGCGAGTACCTGACATGCAAACGTACCCACCTCTACCAGACATATTTCTAGATAGGTAAGAAATTTTCTTTTAGAACAAAATAGTAGCTTGATGGTTAAAGTATAGGCTGTCTTTTCTTCAATCACAAAGTTTCATATGCTCTTGAAGATGTCTCTGCAAAATAGTAATTAGAGTGTAGTAAACTTTTCTGCTAAGATTGAAATGTACATCACTTAGATGCAGAGGTTTAATCTTCTCGGGGGAAAATAAATTGAGCTGTTGTTTGACCCAGTTTATATTTAATTTTACATCTTTAGCTAATCACAACACAGGAATTAATTTGTCTGTCCTCTCATTCTAGTAGAAATGGTGGTGATCAGCTGGCATAGATAAGCAGCCCTATGCTTTTTCTGAAATCCAGACACTGCTATGAAGCTTAATGTGTCTTGATACAGAAAGACTTTTGATGAAGAAATATTTTGGTCTGACAGTGAGCAAGGAAATTGAAAGGAGATAGTATTGATACCCTATTTTTGCTTTCTGCCTGCTGCCCACTTGTTGAACGTGGTTTAGGGGAACTCTGAGGTAGACTGAATAGACCAGCATCTTTTTTAACATTAGAGTATTTGTGTACTAAAAGACTATTGTGACTTATGCAGTACTTGCTCATTCTTTAAAGAGAATATTGCACTTCATGCAGAGAAGAGCCACAGTAGCAAAGGTGACATTCTAGTCCTTGACTACAGATTTAACAGAGGATAAAAGCTCCCTTTGATGAAGTGCCCTTGCACCATACAGAACTTACTGCTTAGAGTGTTTTAAAAGACAGGATTAAACTGTTTAAGAGTTCAGTCTTTGTGATCTTCTTATTTCTGCTGGTAATTTCCATTTTCATTAATGGTTTTCATGAATTCAGTAGGAGTCTAATAATATTTTTAATAAGTGTGCAGACTTTCCCCCACCCCTTAAATTTAGATATAACTCAGCAAGGATGGACCACATCCAACAGAGTGGAAGAAAGGAGAGAGAATGGGAGCTATGGCATTACTGGATTTTGTTCCCAGGGCACTATTGTGGTGTTCAGTGGGCAGGCGGATGGGGGAGGTCAGAAAGCCGCAGCTCACAAAACAATGTGAGGGAATTACTACAAAGCTGGCATTTGAGCAGTGCTTTGCTTTGCCTTTGTATCAGGGGGAACACAAAACGACGAGGAGCAGCCTCTCTGAAAATCTGTCGATCTGTATTTTAGTGAAATTGCAGGGTTTAAATTGTTACTGGTGCTGTATGCGTGCAAGAAAGTCTAACATTTTCTGACAAGCAGGAGTAAAAGGTTTGCAAGTAGTAATGGTCACTGAAATCTAACTTTGGAAACAATTTTTATTTTTGCAAACGCTTTTTCTGTGAAGTTCTGCTTCATTACAAGTAATTAGAATTTTAGGCTTTCCAGTATTTCATTATTTGCATTGACATGGCATTTTTATAAGCAACTGCAGTGTAATTGACATAATGCATGTTTGTGTCAGAATGGAAAAGGTTGTTGGGAAACAATGGTAGAAGAAAACATGTTGTTAGTAAATCACACCTGTAAATTAAGAGAGCATGCTAGAGATTGTCTTAGTGAATTCCGTGTAAATTTCTGTTGAAAATACATTATTAGAAAGGAGATCATAGAATTAAAAATCAAATTATATTTCGTTCAGTCTAACAAAATATTTTCTGGTTGTAGCTTTAAACTATTGTCAGATTAATGCAAGTTAATTTTGTAGTTAGAGCTTTATATGCCTTTATTCTCAGTACTGAGACTAGAAAGAAAAATTAAGCCTTTGTATTGTAACTTTCTTGCTTCATCCTGGTTTTTTAGCGTCCCTAGGATACCGTGGGCTTTTGCTATGACTGAAGTATGTGGCGTAATTCTTTGCTACATTTGGCTGTTGGTTCTTCTGCTTCACAAACACAGGTACAGTATATAAAATTCAAATTAACGGATAGTTTGATTCAGAGAAAGGACTATAACAGGAATTTATGATGATTGTTTAAGACTCTACATTCAGTAAGAATCTTCTAAGCTTCTAGTATGTCCCTGTTATAATGGATTAGGGAAGATTTAATGAAGATGGTGAATCTTATCACAGAATAATCTGAATTTACCTTTCTACCAGACTTATATGTAATTTCCTTCAGAACATGTATTTCAGAGAATTGGCAGTGTATACTCTCATACTGTAACAATTTTGTATGTAAGAAAATCCTGAGAATGAAATTCCCCAGGGTGACTAAGCCAGCCTAGCTGCTTGCTGTCGCTGAAGGTTAGAACACCCTTTTGTGTGTGTGTGTATTTTTAAGTTAACTTTTTACCAGTTTGTTGATTTTTATCGTTTTGCCAGCAGAAGGTATGAGTGCCAAAGCTAATAGAAGTGTAACTGCAGCAGAGTGGAACTGTACCTTTTGGTGGCAGTAAGCTTGCTACAGCGTCTGTGTCATGTGGAAACATACTTTGAGAGTATTACTTTAAAAAAAAAAAAAAAATTACTGTGAAACTTGCACCTGTGATGAAGGGACTTCATGGGTTTAAGTTGGGGTGTGGGGGAAATGTTTTTAGCATAACTTTCCTGGTTTAAAAGTACAATGTATTTGGATTCTAGCAATCAGTTCCTATGCACTTTTCGTAGATCTATACTTCTGCGAAGGCTGTGCAGCCTCATGGGGACAGTATTCTTACTACGTTGCATTACAATGTTCGTTACCTCACTCTCTGTGCCAGGACAGCACTTGCAGTGTACTGGAAAGGTAAAAGCTTAAAATACTTGAAATTATTTTTCTTATTTCCTTTTTTTTTTTTTTACATTTTATTTAAGATATGATTAAGATTGCCGTGACCGTAATGTTAGTTGTGTGTTTGTAGAACAGTGTTGTTTCTCTTCTGTTCCCCTCCACATGCCTTCATTAATTGCCATTACGCAAGCAAGCATCCTTAGCGGTCTTAGACTTGCTACTTTGGAGGGGAGATAGTTACTTGGGAAGGGGTGTTCACAATAGTTCACAATGTAAGCTGGAGAGAATACATCAGAGAACTGTGCACTTAAGATACTGACTTCATGAAGGAAGGCTGTAAGTGGTATAATCGCTTTTTTGTCTTGTTGGATGCGTGGTTCTGAAAACAACCTCACAACTCAAACAATTGTTATGTCACCCTTTCTAATAAAGGATGTTCCACAGAACATGAGATTTTGTGAATTTATCCTAACTTTCTGTTAGAAGAGGTTTGAGCTGAGTGTATTGGAAGATTGACAATGACACATAGGGAGGTTGAGCACATTCCAAAAAAGGTGGCAGACTCTGTATGTAAGTAATTTTCAACAAAGTACTTACTCTAAATGCCAGGGTTCATGAGAGATACGATGAACGCAATTAGTAATTGTAGTTACTAACATGACTCACTGCCACAATAAAATCTAAAGATGTGCTAAACTTCAGTTTAATAAAAGACCCAGCATGAGAAATGGTATTAAACATACATAGTAGCTTTTATACATACAGGTAACTTTTAAGGACATAACTGTTCACGTAGCGGGGCTGGAACTTACCAAAGGTTGATGTCACTGTCTTTTAGTTGTATGGCAGCGTTTCGGCAAAACTCCAGCGGGCATTTGCGATATGGAGTGGCTTTGGAATGACTCTGACTGGAGTACATACATGTGGAGATTATATGTTCAGTGGCCACACTGTTGTCCTGACCATGCTCAACTTCTTTGTCACCGAATGTAAGTACAGAGTGTCAATACTCAAACGTCCTTAAGTGTTAAGAATATGTACTGCTTGCTGTCAGCCAAGGGCGCAAGAGTGTAAATACTTAAATGTCCTTAAGTATTAGTAATATCTGCTGCCTGATCCTCTGTTGTGGTTTAACTTCAGCTAGCAATTAAGTACCGCATAGCCCTTTGCTTACTTCCCCCCACACAGTGGGATAGGGGGAGAGAATTGCAGAGGGGATAAAACTGACAGATTGAGATAAAGACAGTTTAGTAGGACAGAAAAGGAATGGGAAATAATAATAACAGAATATATAAAACAAGTGATGCACAGTATAGTTGCTCACTACCTGCTGACTGATGCCAACCCATCCCCAAGCCATGGTGTTCCTGGCCAACTCCCTCTGGAGATGTCATATGGTATAGAATATCCCTTTGGCCAGTTTGGGTCAGCTGCCCTTGCTGTGTCTGCTCTCAGCTTCTTGTGCGTGCCCAGCCTCTTCTGGCAAGGCAGGATGAGAAGCCGAGTTTTTGCCTTAGTTGTTGCTAAGCAGTGCTTATACTAAAAACCTCAATGTGTTACCAAAATTATTCTCACCCTAAATTCAAAACACAGTGCTACACCAGCTACTAGGAAGAAAATGGACTTTATTCCAGCTGAAACCAGAACATCTCAAAAACTTCAGAATTCATAATTTAGGCAAACAAAAGTTGCTGTGCTCTTTCTCAGGTTGATGACAGTTCACTTACAGACAGGAAAGGAACAGGACCACCTAGATTACTTGAAGGATGAATAGGGCACATTTGAAAGAACACATGAGCCAAGATAATTAGAATGGATTTCTAGGTCGCTACTGAGAGAACACTAGGGAAGATAATTAAGATTGTGTGTTCCTGTAGACTTCCCTAGGTATCTCCCACTGACCCCTGTCAAGAAAAATACTCGGCTAGGAGACTGTATGTTTAGTATAATCCAGAAAGCCAAAATACCAAGCCTTATAATGAATGAGAATATATGAAAGAGTAGTGTTCTTCTGTAAATACTAAGTGTGATTGATTCATTATAGAGCAAGCTAAGATAGTTTAGTTCACATATAATGAAATGACTGCAGTAACAGAGTAATTTATGCTTTATGACATTTTTCGCCTTATTACATAAAAAATGCAACATTTTCATTAAAAGAAGTTGGTTGCACAAAGAATTCTGCTTTGCACGATCCTAAACCATTTCAGGATGCTCTGTTAATCCAGAAATGTATAATAGCTGCATTTGTAAATGAAGTGATAGACATTTATAACTTGTGTGGTTGTTTTCCTTGTGTTTATTGGACCTGTAGATGTACACAGTACTTCCAGATGAAAACTGTGACTTCATCACATTTTTGGATGAAAAATCCATATAAAAACTTGCAGCGTCTGGGTCTGGATTTTGTAACGACCCTAAGCTTTTGAGACATTGAAGATTAGTCAATTTCTTTTTTCCTAGATACACCAAGGAGCTGGAACTTCTTGCACACCTTGTCCTGGGTCCTGAATCTCTTTGGAATATTCTTCATTTTGGCTGCACACGAACATTATTCGATAGACGTCTTCATTGCCTTTTACATCACTACAAGACTCTTTTTGTATTACCATACATTGGCTAATACTAGAGCATATCAGCAAAGTAGGAGAGCAAGAATCTGGTTTCCAATGTTTTCTTTTTTTGAATGCAATGTTAATGGTACCGTTCCCAACGAGTATTGCTGGCCCTTTTCAAAACCGACTATACTGAAAAGATTGATTGGCTGAAGAGTGTGTGGGTCAGTTTGGATTTTTAGGAAGAGTTATGACTAAGATCCTACAAGGCTGGCTGGGAGGAGATGTAAAGTAACATTTTTCGCTCTGTGATCTCCTCCTCCTTGTCTTATTTCTTAGATGCTTAGCCATAAAAGGGCGTTGCGGTACTTCACAGGGAGGTGTTTTGTTTTCTTGTTGCTAAAATAGAAAACAATGTAGGGACTGGTAAAGGCTGTCGGTGAACTATGAATATAAACCAGAATCCTGTTGCCCTTAGTAAGGTTCTGTGTGAATGTTTATGTAACTTTGACCTCAAATATGTGCTTGTACTGAATATAATATACCCTTTACAGGTCCAAATCCCCGTTATCTGACATGCCAAACTTTACATATACTGACTGAAAAAGTAGAATTTTATGAAGACTTTCTTTTAAAAAAAAAAAAAAAATCATAAATGTGATTTTTTCAAAACGAACTCTGTATACGTAAAGACTGAGGAGTACTGTGTCATAATGAGGAAAGCAGTATAGTTCCTTGCTAAAAGGGTCTCTTAACTGGTAAATAACAAGTCTTAAAGTATAAATGGTCTGCAGACAGGTTGCCAAAAATGAAAGTCTGCCTTATGATTAGACCATGATGATGGTTTGGGGTTTTGTTTGTTTGTTTGATTTTGTTGTTGTTGTTTTTTGGTTGGTTGGTTTTCTGTTGGGTTTGGTTTTTTTTTTTAATAATAGCTTCAGTCTAGTCTATTGGTTTTCTGTATGGTTGTTCTAGCACTTGGAAGTTTTCTCTTTCGTGTTTAAATAAATGAGTTAAAGTAAATGCTACATCCACTGAAAGTAAAGTTAATTTAGCTTTAGTGGATTTAAAGCCACAAAATAACTTTTGTGTGGTTTTAATTCCTTTGTACCCAAACCTGTGCATGCTTTTTAGGAGCAGCTCATGAACATTGGAAAACCAGAACAGTTATCTTCATATATTTTACTGTCCCATAAAAAGATGGGGAAAATGCATGTAGTAACTCATTCAGGAAAAGTAATAATAGTGAGTATTGGAAGTAGTGCTCATATTGATGTATGTCTTAGCACTCTGGTGTCAACAATATGGTGAATATCTCTGGATATATATACACAGTATATTTGTTTACATATATATATATGAACACACACAGTGTATGACGTTCTACCAACACTCTTGAGTCTGTAAAGCATAAGCAGGGATCATATGATGATCTCTTACGCAGTGGTTTGTAAAGGGACAGTACTAATGTTGGCAGTAGAAATTAGGTTTATGCTAAATGAAAACTTCTAGGTAAAAGGTGCAAATCATAAAAATGGTATAGACCTTTTAATTTGGTTACTGTAATTTCAGAATAGGTGGTATGTGCAAAAGGTAGTGTCAGTCAGACTTGAAAAGTTCAATGAAGCATTTCCAGCTTGGTACAAGCTGCCTTAATAGCCACAATGAACTTAAGTTTGCATGGAATCCCTTTGAAATTTTGCAAGACAGTTCTATATTTGGAGGCTTGTAACCTACTGTGGACTGCTCTTCACTGTATTGTGCTCCTTTTATAAACCTGCATTGTAGAAATTTGACTATCTTCCACTCATCACAGTGTATCTCTTTTGTAACTTAATTTAGCTCATAGTTCCACAGAGGAATTGTGCATCTTGGAGTTATCTCTGCCAGCTGTATTGAGCACACATACATTGTCCTATTCTGCAGGCTTTTGTATTTATAATACTTCAATTTTTTTAGGGAAACTGCAGGTTTAATACTATATTGTTCAATCTGTCATAGCCTGATGCCTCTTGCCATCCATTGGGGAGTATACTTACACTTAAAAAAACGAAAAAATACTCTGAAAGATTTAAAGACTTTTTCATTTGCCATTCTTACCTTTCTGATTTAGAAAGGCAGTTTGAACATTCCTCTTGAGACTTTAGAATCAAAGAGCTCTATTTGTTAATTTATATTTGCCTTTGTCATGCACACAGTTAAAAATCCTATTTTTTTAAACTCTAGAAAACATCTGTTCTCAGGATGTGCAGGGTTGTATTATGAGTTATAATGTGGAGAGTAATGCAATTAAACTTGCAAAGCTGTTGATTCTGAAAAGAACAATGTCAGTGCTAACTGGCATAGCTGTGTCTAAACTGAAAAATTGCTTTGCAACTTAGAGGTGCAGGAGAATTTTTTCCAAGTCCCCGCCCAGTGTAACAGTGTTTACATAAAGTAAAGCTATCATTTCAATAATATTTTTTTTAATGAGGTTGATATACTTTGAAAGATAAGGCTTCTCTCTTTTTTTTTTCTAATTTGATTTTCAAATTCTGATAAGTAAATTCGTATTTTAAATTAGCATTGCTTATCAGTGTTTTTAAAGAAAACTTGTTCTTTTGTGCTGTTTCCCTTGATGCTAAATATCCAAGTGCAAGATAAGTAATACACAGAGGTTGGTTTTGTGAGCATTGAAGTGGGTTAAAACTTTGTCAGGTCAGTCTGTAAAGCTGGTAATGTAAGCTTTAGTGTTAATTAGATGGAAACCAGTTGCAAGTAACTGACAGGCTTAAAATTCTGTACCTCCTTTTTAAAGAGTCATGTTTTAAAAGCATTTTGCTGCTTCTCAGCTGCTGACAAGCACTTTTAAGTAAAGGCAGCAGAGCATTGTTGGGCCTTGGATTTAATGGCAGGTATGTTCAGGGTTGTCCTTCTCCCTTATGTTCAAGTAGCAATCTTTTTGCTGTCCTTTAACTTGCTGCACCTATTTTGTGCAAAGTCATCTGTGGTCTGTGGGAGTGCACAAATAATCTGAATTCAGAGTAATGAATTACTGCGTTAACATCATCAAGTGCAAGTGTTTAACAGGATTATATACTACGAAGTGCACAAACTAAACAAGTAGAAAAGTCTTAACTAAACTCTGAATATAGAAAAGGAGGGTCACATTTTTTTGGGGTAGCACAGCAGATATAATATTTGAGACCTGACAATAGTCTTGAGCTCTTCCTTATTATTGTCAGTTTGATGATATGTATGGCACATACCTGCAAGTGATAGATGCATAGGCACGCCCTCCTTCCTTTTCAGATTTTTTAAAAATTTTTTTCCCCTTTTCTGTTGTACCTTATGACACAGCTTCTTACAGTAGCTTTCCTAAACTTTTTGTCTTTTGTTTTTCCTTCCTGGAAGATTCCTTAAACTAGCATTTTTATCACCTTACAGCTCATACAGAACTTACAAATTTCATAGATGTGTGTTTTAGCAAATTCTGATTACACTGACAAAAGCTTATGGAAGGATCTTTAAGCAAGGTTTCTCCAGCTGTTCTTGAATAATGATATAGAGCACATCCATATATGCAAATTATCTTCATGTCCTCTGGCAAGCAAGATAACACACAAAGTGTTGGTACGGACATGTAGATAGGCTTGCAGTATTTAAATATCCAAGACTAGCAAGAATTGGATCCTGTAAGTATGCTGCTTGTGATAAATCAAACGATATGCTTAACTTTAAGCAAATCACTAAATACGCTTGACTTCAGTGAGGGTTACCATTTTAATTTAAGTGTTTTCTTGGATAAAGCCAAGTGCACGCTGTGCGCGGTATACTGCTACAGTAATGGGAATAAGTTACGTCACTTTCTTTTTGGTTTTCCCTGATTTCTTCTTTGCCTCATTTACTATAGAAGAAAACATTCCAGTAGAATTTGAAAGAAATTACATAATAACTGGATTCTGAGAGAATAAGTCTGTTTAAAAAAAAAAAAAACAACAAAAAAACCCCTATAAAAATAAAACTTTGGTAGTTAGCTGTTTGAAGAAGCAAGAGTCAGTTAAGTGATTCCGAAGAAAAATACTACTTTTTGATGAAGGCATGTTAAATAAGGTCATTTAGAAATATTGAAATCCTTCAATGAGGATAAAATCACAGGTTCCTGTAATCTTTTCTGTATGACTGTGTGCCAAAAAAAAGAGTATTGAAGGGAAAAGAGGAAAGGACTGAACTCAGACATCAGTACAAGTCTTTTGCAACAGTAAGTGTCTCCTTGCTTGTTTTTTTTAAGCAATGCTTGCATGCTTAGTGCTACACTTGTTCTTTACTATTTAGCTAGTTTTTTGACATACAGAAGTTGTCTAGGTGTTAAAGCACCAACATTTTTGTGGAGCTGAGTCTTATTAAATACACATTTCAAGAAATAGCAGATGTCTTAGGGAAAAAAAAGTTGGTTTTGTGGACCTGGAGTATAAAAAAAGTAACCTATAATGACAGCTAGTTTTTCATCCTGTCCTTGTAGTTTCTGTAGAAGAGTTGGGGAGAATTTGCAGTATCTACAGACAAATGGATTTTTTTTTTTCTGGTTTGTTTTTTTGGTGATGTTTTTTGTTGTTTGTTTGGTTTTTTTTTTTATAATGTAGGATACTTCTATGAAAACTCAACTTACAACTACTAAAACCATCATAGTCTTGCCAGGATGGAAGTATATTTGCAGAAGTCCTAGCAGTGAGTCAGTCTACACATATAAAAATTTAGAGGGTAGACTTTATAAGTCAGGGGTTAATTGATAGACCACTGATGATTCATGCAGGTTACTATTTCTAATGTATCTTTGACATTGTCACTATTCTAATTGAAGTAGTATTTCTGGGGGGAAAAAAGTCGAACATACGAATATCTTTTTCACTATATGAAGAAAAACAACCAAAAAAATCCGTCACAACGCTTCAAATATAGTATTGTGAACACTGAACTTTCCATATAGCAGTAACCTGCATACTTACCATTTGTATCTAAAGAAATTTGCAGTATTATGTACCTGAGTGACATGCACGTTTTTAAAGGCAGTTTGTAATAGGTGTGTAAGAACTTAAGATGATAAATGTGGAGCACGTGACCTATAAGCACAGTTACTGTGTAGTTAGACTAACTGTAACTTAGTTTTGCTCTTTCAGTACAGTTTTGTCAAATAAGAGAAATTTGTCAATCCTGAGGAACCACAAACTGCATTGTATGTGGTACTTAACATAATAGGGCTGTGGAAACATGACTCTTCACACTGAACAGTTGCTTCAATTTTGTTCTGACAGAGAAAATAGTATTACCTAATGGCTAGAAGGTGTGCCAGTGAAGTTTAAAGTGAGTATTGTAAATAAGTAAATATTGTTTTGATTCTAAACTCAGAATGAATTAATATATTGTTTTATATCTTTGTTGTATTAAAACATATTTAAAAGTACTAAAATAAAATATTTGAAAGAGGATGTTTGGTTTATTTTATATGTAAAATTGTGCCTGATTATCTCTTAGCATTGTGACCGTAAAAGTATAGCCAAGTAATCTTGGTTTCAGAGTTGATTTCCCCAAAGCTCTGTATTACTGATGTGAAAATGCACGCTGCATAATGCATATATCAGTGTGCCTGATGTTTTTGCCAGCTGAAAATTCTTTTGGCAGATGACTTAAATATTTTTGTTTATTACAGAGTTAGAAAACATATTCGATCTTGTAAGATCAGTTAAGTGTGACAAGAGGGCTTGCAAAGACTCTTCAGCCAAAGTAACTTCAATGTCTCTAGCTATTGGTGGTGAATAGCGTTACAGTAAATCAACAGTCTATAAAAACTGTTGGAAAAACTGTGAAAGAGTAGTTAACTTTTAAAGACGTACATATTCTTCTAATGGGTTTGTATGTTAGGAAGTTTTGGAATATATTTTGTGACCTTAATCCAGCTAAACCATGTTCCAATTAGTGTGAGCCAGGTAAACCTAATGTACAGAACTGTTGGAAAGTTTTCTATTTACCTCCCTCTCAATTATACAATCTTCATCAATCTTAGAATTTAGAGAAAGAATCCTAAATATGAAGCCCTTCATCAGTATGGGATTGTTGGGGTTTTTTAATCAATTGCTAAGGACCAGAGTTGACCAAGAAAATGGCTATGGCGATACATGTTTCTCAGGAAGAAAAAAAAAAAATTACAAAGGAGAAGGGGAAGCAACAGTAATAAGGTTGATTCAGTGTACCTGTTGCAGAGTACTTCCTGTGGCCTGATAATCTGGGAAGCAGATCAGAATCAGAAGTAGACGGTGTTTTAGGCCATTTTAAACAAACATGTGGTTTGTGCATTGTAAAGTAGATGGGGAAAACTTGCAGGGACAACAGCTGTCTGCTTCCCAAAATACATTACAAATACCACTACCACAACCAGAGCTAGAAAGAGAAATAGTTGCTTCTATCTGCAATAAAGAAATAAACCAGAATCTATGCAGATGGGCTTAAATTTGGTGTTAAAATGCAGGTGAAACACTTCTCACTAATCTACACTCTTACTTGATGGACTATGGGGATAATCAACTTCAGATTGTCCTTGGACACTGGACTTGGACTTCTTGGACACTTTGTTCAGATTTATTTTTCAAAATTTTTACAAGAAAAACTGATAGAGAAACAGAAACTGCTCTCTTGATTAATTAATGACATTAAAATGCCTTTAAGATCTTCAAAATGTTTAATTATATCACTTCATCCTATCTCTTTCTTTAGTGAGTTCTCTGAGAAAGTTTATTCTTATCTATTAAATGCACAGGTGTCAGTCATTTATTGTTCATCCTTCAAAGAGTTTATTGAATTGTTAATCTTGGCCTTTCTTAGAGCTGTCAAAGTAGTTCACAAAGACTGAGCATATTTTCACAACTAACTTTGGACTAACTTAAATTGAATTATCCTTTTTTTTTTTTCTTTTTTTTCAAGCATAGATGTGATGGTGTTATGAGCTCCTCCTCCAGCATGGAAATCAGTAATGCTGACAAAATATAGTTGGCACATACTATGTGAATCTGTTACTAGTATATGCACATACTTCAAACCATTTCTGGTGAAATCACTGTTCTGGGTGATGTAGTAATTAGAGGTTACTGGTACAGTCTTAACCCTGCAGCTACATATGACTGGTTCGCTTTGTATTTTGGAACTGATCTATGACAAATTCTGGTGAAATTACCGATTTTCTCTGGATTGCTAAATAGCTGCTAAATACTAAAATAATTCCTGTTGCTTTCAAAACTGTCCTGAAGTTTGATACTAGGATAGGTACCCACTGGATGGTTCATAGTAAACATTTGACTTGTGCAAAATTTTGACAGCCAATTTGGAAACACGGTTGGCTGGGTTGGTTGGTTTGTTTGTTGGGTTTGTCTTTTTTTTTAATATTGTCATTAGTTTCTCAAGAAGGTGTTCTCAAACTCTAATCTCTATCATACCACAGCAAGCAAGATCTGTTTGAAAGGACATAGGGAGTACTTATTTTCAAAGAAGCATGATTCAATTTAAATATAAAATCAATTAACATTTTTCCCCTTGCTGTGCTAGACGAAGTCCTCAAAACTGAATCTGTGTCTATTGAAACAATGTTAGATTCTCAATACTATAAGTAGAGGCAACAGCTCTAAAAAGAAAGGAGCAGAGAGGAAGAAGAGAAATCACTGAAGAAGGATCTTTAGTAAAAGTAGGGAAAAAACAATTAATGTCACAAATACTGTGAAGGAGAGTGGAGAATGAAGCTTGGGGGGATTACCAAATAATATTGGAAGAGGTGACTGTATCCACCAAGGAATCCCTCAGGTGTATGAATGGAAACACTGAAAGGGGCTGACAAAAACTGTAACCTGGAGTTTTGCTGGCATTTGTAACATCCCTACAAACCTCATCACAAAGGCCCCCTCCAGAGCTTAAGTTTTTGGATTGATTATTTCATGATGTAACAGCTTTATGGGACTAAGAAATTAAGACTTCTGTATCCCAATGACACTTGTTAAAAGAATCCTTGATGTGTTTTGTTTTGTTGTTTGTTTTTTTAATACTGGGGGGAGGTTTGTAATACTGAATATGTACAGAACAATAACCTGATATGGCTATTGCTTACACATGCATAAAGACTGTTACACATCACAAAAGCTATTTTGTGTATGCTTCTGCCAGAAACAAGGTGAGTGACGTTCTCCCCATCTTTCCATGCTCCAAGGTAAGCACAAGCTGCGCTTCGTGTTGTAGTGGAAAGCAAAGGAGAGTAGGTCCCGATTGAAAAACAGGATTATGGCAGCATTGTGCTCCAAGAGGCCTTCGGAGGCATGCTTAAATCGCTTCCACGAAGTGACAGTTTGACCTAGAAACAAGAAAGTTACCAAGAGATGGCAATAAAAACACGAAGCACTAGCTCCAGCTTCTGTAAAACCGCAGATGTTATTTTTCACCAGACTGGGTTCTGGCCAAATGAAATTGTGGTCAATGCCCAAATTTGGCCTAGATTCTTTTTTTGCTTCTTGGTGGGCTTCAGTGTATCTTAGCAAGCTCTGCCTCTTGCGAGGTGGTGTGCTCTCCTGCTCCCCACCCCAGCATAAAACAGTACTTTAGGGTGTTACAGGGGGAACTGTTTGCGGGTACCACTGTTTCTGAAGAGGAAAGCAAACTGTTAGCCAAATGCTTTAATGAGGGTGCCAAAAAGTGATTCAATCTGTGAGTAAGAGTTGCAGTGTACTCGGCCGAAGGCTCTGCCTCTGTGTCCTGCCCACTAAAAATAGTCACCCTGGCTAATGCCAAGGGGTGTAACAGCCCTTCATGTGACAATTGGAAGCTTTCAATCATGAGACTGGAAATACCAAGAAAAGTGTGTGCTCTCCTGCAGGCTGCATTAAATAAGAGGAGACAGCAGAGGAAGAGAGAGAGTGGCTTGCAGTAGGCTCTGTTAAATGTAGGTCTTGCTGAAGGCCTCTGGCGATTCCTGAGATGACTACTTCACAAAAATGCTCTTTCACAAATGTGGTCTTCTGTTTGCTTCTGGTTTTCTCTTAATGAGGCTGTTTCTCCAAGCTGTGAGTTGCAGTAATTAAAGCCAGAGCTTATAGCAGAAGGCTGGTGTCTGTGTCTCGCCAGCTGGAAATACGAAAGACCACTTGGGTGTAATCTCTGTCCTTGTGCTGCGGAAATGCTGCCTTGGTGCCTCAGACTGGGATTGTTGAAACAGGGACGGACTGGTGTGATGGCATGACTGAGTTATGGCATATTACTGTGCTGATATGTGCACACTAAAGAGGAATGGACTGGGGTTTATATGCTAGAATGACCTTATTCTATGCCAGGAAAAGTTACCTACAAGACAGTAGCTGAATCCAATGGGAATTCAGATTATATCAGCTATTGGTAGGTATTGATTTGCCCTTCTTTTTCCACATACTATTTATATGCACAGATCCCTCCTCTGCTCTTCCTGCTGCATGGGGCAAGGAATGAAGAAGTAGCCCAGATCACTGTAGCACAAAAAGAAGTTACAGGATCTTACTTGCCAGCATATGGTGGTGTGGTGAGCACATTAGCCATGAGAAGACAGTAGCCTGAGTTTACCTTTAGCTACCTTGTGTACATATTCACATCCTGTCTAGGTGTTCAAAGTCCAATGCCAGCTAATCCAACACTAATAAATGCTACCACATCAGATGCAGGAATAGTTTACACTTACAGCAGCACAAAAGACTCAAGGACCCTAAGGAAGCTGGCTCACCTCTTTGACTTGTCTTAAGAAGTCCTCCCCCCAATATAGTTCTTTATTTCAGCTTTTAAGAGTAGGCACTGGTCCTCAGTCTCCAGATGTGTAAGGTGAGGGAATTTAAACTCGGTTGGATCCTGGGGCAGGTGGTTGTGATGCAGATCCCTAGTATCTCAAACTCCAACCTAACAGCTGAGGAACTGTGAGGATTCATCCTCAGACAGGTAAGGAAGATCCTGGCTTTCTTACCTTCCTTGGTAAGAAATGAAGGAGGTTAATGAGCGTGTACTGACAGACAAGTAAACTCACCAGTGTTTCTGAGGGCATTTATCAGAAACAGAATAAAGGTAGTTTGAATTCCTTAGTCGAGTGCTCTGATTTTTTAAAACATTTCATCTTAATGCTGAGTGACATAATGGTCTTTAAAAGTTTTCTGCTTTTTGGGTCATTAAGAAGAATTTAGTTTTGTGTAAGGATTTCTGTACCTCAGTGTTCTCAAATGCAGGAAAGAAAGGGATGAAACTGTCTTAGTTTTGCATTCACATTTTCTTGATTCTTTTTCCTCCTTTTTTTTTCCCCTCAACCACAGAAGTCTTAAAAAACTTGTGCTGTACTATGCATCTGCTAATCATCACCCCTGTGATGTTGTCTTGACAGATCTCTGCTAGGCATGAACTAACTTGTCAGCTAGTTACAAACACAGGCAGTGTAACCAAGGACTAACACCCTGATTTGATACAGAAACCTTATATGTGGTGTGGCTGACAAGATTGACGAGTCTTCCAGGATGGACGCGTGGGGAATCTCATGGCAAAAAATTCAGAATTGTGCTGAAGATCGCTTCTGGCACAAGCCTTATTTTCTGCAACGTCTTTTTTGCTGCTTGAGTATAGGCCAAAGGTGAGCGATCTTTGGAAGGCCTTTTCTTCTTCCAGAAGTGATTAATGGAAAGCAGCCTGCCTGCAGATCGGAATAACAGCTGGAGTGCCAGGATCCTGACACAAGAAGTATGCTTGTGCATTAAGATTACTGAGCACTGGCTTTTGTCACTTGAACATCTGTATCCTGCTCAAAGCATATTTGAAATTCATCCTTCTGGAAAATGAAAACACAGAACTAGTCTCAGGTATGCCAAAGATTGCAATGGGCTTAATCAGACAAACCCATTATACTGCATCTGGCTTCTCATCTTATTTAAAACAGCAAGAGTATCTTCAAATTATAGTCTCCTATATAGAAATTCCCTGAGCAGTAAGAGATTGGAACTGCAATCAAAGCAAATAAACATGCTTCTAGTAAAACTGCCTGTTTGTGCCTGCAATGCACAGCTGAGTAGAACTGGGAGAGAAAAAAAACAAAAAAAAAGAGAAAGAAAAACAATGTGTACACAATTGTTCTTGTTCCCACGCATCTATCAATCTACATAAGCAGCTCACAAAATCCTTCCAAGCTGCTGGTCGTGCCAGTCGCAGAAGCACGGAGAAGGCAAGGCTGTATATTGATTGGTATGTTGTTTAGTGCAGAGAAAAAGACAGGGAGGTCTGTGTCCAATGAAAGCTGCTGACCATATTGAAAATATTGCTGGAAGCATGACAGCCTGGAGGCAGAATGTACCTCTCATGGGAACGACCACAGCTCAGCTGAGGTCCCCCAGCATGGGGTGAAGTTGTATACAACATGACCCATGCTGTATTTGGCACAGGTACTCATGTGCTGTAGTGCTGACCAAAAGTTGACAGGTATATAATGGCACAAAGTTCAGAAATCTGTCATATCACTGAATTGATTATCCTGGACTGTGTTGGTGGATCTTTAAGGTCCCTTCTGATCCAAACCATTCCATGATATACAGCCTGAAATTGCAGTTTATTAATGCAAAGGTCATCGTTATTTTATTTTTGTTTTGTTTTGGTTTTTTTGTTACTGTTTTTTCCCAGCCTAACACACTAACAAAAACCTTGGATTTCACAGAGTTTGACTTTCAAAGGGTAGATTATTCTGCCCTTCCTGACTTAACCCGAAAAAAACCATGAACTTCTTGTCTGAGCAGGTTCACATTTCCAAAGTTTAGATGTTTCTGTTTACTGCTGCTGGGTGAATATTCAGTGATGGCATAACTCTGGATGATGATGTCAACAAGCTGAGGCATGTTAGGCTGCTGCTTAATGCGGTTGTTTCCTGTGACCAAACAGAATAGAGATCTCCATCTAAGTTTTATCTTTGTCATTCTGTAACTTTTGTTTTAGTGTATTGTATAATAAAGTTTATATGATTGTCATCTTACCTCATTACAGCTTTTTCCTGTGAATATCTAATCTTGTTGGATGAATCCAGCATATTGAAGGATGACTTTTGAGTACGTACTGGAAATACAGGACTGCAAACACCAACCATGAGACTTCCTGCACAGCTAAATCTCTATTACTGCTATTATTTGCAACCTTGGTACAGCACAGTCTTTAAAAAAAAAAAAAAAAATCTCTGAAGAAATTATTATATCTAGGTTATCCTGATTAGTAGCTTTTTATTTCATTCATAAAAAGCTTTACATTTTACCCGTATTACTAGGGGAAGTAGGGAGAGACTGTACTGACAAAGCATACGGTTCCAACATGTCTCAGAACTGTAGTTATTGTGGCTTGGATCCATCTCCAAGTCTGTCTGCAAGAAGAATGGAACCGCTGAAGTAAAATAAGAGATTTGGTTTTTAAATTATTTTTTTTTAATCCTTTCCTCAGTGATATCTAGGGTGGGGATAACAAAGCAGTTTGGCACATGGGACTGAAAACAAGACACATAAGAAGCCACATACAGTGCAAATACACAACAGAAAGGAAACCTCTTGGATTTGTAAACTTCTGAAATGCAGGAAGTCAGGTATCTGGTAACTGAAGCATCAAAACCATTTCTACTTCTCATTTTTATGGGGCCTGTCAGACAAAAGTGTGTGGATTTACACAACGAGAACCCTGGTTATAGTGGAGGACTGTGATACTCCAACCTCAGTATAACTTAAGAAGTGTTACTAAGCTGTTGACATTCACCTTGGTAAGTCATTTGTAGTATTAAACCAGTATAAAACAGTATGGTTTATAATATGTTCTAAAATGTTGGAAGTTATTTCAGTAAAAATGTTCAACTTGTTTCAAGACACATGCATAAACTTAAAATATGTAGTGTGTACCTAAGTTTTAATAAAAATGCAGCTGGAAATCTGGAGTTTAACTGTAGAGAAAAATATATTGAGTTGAATTGTAATTCTTCATTATATTCTATTTCTTAAGATTATATTTTCTGCTTAAATCACAAGAGTTCATGGAAGCCATAGGAACTTTCTTCCGGGGTCTGAAAAAACCCTTCCAGAAAACTTCTTTCTACATGACAAAAATGGAGCAAAGACTCACTTCTCTCTCTGAAAGGACTCCTTCCTTCTGATCGCTCCTTATGGTCAATGAACCACATGCTATTTCTCTATATGTGTCCTAGGTAGCCTCTTAGTGTTTATTACTTCTTTAACCTGTTGAGTTATTGGCCTGCATCCTGCTGTGAATACCCATCAAGTGACAGAGATCTGTTTGGTTGCCAGTCCTCAGTGATGTTATTTTTAAGAAATATTTATTTTGGGGGCCATTACTTGCAGGTCTTTGTTCTAAAGGTCGATCTTTGGTCCTAGTCATAACTGACACTGATGAAGGGAATGACACTGAATTTTTCTACAACCTGCATCTGTGAGCCTGTCTGCAAACACAAGCTGTCCCTGTTCCCCAATACAGGCTTTTCAAGTCTCCACATCATACTGTATCTGAAAGCCAAAAACCTTTAGAAATAACTTCTCCTACTTAGTTTTCTGTCATATTTTATATATTTGGCTAATGCAAGATAACTTTTTGAAACACAGTTAATACCCGTTTTCCTTCCAGGCTACATACACAATAATATTGTGGTCATTAGAATAGTTCTTAATATTTTCCCTAGGCCAATGCATACTGTTTAGGTTAGTTTTGAAAACACGTTTACATACAGATACCCATATCAAAAGTATTTCTTCCTGTTCCCCCATCAAAATACAAATTTGCAAAATGTGCCCTTTTTTAATCTTACAATGTAATAAGCTTTATGCTCTTTGACCAAAGCCACTTACATGATAATTTTTTTTTTTCTGGGTGCTTGGGCAAAACCTATATGAAGTATAGGCTGAGTAAACTTCAATTTTCACTTTATGTTTGTGAATATTCGACCCAAAGTAGTCACGTACATATTTAAACCAAAGCATCAGGTATAACAAGATGGGGTCTTCTATTTTGGTAAATACCTGTAAGATGTAACTCTGGTTTTATTTATTGCTTTGCTATAATCTGCAGTGAAAATGAGGACGGACAGTGACAGGCTCCAGGGATCAGCCTTCATGTGGCATGTGCCTATGAACGTCCAGATTATCCATGTTAGTTTACCACCACAGACACACCATGCTTTCTCTCCACTCCTATCTCGGAGAGATAGAATGCTTTGTGGCTCTAATACAGCAGCATGTCTCTATGTCCATCTTCTGCTATGCTTGAACTCTTCGATGGTCTAAAACTTAGCGTAACACTTCATTATTCTAGAAATTGCTCAGCATTTGTGTTATAAACACTGGGAATACATTTTAAAGCAAATACTCAGCAGTGCCAGACAAGCATCTCTCCAAACCTGTGTAGGAGAAATTTTTTGAATGCCTGAATTCTAAGTATACGGTGAACGTGTTCTCAGGGTATGAATTAGTTATGCCTAGACACATCTTCCTTCCAAACAGAAAGAAATGGGGCACCTAAGAAGTTGGTTTGTTTTATTTAGAATGGTGTATGATTTGGTTGTATACAAATGGTATTGACTCTTCAGACTGCGATAGGCCACATTTATTGTAGCTATTTTGCCACCTTTGAATGTGGAGGATTGTTGTCTGTGTAGATTTTAAAGTAATGTCTGTCTGTCTATTACGTACTCTGTTAGTTTTGTACCTGGATGTGCAAGTTTTTCAGTATGACATTGAAAAAAAAAACCCCAAAAGTTGTAGTTATGTAATGGCTGAAAAGAAAGCAGGACGATTTCTTTTGACATTCACTTTATGCCGGGCGCTACAAAAGAGGTCAATGTCATTACTCCCTTTTTGTAGAAGTGCAATGAGTCTCCAGGAAAAGTGAAATTAATTGCTGCAGGTAAATCTGAAGTAAAGCCCCAATTTCTTTATTCTTGTCAACAGACACCTTTGCCTTTGTTTCTGTCACAGTTCATTATCCCCTTATGTTTAGTACTTACTCGTGCTTCTTGCCCTTTGTTTCTATACCCTTTTTTGTTCTCTCTTTCTCTGTTACCTCGGCATAGGTGGCATTTGGGGTTCCTAAGCTCCTGAATGGTTACTTGTCGGGACCTTCCTTTCTCCTCAGAATCACAGCCAGGTTTACAATACAGATTTAAAATTATGTAAGAAATTTAATCCTACTTCTTAAACTATGAGATGAAGTATGCACAATTGCTCCTGGGAGATGGTTTAGACCAATTACACTGAGTGTAGAGATTAAGCATTTTCCATCACTACACCCTTTGGAGAAATCAATTGTCAAATCATACCATGGGAGATCTTTCAGAAGTTTATACACTGAATAAGTGAATTTTACTAAACAGCAAAAGGGAAGTTCCTTCTGAAATACCTGTTTCCACATGAAAAGCACAGAGCCTTCGCAAACCATTGAGAACCAATTAAACTATTACCATCAGGTAAACAGCATTTTTTCCCTTACAAAGCACTGAACATTTTAATAAAAACTTTTTAAAAAACATTCAGGCTGATACAAATTTCTAGACTAGAACCTCCCCTCTGAGTATATAAAAAGGAGTCAATGAAATAATGTATTACTAAAATATTACTAAAATATGACACTTTAGTGGGGGGTTGTTAGGCAAACCTAATTATAAAAGTCACTATCATTAGCTCCACTGCACTGAGACCTGCACTGAGCACATGGCAACTAACTAGAGCACAATTGTACATATACACAGTCAGAATTCTGTGAAAGAGAGAAATATCTGCCAGACAGACAGAGCAGATTACCCTGCAGGTCTTTTTTTTTTGCATGTGTGTGCGTGTGTGCTCTAGTATCTTATATTTACATAAAAATGCAAGCGCTTGAAGGACTGGAGATTTCACGTATGTTGGCAAAGGTTGCTCACTTTGCTCATGCCTATGCCACGTGAGGGTGTGGACTTTTCCAAGGAAATCACAGAGGCAGAAAAGGTAATTAATTCACTACTTTTGTATTTGTTAGCCATGAGAGCTGTCAAAATAGATCTGTAGATAAATCACTTCATGAAGGTTTTATAACAGGTTTGTCCTATAAAGGTAAGCCTCTCCTCCCAGATAACCTGCTCTGTCAGATTGCTCCAGTGAAACTCTAGCTGTTCACAGATCGATCGATTTTAGGTCAACTTCATCTAAGTTGTACATTTCCCCATGAGATGTGTTGCCGGCTGGTGCAGAAGCTACAAACAAGCACTCAGTGTAATACGGGATGTCAGTTTGCTTTTACAAAGCTGGTGGAGAGAAACCCAAGCTCCCCTTTCCCTCTCTTCTTTTTTGAAATGTCTGGGCTCTATCTCTAACAATGTCTACAGTTCAGTTTCCCTCCTACAACCCGACCTGGCTATGCTCAGCCAGCCGGGAAAGTCTGCCCTCCACTGCCTGTGCTCCTGAAAGGCAGCAGACAGGGAATTAATTGTTGATGGCTGGTTCTGAGCTCACTTAGCGGCGACTGGCATCGCATCCAGCCACCGCAGCGGAAAGGTGCACCCAGAACCAAAAAGCAGCCACTGCAGCGGGGCACGGGGCCCTGCGGACCAGCTCAGCCTTGCGTTGCTCAGCACCACCAACCTACTCCAACACATCTGCTTCCAGAAATCTACTATTTTCCACTTGTTTAACGACCCCTGCCCCACAGTGTGGCTCTACTCGACTGCCTTACCTATCCAGAAGGGATGGTGGCATTTGGGCTCTGGGAGCCAAAGCATGCACCGATGGCAGAGCTCAGCCAGCCTGTGCCTGGCTGCAGCTTCCTGGAAGTCCAAGGCCATTTAGGGCAGGAGCTCGGGTTACAGCTGCTTGAAACCTCTGCAGCCTCACTATTGCCAAGGGCTTCCCATCACTTGCTATGCTTGTAAAGCCTGCTACAGCCAGGCACCTTGGAAAGAGGGGTGCCCTTAAGAAGGCTTTAATTTTAGGAGAAAGCTGGTTTAAGTGCAGGTTGGAATGACAGCAAATATTAAGATGTTTACATTGTTTTCTTATTGAAGAGGAAACCTTAGTCCCTCAAATATCAAATGGCCAACAACATGTGCTGTTACTGTAGAGATGCTTTCAGGTCTGGAGCTGCCCATCCACAGCAGTTTACAGTAAAGAGCATCGTCAGAATACTCTGAGCATAATAAGGACACCCTATAAATAATGTAAATGTTCGTGATATCAAGGAAGCAAGTTTTATTTTAGGGAAGGATTTACTTAAAGGCAAACTGGTGTCCATTCCCCTTCCCCACATCCCCTATTAGCACTTCTGAACACAGGGCATAACTTGCAATGGTTTGAGCACAGTCCTCCAGGTGTTCCTCCTCCTCCATAGCTCAGGGTTTTTTTTTTGTTTTCCTCCACCTTCATGGTGTTATTTACAGAATTTAGGGTTAACTGTGGTGTGGCTTACAGTGAAAGACAAGGCCATAAAACCATTGTTCAGCATCTTGTGCACCTGTGTCACTCACAGGATCAAGCTTTACAAGTGAAGCAATCAGCTTCATGGAGGCAACCAAATTGTTTTCAGCTGAGTAAAGTCTTGGAGGCCTGTTGCTCTGCAAAGTAATTTCTTTGCTGTAAAATGCACTGAGTTTTCTGAGGTATGTAATCCTCATTCAACTTCTTATGAAAAACTTTAGATAATTGAAAATTTGTAACCTCTAAAACTAAGTGCCATGCATCATCCATCTGACATGGTAACTACTGCAGTCTGCACCATGAGCAAAAATGTCCGCACTGCAGCAGAAGTGAATGGTTGCTCTCATATTTACTTCAGGTGAGAATTGTTGCACTCAAATATATTGCTCCACATAAGTGACTGAGGAATACTGGGCATATCTCTGAGTTTCTCTGTAAGTCTTGCTTACAAACCAGCACTTGATTGCTCCTCCCTTTCCAGGAGGTATCTTCTCCAAGGGATGAAACCTTAACTTACTTATTTCAGGGTGTCAAGAAACCTGAATGCTTGTGGATCTGTCAGGTACTAGTTAGTTTTGTTAAACAGGTGCTTGTTCCTTGAGCTACTGAGGCTGAAACATATAAATCCTGAGGCAATGAAAACTGCAAGAGAAAGAAAAATGAAGGAAAAGAATTTACGATCAGCCAAAGATAAATACAGAAGAAGGAGTAAGTATAAACTCTTCTTTGTGGGTTGTTTTTCATTTCAGTTTATTCTTGCTCTTTAACAGAACCTTTTCCACATCCCTCTTACTGTTTATTTGGGAGTGTGGTACTTTAGCAGTGAATATGTACTAGAAGAGTGCACAGTGTCTCCAGAGGCCATCAACAAGAAGGATATGGATCTTTAGTTTGCTTTGGCTATAGAGCTATGGGCAATCAGCTTCCAAGCAGCTCTAAGGTGCTCTGTGTTTCCATTAGCCTTAGTAGAGCCTGCAAGCAAGCTGGGTCCCTTTTTGACTTTATCCAAGTTGTTTTCTGTTTGCCTTCTCAGCTCTAAATTGTGGGCTAATGTCTGTTGGTGTTCCTCTGAGCTAAGGGATTATCTGCATATGTATCTGTAGCAGACGACGTCAATGCGTTCACGTCTATGTGCACCTGGTGTTTGAAGTGTATCTTAGAATGTGGTTTGAGTTAAACTTCCTCCTAATTGTTTAAGGTAAATGGAAAGAAGGCTATTTAAAACAGCTTGGGGAAAAAAAATAAAATAAAAGCCATTAAGTCTAGTAGTCTAAAGGAATCTGGCATTATGGGCCTCTTCCGATTGCCCTCTTAGGGCTTTCCAGATACCTGGTCTGTATATGGGTAGTTGTATGGTATCAAACAGAAGGTGTACCTAGCCTAATATTCCTGCCTCTGAAACAATGAACTAAGCAATGATTTAGGCAATGTCTGCCTGAAGAAAAAAAAAAGTGTAAGAACAGGGTAAACTTAAGTTATTATATCCCTTTGGTCAACTTGCTTCAGAATGAGTAGTTCTAATTTACTTAGTTGTTCACTGCTAGACCTTTGCTCAAGTTTTTGCTCCACTGAATCTTCAATTTGAAGGTCTGCATCTGGAGGGGAGAGCAGACAATGACTTCAGGCTCATGTTAGAAGTGAATATAAACGTATCTAAGATGTCCGATAGACACCGATATGCACTGTAGCCACTTGCTCTCTTTCTGTTGGTCACATACGTGACAAGTAATTGTGATGATAATGTATGGAGAGAAAAGCAGAGTTGGTGTTCAAATGGCAGTCAACTTAGTGACATGTGGGGTGTGATGTCAGTCATGCATATACATGGCTGTATTCATAGGAAGTGGTAACAGTTAAACGGCAAGTGGCACAAAAGCCAAATGCTTCTGAGCTTCAACAGAAACGAGCCCACCTAAGCAAGCACACCTGCACAGGACATGTGGACACTCAACGGGTGAGGAGAGTGCCAAGAAGAAAGGTCTAGAATAATTTAGATGGCTCACGAGTGCAGGCCTGAAGGCGTGCCCTTCTTGGCACTGAAAGCTTTAGCAGATATGCCGTGAGAAATAAGGCTGGGTTGTGTGAGTGAGGAACAGGGAGAGTGATAAACACTGGCAGGCAGAGCCTGTTGCTACAGAAGCCTGGAATGTTACTGCAGAGGAGTTTATGCTGTTGTCTGTCTCAGATTGGCTCTGCTTTGTCTCACAAAGCAAGTGATTCATTGTTGTGTTTTTTTTTTTCTCAGGGTGGGGCATTAATTACTTTCCCGGTTTGCTAAAAATAAAGCTGAATCATGACTAAAATATTCTTTAAAAGAAAAAAAAAGGCAAAAAGCTGATGTCCCATGTAAGTAACTAAAATTTATTCAGAATGGGGTTATACTATGGCTATTAACAATACATGTATGTCTTTTAATAATGAACAAAGTATGCTACAATCTATTTTTATTTAATCAGACCTGTATTTATTGCTAATGTATGTTCCCTTACACAAAAAAATGCAGTAGGTTTTTTTTTTCCTACTGTTATTTATTCTCTCAGCATGTCGTTTTCCTTCTTGATTCATCAGTACATATCCCTCTGTGGAATGCCAAGCAGTCTTATTTAAAAATATCAAAATGAAGCATACTAACCTGTTGAGTCTTCTAGTGTAACAGTATTGGACTTATTAAAAAAAAGTCAGCTGCTTATCTTTTGCTACAAGTAGCAGGTGCTGACTGGCATTATGTTGGGCCTTGCTGCCAATCTGCTCTCTTTTTAATGTGGAAAATTACCATTTTACCACATGTTCTGGTAAGTTGGTAGCGTTGGACGATAATTATATTTTTTCACACTATGCAAATATAATTTGTATTTGTAAATAACTTTTACTTTCTTGATGTCCTAATCTAAGTAAGCAGGGGAGAACTATGAATTACAGAAACGCCTACCCAGCAGTTCCCTGGCCTAGCACTGGTCTGTATTGGTGACTCAGTGATTACTGCTGCAGAGCTGTGCAGAGGCTGCTGCAGGACAGTTGTTTGACTGTTTTCTCCAGGAGGTCTGATGATCAGGATAGCGCTACCTAAGAAAGCTTTCTAAGGTGTATTGCTTCTCTTGACCTGAGATAGGCTGTCTTCTGTTATGGGGTGTGTGCGTGGGTCTTCCGATGGGAGGTGACTGGAAGGTAAAAATGGAGCTTAGGCAGTTGCAGTGACTGTGGCACTTGGCTGAAAGAGGTAGCAAACCTTGTTGAATGGAGTACAAGTGGTCAGATCAGCTATGAGACTGCCACACTGCTGGATGTTCCGGTATGTCTGTAGGTTTTGCGGTTAGCAACAGGAGACGTGTTGGGTGTAATGGGTTTAGAGTTTCAAAGAGTTGCTTCTCACAACTCTGAAACATCCTGGTGGAGGGATGCTGGCAAGTGTGTCATCCCCAAGGGCTGTTCGTTGTTGGGAAGAGGTCTTGGGGGTGGTGAGGAGCAAGGGCTGCCTCCAACAAGTGCTCTCTAGGCCAACACCACCAGCACCACCTCTGCTGTCTATGGAGCTGCTGTCCATGGCTCTTGGTGTGCCAAGACTGGAGGCAGGTGGGCCTTGAAATGAAGACTAGTAGTTTCTCGGCAATGGCAGTGGTCCAGGGCACGGATCCTCTTGTAAATACTGTCGAGAGTAGCACTTCGGTTTCCCACCCCACGTCCAGTTACCGAAACGCTACTAAGGAGAAACATTCCTTGGGTGTGGCCGCCCCAGGCCGGATGAGGAGCCGGTGCCTGCGGCGTGCTCTGCCCCGCCATCCCCCAGCGCGGCGCTGGTGCTACCCCCTGCTCATTCCGTCACTCCCCAGCTCCGCTGCCCCCGAAGAACGTCTCCCGAAAGCCGTTGCAGCCCGAACGGCTGGGCGCCCCGCTGCGCCCCACTAGACTTCGCTTCCTCCCCCCTCG
>VWZK01006738.1:588658-796217 GCA_013396935.1 Baryphthengus martii
GCTGCCAGCCGGGGCCTTGCTTCCCTGGCAGGGTGAAGCCTCCGCCCCGTGCGCCCTGGCCTGCCTTTCCGCACGCCCGTTTTCCCTTTCCGTGTCCTTCTCTTCTGGGAGGCTCTGCCCTGCTGCTTTCGGTTTCTGAACACGTACTTAATTTTCACATGTTTCATTCTTTCCTTTCTCCGTAGAGTCTCTAAATTGGCCTAGCTATGGCTACTAGACTAGCGTGTCCACCTCCCAGGAGTAAGTAGGGAGAGAGTTAAAGCAAGGGTAGTGAGGTGATTTTGCTTTTGAGGTGGTTTTTTTTGTTTTTTAAGGTTTAGTAGAAGTGTAAATCCAGAGGTCACTGGTGTGTCCAGTGTATTGTACCAAAGTATTTTTTAAATAATGTAAATTCGTCTCTTGCTTTTTACATTACTGGAATACAGTTTCAGTGTAGTTACTGCCATTTTTTTAGAAATTGCCTGAGTACTCAGGGTTGATTTTCTTGATTTTCTTTCTTTTTTTTTTTTTTTTTTTTTTTTTTTTGTTTTTTTTGCCTTTTTTTGCTTTATTTTNTTTTTTTATAGTCTGATCTAGCCTTTCTAGCCTAATCTTCAATGTCCTGAGATCTTAAAATTGTTAGAAAGCCTTGTAGCAGTCCTTGGCATTCCTTTAATTGCAGAGTTTTGCAAGAGTTTTGAAATATTACCTCGAAGAAAAGCTGTGATATAATCATTGTAATAACAATATATTTTTCTATTACTGGGATGATTTTTTTTTTCCTTTTTGCAGAAGAAAGCATGTTTGTGGCTCTCGAGTAACAGATTAATTAAACTTTTTTCTTAGAGTGTCATGAAACAAGGATCAGGGTGGGTCTTCCATTTGATTCTTGTAGATGCTGAACTTCTGAAATGAGTAAAATTATCTGATAGTTGCTTTCTCTTGTTATTAAAGGTTAGTTATTCTAGTCACTTCTAATTAGTAGTTTTTAAGTGGAAGACACTTCAAAATAGGATTGAAGAAAATTACTTCTGATGATAAAAATTTTGAAACCTAGATAACTTGCCAACATTAGAGGACACTGGCATGATTTTTTATGTTTTTTTTTCTTGGCCCTGTTTCCCTTTAATGAGCATTCTGATGGCATTGGCTTATCAAGTATTTGGTATACCCCAAATTAACTCTTGGTTTCCTCTTTTGTCTTCTTCCATCCCCATTATTATAAGATCAGAACAGCAGTGTGACAACTGTACTCTTTTAACTTTTTATCACAAAACTTGGATCTGTAGGCTGGAATGTCTGATAAATACGGCTTGATTTCCTTGCACTGGAAAGGATGCTTCACTAGACCAGATGAAATAGGAACATCCTTTTTACTGTAGTAATCCTTTGACTTCAGATGCAGATACCAGTTTAACTTCCTAGACCATTACTGCTGAATATAAATTCCTTCTCTGTAATTATTGTCTGGTCAGATTAGAAATACTGAAAGCAAAAGTGAAAAGCTCTTTTACTGAAGTGTAAAAGCATGTCTGTGCTAAAGAATTGTACCAAACTTTAGAAGTAATTATTCTTTTGAGTATCCTAGTTGGAAGTGAGGCCCATTAATTAAAGGAAAAAATACATACCTGAACCTCTCTAAATTATTTTGAACTGCTAATGAATTGTACAGTTGCTGTATGGCAGAAACTTAGGGGGTAAAGAACAGTGTTCCCACACTTTCTCCTAATATGTTTTACCCCCTTTTTTTGTTGAATATATAATAGGAACTATTTAATATCTTGTCACTGGGATTAGTATCTGTTTTGCTATAGAATTTTTTTTTGGTGAAAACTTGTTTATTATGAACTTGAACTAAGACTTTTAAGTTTAGAATTCCTTACTAAAGAAGGATTTTTATGTGTGTTTTCTTTTTTTTTTTTTTTTTGTCAAACTGAATGTAAACGCTTTTGCTTGGAGGAGGTGGAAGCTACCCTCTTATGGCTTGGGAAGGTGGAGTAAGATACTCTGGAAAACTGCATTAGAAATTGTAGAAAGATAAGAAACAGTCATGTTCTTTACCATTGCTTGCTAAAATAGTTGGGTTTGGATTTTGGTGTGTGTGTGTTTGTTTTAAACAGACTGTATATGACAGGTGTAATTAGTTTTTGGTGTTTTGTTTTTTCTTTTTTTTTTTTTTTAAATGTGGCTATCCTTCAGAAACAGCAGTCTGTTTAGTGGAATGATACCCTGAATGGAATTTTTCTGAATTATATGTTCCAGGAAAATTTTCCCTTTATGTAGATAAGGCCATGAAAAGATGAAAGTTCGGGTGGGTGGGTGTGGTCACAGGGGGCGGAAGCTTTCCTTGATCCTGTATTATGGAATATACTTATCGCCTTGCAGAGATGTACCCTTCTATAGCCAGGTGTTGAAAGTTTTAAATACTGGCTACAAGTAACATATAAAAGTGAAAGTAATCTTTTTCAGCTTTCATTTGGAAGGTAATATGGGAGAATACTGCTCTTTTTGAGGTTCAGAAGATACTTTTCCATTTACTTAAACAAACAAAAAAAAACCCAAAGCACCACATGAGAACAAGATAAACAGTCAATTATGTTAACTTGACTTTCTCTGCAAAACAAATGTTAACCAATCAGTTTGAAAAGATAAGATTTTTGTTTGCTTGTGTTTAGCCCTTTTATGGTGCTTATCTAGTTAGTTTCATTGTTTCTCCATCCTTCTCTCCTTCCCCCTGCCCCCCAGCATGGAGGGAGTTACTAACTCTCTAAAATGCTTTGTTTTCCATATTTTAAAGCTTTAAAATACAGTGGACTTCTGCTATTGAAATCATGGGAAACCAGTCACAGAAGGAAAGTACAGACAGAGGGTATCTTCCCAGGGAGGAGAGGCATCTGGGGCTTTGTGAGACCTTAGGCTGGTCTCTATCCATCAGGCCAAGGAGGCTGGGGCATAGCTAGTCTTGAATGACAGGTTCTTTAACAGTGAGATTGCCAGAGGCTCCCTGTCTGAGAAAGGGACTTCTAAAGAGAGCTTTTCACAGGACTCCTCCTATTTGTTTGTATTAAACTAACAAGAGAAGCCCTTAAACTCTTGTGCATTAGGGGGGAAAACTTTTCAGATTGATTGCTAATTTTCTTAAAGATCTGTCAAATTTGACTGTGAAACATCAGGAAATAAATGTTGACATTATAGTTTTTCAAATTTTCAATTTCCTGGTTTTTGGTTGTAGCTGCCAATTCTGGAGATGGGAGTTATTAGTTCGTTTCTAGTAATTAAAGTTGTATGGAGAAATCTACTTGAAAAAATGAGACCTAGGTAGTCTTGCAGTACATTTTCTCTCCAAGCAGAGTACCATAGGCCGAGAAAACAGTGTGCACAGTGACCATCACTGAAGATGTGTAGGTGTTTCACAGTATACTGTAATTGTTTGAGCCATCTGTCTATAAACTGCCTTCATACATGAATCTGCCTTCAAGAGTATTGTTAAAGAGCTGGGGTAGCGTGTTTTGTGCGCATGCAGTGGTAAAAGGTTCGCTGTTAATTAGCCTGTTGCCTTTCAGATCCAATGGCGATTCCTCCCTCCTATGTAGACCTTGGCAAATCTGCCAGAGATATCTTCAATAAGGGATATGGTAAGAATAGTACCTTTTATCTGTTCGTGATGCTTTAATGAATTGCGTTTTTACGCCTGTATGTAAAATTGGATGCTCAAACACCTGTGTTTCTGGGGGTGGGGAAAATGTATTGGTTTTATGTCATTATTGTCAACTAACGGATCATTGGAGGCTTTTTGTGGGCTCTTTTGTTGTGAGGTCTGTCAAATTTTACTGTTTAGCCACATAAATGTCGGGGGTACAAGTACGGAACAGAAGTTAAACAGAAGTTTAATTTAACTTAGAGATTGGTAACAAAACATACTCCTGTGCCATAGTATTTGTTGATACATATGCCCCTGTAACATTATAGCCTTTTTTTTTTTTTTTTTTTGGAATAAGAAGAGGAATAGCTTTTGGGATAAAGAATACTTCAACATTTTAAAATGCCTAGTATAAAGCAATTGCATAGTTACATTCTACTTTATTGCAGTGCTGCTTCTTTCTGGTCTTTGGGAATGCATGTGGGGAGTTTTTGACCAAGACTGTTGCTCAGCTGTAATGGCAACAATGTGAATTGACACACATAAAACCTTATATTACGGTTCCATTGACTGTGTACTCCCTAGTGACTTCTTGTCCAGTTTTTTTTACTTTGAGATATTTCTCCTTGGTGCTGAGACACTGATTTTATGCGTTGGGATGGCTCTTCAAATGGTATTAACTGCAAAGCCAATGCCATCCAGGGAACAGAAAAGAATGCATTTTTTCTGTCACTAAATTTACCCTTGGAAGTTGTTGCTTGGTAGTTAAATGTACAATGTGCAACTGAGAGGCTACTCCCAGATTTCTGTGTGGTCACGATAGAACAGAACTCCTGGCCGCTTCTGGAGCGGCCTTGGCCTCCTCTACCTGTTGCGGCATCTAAAATCTGAGTGTTGCTGAAGTCATCCTATGGTTATATATGTACATATGTATATATGTGCCACTGCTGAGACTGCTTGGAAAAGGTGCATGGTCTTAGCTAAAACCTACCGGTGTAACTTTGACTTCTGTTTGTTAAGGTTTTGGGTTGGTGAAGCTGGATGTGAAAACAAAATCTGCAAGTGGAGTGGTGAGTTCAAATATGTTTTGTTCAACATATCTTTTTTTTTTTCTGGATATATTCTGATATTTAATTAGAAAGGACATCTTCCAGATGCTGCTAAGTAGTTTGTAGATAACAGGAATGATAAACTTTTCATGTAAAATAATTTCTTTCAGAAGCCCCTAAAGATCGAACTTCATTTGAATGTAACAGCTGCACTGTTTAGTAATCTTAGTAAAATAAAAAAGCTTATTAGTTGTCCCTCATCATACGTCAGAAGGTGGACAAATAGCTGACACATTTTTGAAGAATTTTTATATATCAGTCATAGCACACTGAGTTTATTCTAAAGTACCTGATGATGCTATTTGTGTTTGGCGGAAGTTTCTAGCGTATTCATGCTTGTGTGAAGTAGTTTGCAGTGAATTAGCATGTTGAATCTTTGGCTACTCTTTAAAATTATTAACGTGTTGCAGTAGTGTTCCTTGCAAGATATCTTGATTATCCAAGCAGTGCTTCCTGAAACTTATCTATTTCTAGAGCAGACTTTGCAAGATATAAAGATAGAATGCTTTTTTTTTATCCCCATAACTGGAATCTTTAACAGTGTAACTGGCTATTAGAAACAAGGTGGTGGGTTATGTGCTGTGTCTTTCCTAGAAGTCTGTATCCCAACTGAAACATGGTTTGCAAGAGCCCTGTTGTAGGTGCAGTTGTTCTTATTTTAGCTTGTTTCTTTTGAGGGCTACCAGTAGTACCGGTAAAGCTCTGCACAATCCAAGCCCTCATGTGAATCCCATATTAGTTACAAGGCATCCTTCCCAGGAGGAGAAAGTGCTGGCATGTATGTACTGCAGATGTTTTAAAGCAGAGATAAGAGTTCATGTAATAATTTGCTGCTCCTGAAACTATTACTGCAGTGGTTGCAGCCACATACACCCTGTGCAGCAGGAGTAGTGCAAAGCAAGAAGTTAAAGCCCAAGGTGTTTGAAGTTGTCTTACTTGAGAGAAATAGACCTTACTAGAATTATACAGCTGTGTGGGTGGTTTAGTGTTTCACTAACATAATACAAGTAAATGTCTGGGTTGTGGTTAAATCTGATCAGCCACTGTTAAAGAACAGTGTCGTGCGTGCTTGTGATGTGCAGTCAGTCTTGGGCTGTGAGATACAAGTGCTTAAGGACTTGTGGTTTCAAATCCGTGTTTTCTTCTGAGGGAAGTGAGTGTGAGGAGTCAATTTGAAAATAATACTGTGCATGTAGGAAGACGGAGATCAAAATTCTGATTTATATATTTTAAAAAGTTGAAAAATAAACTTTTAAATCATAAGGGCAATAATGTTTCAGTGGAATGAACTCCTTAACATCTTTTTGCAAACCAGACTTCCACTTCTACTAGGTATTGTCTTTAGTTTGTGATAGTGATACACGGAAATTATCCATCCTGTGCTTTGTGAGAATCCAAATAGTGATGAGAGACATCAAAGACTACTTATCTTAGTAAGGAGGTGGGAATAATATTGCGAACTTTAAAGTACTTCCAAGAATTTCAAGTAAGCCTCTACCAGAACCATAAAAATCAGACTGTTGCCGTAGCTCACAATTCAAACATGAATGTTCTTCCTCTGCGTCATTAAACCACCGTGTCGGGGGAATAGGAATTTTAGAGATGTCAAGAAAAGCATGGCTTGTGAGAGAGGCTGGTGCATTGGTTAGACTGAAAACTCTCTTAAAAAAAACAAACAAAAAACTCAAACCACCACCCACCTCATCTCTAATTTGAAAAATCTTGGCATTCTATGACATTTTACAGTTGTACGTAATTTATCTTTGGAGGTGGCTGACTGGAATAATGAAAATACATATGTGGTCTTTAAAGAATTTTACTGGGGGTTACATTGTGCCTTACAGTGTTTGATTTTTAGTTTGCTCATTGGGAGTATCAAGCTTAACCCCGTATTTCAACAACTTGTTTCTGCTTTTAAGCAGAATACTTAACGGTAGCTACTGTCTTGCTTCTGAGTTGTGTTGCGAACCTGTATGTTTTGTAATAGTGGCAGAAATACTGCAGTTGAGAGGGGTGTGAGGGGAGGCCTCCATGTGATTATGAATTGTCCAGTTCTCCTTGTTCACTTCTTTCCCCTTCCTCCCCCCGCCCAGGCTGTCTAATGTTGTTAAACTTGTTGCGTAGAATAACAGGTTCTTAGTGTTTGCTGAAGTCAAGTCTTTTCTCTCTTGGCACTGTTTAATGCTTTTGGGATCACGTGTATCTTCTGTGTAACATGGCCACTGTCCCTTTTTAGGAATTCACAACATCTGGTTCATCGAACACAGACACTGGAAAAGTGAATGGGAGCTTGGAGACCAAATACAAGTGGGCTGAGTATGGGCTGACTTTCACAGAAAAATGGAACACAGATAACACTCTGGGAACAGAAATTGCAATTGAAGATCAGGTAATAGATTAGGAGAGTATTTATTTGTTTTACCTAACTAGCAGAACCAAATTTATAATTTCGTCTTCTCTCTATGCAATTAGATTGCCAAAGGCTTGAAGCTGACATTTGACACAACTTTCTCACCAAATACAGGGTAAGAATTGTTAACCTTTTTACCTTATTTAGGGCAGTAACAACACCCGTGGTCTGTAAATGTTTATCCGCTCTGTTGTATTGACAGAGATGGCTTGCTGTTGATCCAGAATAGAAAATCCCAATGGCTAAGGGCTTTTGCTCTTTAGCATCACATCTTATTCTTCGGGCTTAGTATTTGACATTTTACAACAGCCCCCTTTGTTTATTTTCTGGGAGAGAAATACTTGCAAGATTGCGGGAGCCATGAAAATGCTTCGACCTTCATCACAAAATGCCTGTTTGTGGTAGCCCTGTGCTTTATCGATGGCCGGGCTGTGCTTCGGCCCAGTCTAGAGGATGTGTGTGCATGGCAGTTAAATACGTTGCGTAGAGTCACAGGTTTCAAACTTGGCAGTTTATTGAGGAAGATCAAGCCTTGTCTTAAGATAACTGTTTCTCTGTTTCAGAAAGAAAAGTGGTAAAATTAAGTCAGCTTATAAACGTGAATGCCTAAACCTAGGTTGCGATGTTGACTTTGATTTTGCTGGACCTGCAATCCACGGTTCAGCTGTCTTCGGTTATGAAGGCTGGCTCGCTGGCTATCAGATGACTTTTGATAGTGCCAAATCAAAATTGACAAGAAATAACTTCTCTGTGGGTTACAAGACTGGAGACTTCCAACTGCACACTAATGTGTAAGTACTGACAATTGAGTCCCAATTTACAGCAGCAGCCTTTCTCTAACTTTCCCTCTAGACAGAAAACAAATGCTTAAAATGCCAAGACGTGTTTGCAAGGCCCTTAAGTGGAGTGTATCTTTCAACAGGGAACTCTTAAGTAATGATGAATGTTACTTGTATCCCTCTTTTTCAAACAGTATAAATACCCATGGCTTGTTGGCACTTAGAGCCGAACATACGCTACAGCCTACTAAATACTGAAGTACGTACAAATTGCAAGTGCAATTGTTGAGTTACACAGAGCTGATCATAATGCTTCTTCCTGCTTCCCCATTACATTACATTGTGTCTGACTACAAGGTCAGTAGATTTGATAGAGGCAGTAATTAACATTGCACTGTTTAAGTAGGCCAGGAGGAGTTTGTGGAACAAGACTAGAGCTTTGATTTCGGACTCTGGAGTAAGTTCATTGTCTTGCCTGGTCTGGGATGATGAGCACATGAAACAGTGTAACTAAACGAGCATAAGACATCTTGTTTATCAGCTTTCTTCAGACTTGCTGCTTTTAGATCGTGAATGTTCTTCAGACCAAGCCAATGGAAATCTACTGAAGGAAAAGGTGTTTTCAGTCTTAAGTTCATAAAAATTAGTCGTGTTCTAGTGTATTTAGTTAGGAAATAACTAACTTGAGTTTTGAGGTAGAAGTTTGCCCTTCTAGGGGGGGAGGATGGGGATTGTGTCTGGGTTTATGGAAGCTGAGGGCTATGAGAGTAAGCTACAAAACACTTTATAGGCTAGGTTGTAAGAATTCCATTTCAGTCAAACATTGTGACAATTTTAATAAAGGTCATCTAATTCTTTAGAAATATTATATGTATTCAGTAATCATAGACTTCAGAATACCCATTCATTTTGTGAGGGTGTGATCTGGAACTACATTCAAGTACTTAGGTCAGCATTAGTGTGCCAGTGAGCTGTAGCACTCTGGAATACCTTTTATTTTTTTCCCCTATGAATTATTGCAGTTTAACTTTGTTCATTTCTCCTCTTGAAAAATGTGAAACAACTCAACTTTTAGAATTATCATTTGAATAAAAAATTTAAACAGTTCAAAACCAAAACATTTGGATTATGTAAATATAGGAAAGTAACTTTTTTTTCTTAATTTGTGCAGCAATGATGGTTCAGAATTTGGTGGGTCAATCTACCAGAAAGTGAGTGATAATCTTGAAACTGCTGTGAACCTGGCTTGGACAGCAGGTAGCAACAGCACTCGCTTTGGCATTGCGGCTAAATACAAGTTGGATTCCACTGCTTCTATCTCTGTGAGTATGGCTCTAATCAAAAGGGTTACGCTAAGCACAGTGTATTTTTTAGTATCTGCAAATCTATGCGTTACTAGTACTAAAGAAGTTAACAGGTCAGGAAGTCTTGTAAGGAATCGCTCTTGCAATCCAGGCAGTTATAATTAAACCAGCAGTATTTCAATTCTGTCATGTTGCATGCGGCAAAGTCTCTTAGAATTTGTCTGTCAAATGTTGTGCTACTCTAGAGGATTTAATATAATTTCTGTAAGTTTACAGAAATTTTTTTTGAAGCCAGATTTTGAGGAGCTCTGTCACATTCTCATGGTTAAGAGATGATACTCAAAAGTTTTCTATGTGTTAAAAAGCTGGAATTGAACCTGGATTGTTGGAATCATCCTATAGAGGAAGTGATGTGAAGTGAGATAATTTTGCACATATTGTTTATAATGATGTTATGGACTGTTTGCTGCTTGAGTGATTGGACCTTCAAGATAACCAGTTCTTTTGTTGTGATATGAACGTGGAGGATTCTTCTGAAATGGCTTGTTTTGGGAGACTGTGGTGATAAAATCCTATGGCCTTCTGGAAAGGGAGTGGGAAAGTTCACCGGCCAAACTGCATTCCAGTGACAATTCTCCCTGCCCTTACATTCTGTCTGCTCTTAAATGCATTACTTGTTCAGCATTAGATTGGGGGGGGCAAGGGCACACCTTGGAAGAGAGAATCCAGTAAGCACAGAGATGTTGAAAGAACAAGTACAATTTGGTTAAGTTGATAATGGCAGTGTTACCATAGTTATTTTACCTTCGGAACGGTTCTAATCTAGAACTAATCGGTTGCAATTGCTTTTCTCTTTTTGTCCAGGCAAAAGTGAACAATTCTAGTCTAGTTGGAGTGGGTTACACCCAGACCCTGAGGCCAGGTAAGAGTTATCACATAAATTACATCACATACCTACCTTTCATGCATCACAGAGAAAATATTTGAGATTTATGCGTTTATGTGCAACTATCTCCCTTCTTCAGCATAATTTTGTCTTAGGGGCAAAACAGATGTTTTACATTAGCTTATATAGTGCATCAAACTTTTATTTAAGCAAGACATTCTGTTGTATTGCATAGCATTTCTGCATCATTTCCTCATTGATTTGTGTAGGAGTGAACTGTGTCGTGTTTGATAGCTTAGCTTTAGGCCATGCAAAGCAGTCTTTTTAACATTGTTTTCTCCAGTCACTGTATTGAATGATGGCAAGTCTTTAAATAATGATTAATTGTCAGAAGAACACACTTCCTGCTTTTCATATTTAGTAAATAAACCTTCAGAACATAACTTGTTCTGTTTCAATATAAAACCACCTAATGCTATATTAGCACTGGCTACTTCTGTATTTGAGAACCGAGGAAAATGATAGCTTCGTTCCATTCCTTCCTTGGTACAAGTGTCCGTCTTTCTGTGCGTGATCTTCCCCCTCTTTGCACGCCTTAATGTGGAAAAGGAGAGCTCTTGTGTACTTGCCCATTAGAGACTTTGTACTTCCCCTTTATAACGTCGTATTCACAAAAAGCATCTAGCTTGATTCATTTGACTAGTTCTCAGTAGATTTCATGGGTAAATGGATTATTCCGTAGAAATCTTTAGCTGAAAAGAATGAAATAGGAGAAGAGCTACAGCTGGAACTTGTAATGGTGGAGGTTGAGTTGCATGAAAGCTACTCTGGTTGTATGTTGTAAACATGCTGTTTAAACATCTTACAGGTGTGAAGCTTACACTGTCTGCCCTGATAGATGGAAAGAGTATCAATGCTGGTGGCCATAAACTTGGTCTCGGCCTGGAATTGGAGGCTTAAAAAGGTGAAGAAACTGCTGCAGAGAAGGGATATCAGAAGAATTTGGCCTTAAAATGTATTTCCAATGTGACCAGCAGGCTTTTTTTTTCCCCCATGAAGGATGACCTAGGACAAGAGCTGTATTTGAAGTATTTAGACAGTTACTTGTTAGCTGGTTTCTAGTTAAATTGGTTACCCATCTAGTTAAAATTCTGCATTAGTGCAGTCACTTAAACATTATTTAAATGTATTTAACTGTTTAATGCGCTACCCACAAATAATGAAATAGACATTTATGAAAACTGTACAATTGTGTGCATGTTTGTTTTTACGTTCCTTTTAACATTCAATATTGCCATTCAATGAAAAACGAATCAGTGGCTGTTTTGAAATGAGGTCAACAATTTTGTGAAATCACCTGAAATAGAAATACATTTGGTATCCCTAAACAAATATGAATAAAACAAGTACACACACATACTTGTGCCTCAGATATTTTAAAAAATGAGTTAAGATGCGAGGGTAGTGCTAAGTTAAGTTTTAACTTTTTAACTTGAAATAATCCCAGAAGTAGTGCTCTCTACCTTTGTGCAATTAAGGACCCTCACTCTACCCATGACAACACTGAATATAGATGCTTTTCACTGAACCGTTGGATTCCTCAAGCAAGTTGAATGTGCTTTTCTGTCAGGTAAGATTTGTCATGACACAGCGATTTAGTTCACCCTGTGTTCCACGGGCAAGGTGACTGCATTAGTAGTTGGCCTCGTGATGCTAAGAGTGCGGAATGAGGTACTTGGCACACCGGGACATTTAAGAACAGCTCCTTGATGCTTTTGCCCAAGGGGTGGAAAAACCTCACCACAGACACACCTTTTGCTTATATTTGTATCAAGTGAGACGTATTTCTGCAATTGAATGTAACAGTGTAATGGTAAAACAGCCTGCTTATCCCAACTGCTGTGAGAGGTTTCTGCTTAAAGTGATTGAAATAAAGGCTTAATTTTAAATGGAGATGGAGGAAAATGCATCCGATTTTGCTTTCCCTTTGACTAATAAATCTCGACAGATACCCGTTTAAGTCCAGAAGCATTCAGAATAAAGAAAAACTCTCATGTTTTTCCGGAGTCTAATTAGGAGGCAATAGAAGTATGAGGGACATTTGGTCTGTGAACATATCCCTTAAGGTTAAACATATTCACGGCTAGTTGTTTTTAATATGGAATATATTAAATGCATGTAGTTACAGTGCTCACAGTTAAGAATGGGGATTTATTGAGTTCGGGGGAGTGCCTGGGGAGCCTGCTTCTTACGGTCTCATGGCTGAGAAGGGGATCTTGATAGGTCTTGCAGTCTGTAGTTCACAGCAGCTTCCTTTATAGGGCAGGTAGCTAGCTTATCAACAAGCTTCATCTCTGGTTTGCAGCTGTGGTTGGTTCATGCTGGATTAGACTTAACCTCCATAAAAGTCCTAGTGATTTGCATGAGGTCTTAGTTGCATCCTGTATTGTTGCCCTCATACTCAGTCTCTAGTACTCTGTGGTGACAAACTGCCTGTGTTGAGGCTGTAGCCGAGGAGTATCAGAGTCACTTTCTTTGCAGGAGATGAAGTAGAGCTTAAGCTTCCAGCTCAGGCTCTTGAGCAGGCTTGCCAGTGTATTTGACTAGTTTGTTTTGTTTTTTGTTTGTTTTATATGAGAAAGAAAAAGTCTGGCAGCTTTTGTGCTTTGGAGTACGTTTACTGCTGTTACTGCCAAATGCCCTTTTTCTGAGGAGCGCTTCCACCACTTGGTGATGAAAGTAAGGTGCAATTTGTTGCTCTCGTGTTGCATACCAGTTTGAAGTGGTTTTATGTGCCAGATCACTTAAAGCTGGAGACGAGATGGCCAGACATGTGAGCTTTAGTACAGGACCTCTCTTTAGTGTAGCCATCTTTGGTGCCACACAAAGTGTGTCCGGGCTGCTGCTTCTGGGGCGCAGGGGAAGAAAAAAGATGCATGCCTGTGTGCATCACCTGGCTGCAGCACCTGGCCAAATAAAGGACCGTGTCTTTTGTTTATCACCAATGCTTGAACCAGCATGGCTGCAAGACTGATGGTTTTGTTGGAGTGCTTGGAAGCTTTTTGTAGGGCTATAGTGGTCTGAGACTACTTCTGGTGGTTTGGTTTTGTTCTTTTTGAAGCAACTGCTCTAACCCTTCAGTACCTGCTCACCTCTAGCTGTTTTTCCTGGGATCTCAAAGTACGCAAGGGAAATAAAAGCAGACAGTGCAGGGTTTCTCTTCAACTCATCATGCAAACTAGTAATGGAAAGCTTAAACCTATTCATTTTACTGTTTTCATGTGCATCACTACTAGTCCTCAGCCTTTAAACCTTAAGTAGTTTGATTTGTTACGATGCTGATAGGCAACTGGAGAAATAGAAGGGCTCTGCAGTAAAGGCAACTGTGAAAATGTGAGTTTTCCTAAAATTCTCTGTCAGAAATTACTACTTTGAGCAGGAAAAGAAAATTCAGTGTCTATCTCTTGACATCTCTCAAGTGAGGCTTATACAAATGGCTTTCAGACTTTCTTTTCAAGTGTGTTAACAACAGCTGGTGGTGTAATTGGAGTTTTGTGGTAAGGAATGTCAGTAGTTTAAACAGCTCTGTTTTGTTAGAACAGGTAAAAAGCCTTAATGACAACGTTCAGTGGTAGCCAGCCTTTCCTTGGCTGTCATTCTGAATAAAATAAAAACACTTGAGATAACCCACAACCTGAGCATGGCTGTGCATCTTGTGTGAACTGCACCATTTCATTCCTGCCTACCAGGGCTGGGGTAGGAGTCGTCTGCGTATTGCAAGGAGCCGGAGTCCTGCTTCGTCAATAAAAACCCCTTCACATGAGATTGTGATGCCCTGGATTTTGCACCGAGTGATTCGAACGTTTACGTTCTTGCTGTGCTGTAGGACTTCTCCAGGTTGTTCAGTGGGCCTTGCATCTTCATGTGGTGTATTCATAAATGCCTCCTGCCCGCTGCAGTCATTCAAACCAAGAAATTTGTTTGGAACTATTTTGGAATGGACATGGAAACATTTCACCCCCGGGTGCTGGGACACAGGTGTTTACCTTTCCCTTGGCTATCGGTAGGAAGAAGCCAGGTAGTAATAGAGTGTGCGTACTGCCCTCTAATGTCCTCTTCTGGTGTTGGGCCTGTTACTGCAATAGTTTGCCTGCTGGGCACAAAGATGTATTTAAATCAACGGTGAACTGCGCTTCTATAGGAAGTAGAACTGAGTTAAACAGAAAACAGCCCCACACCTCGATGATTCAGCCCTGCTTATGTCAAATCAAAAGTCCTTGTTTCTTTATCGACCAGTCAGAAAAGACAAGCAATTCTAGGCAAGGTATGCCACTGATGATGACAAACACTGGGTCACATCCATGGCACAGACAAATGCTTCTTGTGAACCAGCAGAAAGGAAAACCCTAAGAAAAAGCTGTTTGGATTATGTGGCATGAAAGGGCCGCTTGTTGCAAGTGGTTTTATCCTATTTGTCAGCTTCCCTTTGCAGGGGAGTATTTCTGTTCCTGATCTGGAAGAGGAATAAAAACACAGGTTGTATCAGTTATTGTAAATGTGTATTCATTGTATTTTAGTGATGTTTCCATTCTCATGACTGGTCCTGGGTCTACCTTTTAGTTGCCTGTTGTGTCCATCTTTTCACATGCTGCTGGGTCGAATGAGACATAATGAACAACTAAATTATTTTTTGTGAGCTTCATGTGCATCATCTTACACTTTAGCTGCAAGTTTGATACTGATACTTATGTAAAAAGAGGCCAATTTTTTTTTTTGCACAGCACTTTCTGAAAAATAATATGCAATTAAAACTTAGAAAAAGCTGGGGTGTTACATACTGTGAGATTTGGTTCCTGTCTACACTCATATGTACCTACTGGTGTTGGGAAAAGTACTGACAGACCTTTAGAGATGCATCTGTGAGGAAGATCCTAATGCTAAAGCGATGACTCTGTTTGGTGATTTTTTTATTTTTTTATTTTTTTTTTCATTGGTAGCAATTCTGTATCTTTTGTTTTGTTTACTTTGCCTGTGCTTCCAGGAGCACTAAAATAGTAGATGGCTGTTCTATAAGCTTGGTACTCGATGTGCTTCATGGAGTAGGTTTGGGTGAGCCTCAGTCAGAGTTACAGGGGCCTGCCACTAGTGGGACAGCTGAGGAGGTAGCTCACAAGGAACCTGTGAGCTCTGTCTTTGAGTATTGATCCACGGTGGCATTATTATAAAGGTTCAGTGCAGGTATTTTTTAGGTGCGCAACTTTGCAAGTTTTGCTATACTCTGTGGGTACGGAGGCAGGGAAGGAGTGAGTTTTTCCTGCGTTGATGCAACTGACACGTTTTCCCCGCAGCCGCTGAAAGAGCATGACTGTGACTTACTGTAAGTGACCCAAGCCACGGCAGCAGCTAGACGAGGGAGTGGAGGGGTTGCGATCGTCCCCGCCGAGNCAGCGCCATCTGGCGGCCGCTGGTGTCCTCTCCCGCCGCTGGGGAGAGGCAGCGTCAGGAGCGGTGCCCTGGGTGCTCCTCGGGCACCTCTCGGCTCGCTCAGGGAGAGAAGTCAGCGGGAGAATGAGAACCGCAGCAAGCCCAAACCTGCTTCTGAGTTAAAGAAATAGGATCGGGGAGGAAAGCCCCTGCGCAGGCCTGCTCTCGGGTGTCATCCAGCCCTGTGGCTGAGGGAGCATGCAGCGAGCGCAAGGCCGCTTCGGTAGGAGCAAGTCGTCCTGTACTCTACATTGGGCTGCCAGCAGCTGGTCCTTTGGTGCATCCCCTCTTCTATCTAAACAAAATTAATTAGCAAAGCGGGTTATCTTCCCAATTGGTGCTCTGCTCCTTACTTGACAATACTTTTCTAGAAACCTCAAAATGGCTCAAGATCCCTTGATTTTCAAGATGTTCTGGCTGCCCTTGGCTTTAAGAAGTCCTTTCTGACTGGAGGACAGGGCACACCAGCGACCCAAGACCAGAAGGTAAAGGGGAAAGATTGAAAATGTCACCTGACTTGTGATCCTCCCAAATCTGGTGACACCTGGTGCTGCGGCAGGGCTGGACTGCTCCTGTGGTGGCCACATAGCACACTAGCAGTGTAGGCCTACGGTCGCAGCCCAAGGACCTTCCACTGCCACAGTGCACGTAGTTGACAAACTCTTTCCCTGTCTTTACAATTAGGTCCCAGTCAAGCAATTGGAGCCTGATGACAGAGAAGAGAGCCCAGCAGGTCTCCTCAGGACCTGTCCCATGGGGTCACTGTAGGTAAACACATATGCCCTTTCATTTACATGAGCTGCAGGTGCCATGAGGCAGCTGTACTTCCATCCCTTCACACACAGAGGATGTTGAAAAGCTGCTGGGAAGAATTTCACTTGAGGGTGGGGAGCAGCAACAACTTTTTTCTGGGCTGTTTTGTTCATGAATATGTAAAATTTGTATTAGACAAACCCAGAAGATTAGTGTGTCCATGGTGCTGGTCAGTGAACCATGTGGCCAGCACTGCTGCCATGGGCTGCCCACCATCTGCTCCAGGTGCCTCACCTTGTCCTTCCTCCCACTCTCTAGGAACCCTCACTGGGCTTTGGAGCCTTGTTTCCCTGCCCAAGCAAACACCTCTTTGCCAAGCATGTTGAGCCCCTCAGTGGCTGGAGGGGGGCAGGAGGAGTGAATGTACTACCAGCTGCCCTGGTGTAGGGAGTTGGATATGGGCCTAGACCAAATTTGTAGCAACAGTGAATTCTTTTTCTTGCTGCCTTGTCGAGCAGTTGGGTGGGATATAATTGATCATGAGAGTCACCTGGGATCACTTGCACTTCTCTAATTGGCAGCAGGTGTTTTGGGGAGCAGGGCGGGGGGGGGGGGGTTTCTGTGTCCTTTAGCCTGGATAAAAACCTGCCCCATAGCAGAGAAGGATGTAGTGGCTTTTGCTGTAGTACTGTCTGGGTGCAGGCTACTTGCTGTTGTACCTGGGAGGTTTGCCGGTTGCACTGACGGGGACCAGGTCTGACAGATATCGCCATGGATGTGGCAAGTGGAGGTGCCACCACACTGCCAGCTGCAGAATCTTCACTGACAGAGATGGTACCAGGTAAGTGTGAACGGTTGTCTCTGGTGTTTCAGGAATCAATGTTTTATGAAGTGTTCTAAAACAGATTGCAATTGACAACTATCTCTTCAGGGTGCTTTAATGTAGTGTGGATGTAGGCTTGTGTTGCACCCTCTGTGACAAGAGGCTGATATTTTTCCACTGTATTTGAGGAAATTTTATTTTATTTTATTGTTTTTGAAGTTCCTTGGGAAATCTGGTGTAGCATTCGGTACTGGTGCAGGAAAAGAAAGGCCTTAATTTTAATAGTGTCCTTTGCAAGGTGACTTTCCTGTTGCACAGGAAAACTTGTTCTTGCCTCTGCTGTGTTTTCTCTTCCCTTCTACTTGGTAGCCTTTGATCCCTTGGAGGAAAAGCACAGGGAGTTAGCTGAAATGATTTGGTGTTGCTGTAGTCATTACAGTCCAATTTTCTTTTGTGGAGATGAAGTAAGATAAACACAAAGCAGAAAGAAAATACAACTGCCCTTTCTGTGTTTAATTATAACTTCTGCTGGTGACTCCCTAATTTCTTCCACCTTTTCTGATGGAGAAATATGATCATGGCACAAGGCTGCTTGGACCTTCTGAGACCTAGGAATCCCCTACTGGCACAGGCTGCCTAAAGCCAGCTATTTTCCTGCTTATAGGTTCTCAGTTTATTAGCCTGAAGGCAAAAGAAATAAAATGAGACCTAATAATGTAGGAAGAAGTCCATAAGAGGTAGAATGCAGAAATGCTTGATCATAAAATTAAAATCTGTATTATAATGTCTGTATGTAATAGGGATGGTCAAAATTAAGATTGCTTGTGCAAATTTAATGAGACTTTTGTAACCTTCTGAGTGCTTAGCTTTGCAGCCTCAATCATGTGCCTTTAATGCAATTTGTAGAGGTGACCATAAATGGTCCCTAATGTCAACAAGCAGACCCTAGCTGCAAGTCTGAAGCTTTCATTAAGAGTTTACCATAGTCCATGTCTGGAAGTTTAAATATACACTTGAAGTTAATGAGCTAATGGGCATCACTCAGTATCTGCTGTGTGAGGGACTGTGTTGAAAATCAAGAAATGAAAATTTGGTAGAACCCAAAGAGAGTAACCAAAGCTGCATGAGGGAGAGGAGTGTGGCAGGCTTGGTGATACCTCAGACCCTTTCTGTAACAGAACGGATTTTGAGGCCACAGATCTCTGGGTGTCAATTAAATCTGTCTCTGCTTTTGCCTCTTTGATGTTAGTCTTCAGTGATAACTTGGATCAGTCTCAGGTTGCAAGGATAGGTCTGATCCCATGCAGCCATCCTTCATGGGAGCCAAGACTCAGCTTCAGCACTGTGGCCCAGGCCCTCAGCAGACACCTTACTGGCTACATGTTGATGGTCTTCCCAACCTGAGGAGTGGGAATAGTTGCCAAGAAATGATTGTACCTAAAATCCACAACAGCTGTGGGAAGACCCAGAGGTGATTTAGAAGCTGACTGTACACATCTGTGGAGAAACTGTAGCTTTTTGGACAGGAACTGTTTTGTCAGGAGCTTGACCTAGTGAGTATTGTTTTGTAATTGGGCTTTGATAGTGAACTGATGCTCCTCTGCACTGAGGGTGTCTTTGAGGCTCACTGGAATATAATCTAGTTCTGCTGTACAAAGAAAACCGAGGAGGGCCCTGCAGTTCCTTTCAGGTCGTATTAATCTTTTTGATACAATACATGATGGCACAGTAGTTGCACAATTAACTGGCTTTCTGCTTTGGAATGACCCCACTAATTACTCTACATTGAAAAGATGGATTAAGTGTCTTGGGAGAGCATTTTACAGCACCTGACATTTAGATGGCTAGAGGACATTGAAGGTGACACTGCGAAACGGCACACCAGTACTGTGCTGATGTGCCTGGGAGGCTGAGGAGACATTGGTGGCTGAGTGGAAACTGGATGAAAGGCACCTGAGGGACCCTTTCTCCCCTCTGTCTGTGAAGCTGGAGCTTGCCAGAAGTGGAAGCAGACATAGGTCCCTCCACACAGAACCGCAGTGGAGGTCTCAGTGCCCCCTCCCTGTCCCCACGTAGCCCTCACAGCTCTGCCTGGATTCAAAGGTGTCCATTGCCATCTGACAAAACTTTCCACTTATGACAAGAACAATTTAATAAAATAAATGAAAATAGAATATAATAACAGTAATAGTAGCAACAGTACTACTAATAATAGTAATGATAAGGAAGATAACAAGCGAGAACAGTAAATGGCAGGAAAGACAACGGATGTGCAATACAGTTGCTCACCATCTGCTGACTGATGCTCAACCAGTCCCTGAGCAAGGATCTGCACCTCCCGGCCAACTCTCCCCAGTTTATAAGCTGGGCATGTTGGCATACGGTATGAAATATTCCTTTGGCCAGTCTGGGTCAGCTGTCCTGGCTGTGTTCCTTCCTGACTTCTTGTGCCCCTCCAGCTTTCTCGCTTGCAGGACATGAGAAGCTGGCAAATCTGTGACTTGGTATAAGCCCTACTTAACACACTGATGTTTTAGTTGTTGCTGTCAGCATTCTTTTCATCCTAAATCCCAAACACAGCACTGTACCGGCGACTAGGAACAAAATTAACTACCCTAGCTGAAACCCAGACAGTGAACCACAGCCTGTGTGAGTTTAGCTGTTACAGGGAACAGGGCAGGACCTACAGGATAAATGATAATATGTATTTGTCTAAGTTTTGCAGTTTCTCTTTTTTTTTTTTTTTAGCTAGTCCAATGAGCTACATATTTTCCTCACCTTTAAATGTAAATTCCTATTGTTTGCTTCCTGAAAAAAACATATGTGAAAAGATACAAATGACACCATGGACACGTATGAGGTTCTGTTCTGGTTTTCTTACAACTAAGCTTAAATTTTAACTCCAGCATCCATTGCCTTTCTGCAGCTTTCTTTGCACCTGTTTTAAAATGCATGTCTTTTGCTTTTGTTGCTTTTGTTTGTTGTTGTGGTTTGGTTTGTTTTTTCTTCTCATGCTGCTAGAAATCCCCTTTCTGTCTCTGGGGGTTATACCATCTGGGCCATAACCCTATGGACTTCTGTGGCCATGCCAAGTGACATGGCACATCATAGAGCCAGGGTGTCCTGTGAACCGGTCCTCCCCTGAGAGCAGACTACTTCTGTTGATCTTTCGCATTTGTAGATTTGATTCAAATTCTTGGTGTAAACATCCAGCCAGCCTTTATCCTGGGTAATGACGGCCGCCTTCTTGTGCGTGTATGTGGTACTTGGGCGGTGTGTTTACTTGTGATGGAAGCGATTACACTCCTCTCTCTTTAACTATTCTGCAAATCTGATGTCATGATGTCAGAAAGTTAGTACTTTCTGCTTACCAACAAAACCCAAGTCCCTATGCCAATACAAGTCAAAAGGTTACTGTGAAAATGCAGTTTCTTGGTTTTTTTTCAGCAGGTGAATAGGAATAAAATGATGAGCCTTTAAACTAAATATTTTTTTCCTTGTAGCTTGATCTGCTCAATCAATAACCTTTCTGCTAACTCTGGGGAGAATTTTAGTTGCCTCCATAAAATGTTTTAATTATTTAAAATCATAAAATATAAGTAGGCACAATTTGCTTGGAACTCATTAGGGAAATATATGAATAAAAAGAAAAGATAATGTTTGCATCTGCATTAATTTAAAGCACTCTCTTAAAATATGAAATCTAATCCTGGAAAGCAGTGACTTATCATCAATGTTTACTTTTCCTATAATAGGAGTAAATATTAAAGCAGCTAGTTATGTGTTTATCCCCACAGTATTGCACTGAGCCAAAAGGGAAGATAAATAACTTGTCTGAAATCTCACATTAATTTCCCTCTTTTACAGGTTTATATGTTTGTTCATTTCCTTTTTCAAAACATTGCTTTAAAAATTATTATTATAAAACAGGTGACTTACAAGCCACGAGCAGCTGCAAATGCATGAGATCAATTTGCATGTGATCAGAGTTCTGCAGAGGTAATGCTTTATCCTTGCCCAGAGCCTTTTGTCCCAGTGCAAATCACTGGGCACAACCTGTAGTAGCAGCAGAGAAGGGCAGCTGCCCTGGGGCAGGGCTGGGCAGACCAGAGAGCAGAGAAACTGATGGGTGAGGAAACAGAAAAAACTTCACTACCTTTAAATTTCTCTGAAGAAACTTCAGTGTTGACTGTGGCAGGAAATGCTCATTTGCAGCTCTTAGGTGTGCAGAGGGAAGAACTGGCTTTGTCATTCCCTGCTCAGTATGTCTTGTTTGGGTTCTCATTGGAAATCCCTCTGCAAAAGACCCTTCTCATTTTCTTTCTGACATTCCATGTTTTCATTCTGGATGTGATAGTGCTGCTACTTCATGAAAACAAAATGAGTGGTAAAATCGAACATGCTGCAAAGCACTCAGAGATGGGTCTAGACCTCTTGTGCGTGGAGAGCTCGTAGGTTATCCGAATATGTTGGCATACCTGTTGTGTGAAAGAGTGGATGGAGCTACTCAGCATGGTCATGTTCCTCATGGTAGTGCAAGGGTGGTGCCAGGAATGAAGGAGGCCTGTGGGGTTTCAATAAATGGGTTCGACTATCTGCTCTGAAACAGTCTTCTATTCCTTTCCCTGTCACCCATCCAAGTATCATACCACACCGCTCTGAACGCAAAATCTTTGGAGCAGGGACTGAGGTAGTAGACCAGTAGCTAGGATTACATACTTTCATTCTCATGGTGACTTCTGGGAGTTACTGCATTAGGAAGATTTTCTTTTTTTTTTAAATGCACTATCCTTCAGCCCCACTTGTTTCTGAGCAAGTAACAACAGTATATTTATCACCTGCATTGGCCTCTTTGGGGTCAATCCTTGTAACTAGAAGAGATGCCAGTGTTGCCTGAACAGCTGGCTGGCAGGGTTTGTGCAACAGCTGTGCCCCCACATCACTTTGTCTTTAGTGGTGGAAAATACTGAGTTTCCACAGTGTGAGCAGTAGCTCGGGGAAGTGTGTTACCTGGGAGAGGTGAGCAGACCCATAAGCTCCCATACATGATCTTGCCATTGGAGAGAGACAAAGACTTGCACTGCGTTATCATGTGGTCCATGTTCACCACCTAATGAAAGCCTAAATTCTCATCGTCCCCCACAAATTCCCCAAAGCTGATCCACCGCTTGAATTAAACCATAATTATATATTATCAGCAGTCACTTTATAGTAAGGTTGAAGGATTAAATGCAGCTAGCGGTGATGAATTCCAGATGCGCAGGACAGAAGCCTGAAGAGAAGGCCAGCTTCTGAGTAACTACAAGAGAGAGCATAATGTATTCTAAATATTTGATTCAATTAAGCTTCCTTCTGCTCTTTGTTTCAGCTTACAGATGGCTCATCAATCCGTAGTTTAGGGACACACTGCTATTCTTTCTAATGGTAATTACGTGATCTGGACGGAGGCAGGTTTGATTAAATGCTCACACTATGCTCTGCATATTTAAAATGGAGCAGAGTCCAAAGCAGAAGCAAAATGCCAGCCCACTGCATGCGGCTTCAGCCTCAGGCACTCAACGCATCTTTCTCTAGCATAAGTGATGGGGACTTTCCGGTTCCCACCGCTCAAGGTTTTGAGCCTGTGGTTATATCTGGTTTTGAATATTGCTAAACTGTTATTTGACAGTTTCATGCAAAAATACGGTGTTTGCCCAGTTTTGGCTCAGCTTTACTGAGAGGATCCTTGCAGTTTGGAAATGAGTGGCAAAACAGTTATGAGAATCTGTGATCAATCTCCTAGTGACTTCTGTGTGTTTGGGAAAGGCTATAATCGTACTTTTAGACCAAGGCACGTATTCTTAACAGCTTGTAGCTTGCTCGCGGTTATCGGGCTACAGCCTCTGAAAGCAGGATGTCCCAGCTGTTAAAGTGTTTCATTTTGTGTTTGTAATGATTACAATTTTTTGTTATCTACTTAAAAAGTAAAATTGTAATGTAGAACACAGCCAGAAGCTTTGCGTGCAAATGTGTAATGATCTTGTATATTCCTTTAGCCACTCCATCTGAAAGCTATTACAGTCATTAAGACTTTGGTAAGGTGTTATTTCTTTTATGCAGATAAGAAAATTGAGGCACAGAGAGGTTTGAAGCGCTGAGGGTAAAATTGTACCCGGAAAAAGAAATTGGGCAAGCTTTATGTCCTATTTAAAATCTCATTTAAGGGCCACAAGCACCATCTCCTGGCCTTCTCCCAGGCATGGATTTTACTTTACAGCAGCTAGTCTGCAATTCAGCCAAGTACTTAAGCACATCCTGCTCTGCTGAATCAGGGTTTTAAGTGGAAGTGACAGAAATAGAATTGAGATCTCCTCACTTGTAGCCATAGTCTGAAACCATCAGGCGATGCTTCTTTTCCTCAGCACTCCCCACTGCAGTATGCTACGTGTGTCTGAAACATTCAGGTCACAGGTCTTACCTGTCTGCTCCTTATCAGAACCCAAGCCAACCAGATGAAATTTCAAAAATATCAGCCAAGTGGCCAGTTGTAACAATTTTGAGACTTGAAGTCTTTGTCCCTCAGTGCTTTGAGTCATTCAAGTGCATTATTTAAGCAAACGGAAGGAGGATTCTATTAACTCTGATACAGCTTCCCTGTAGGAGGCCAACAAATCTAAAGTGACCTTTTTCCTCAAGGTACATATGACACCCTTCTAATTACCAGTTCCCCAAAATAGTGGAGCTTTTGTCTGTAAATGCTCATTGTGGTTTCTTGTTTAATTAGGTTTTCTTTGTAATAAGAATTTCAGGCTGAAACAAAGTCCTAAAAATTAGTAATTACTATTTGTAATTCACCATGGAAAAAAAATAATTAATTGGATTATTATTCTCTAGCTCAAACAGAATACGCTTCCTGCCCACTCAAGTCCCTTTCACTAGTCCCAGGTAAGGTGGGCTTTTTCAACTACTGCGTCTTGATCAAAAATTTTATAGAATGCATCACGATGAAAGAGTAATGGATGACAACAGCAAATTAAGCTAACTAGGAGTTAGGAATACTGTAGGAAAAAGCTTTACTAGGGCGTAGAAAAACCCATCATTTTATTACATGCTGCCTAGGGAAGGGAATCTCTACTTTCAGAAATCATTTGAGTAGCCAATTAACAGCTGTATTGCATCCTCATAAAATCATCATTTTCATTCTGTAGACTTGCCACAATGCCCTATGTTTGCAGCTTTCTAGGAAACAAGAACCTAGCAAGTTGCTTCTTTAGGGGGCAGGTGGGAGGGAGAGAGGAAGTAGGGAGAATTGTTGTGGCTTTCTTCTTGTCCGTTTGCTCTTCCTCATTCTGATTTCAGATAAGTCAGAAGTTGCACTGCTATCTAGGTTAAAGAAACCCAGTCCTTGCACACAAAGGTTTTAGGGAGCGCTCTGTATTGGAAATCCTGTTTGTCCTTTGACATGCTTTTAAGGACATTTCTTTTTTTTTTTTTTTTCCTCCAGATGGTGCATATATGAGACTTCTTCTGTAGTACTCTTCAAGCATTACCAGTGACTTCCAATATCTTTAGTTTGAGAAGGCTAGCAATTTCCTCAATGCCATGTACATTTCATTAAAAATCTCTTTTTTATTATGGCTTTTAACATTAGTCAGCTCCACTTCTTTTAATGGTAGGACTGATTATTCTGCTACTCAGTAGCCTCTCTTAGGACAAAAAAAATGACTGTGTCGACATACTTGGATCTCTGTCGTTCTACAAAGAGAGATTTTTTTTTTTTCTTCAACCACTATCTTACATTGAAAACTTCATGTAAGTTTACTTTATTACAATTAAAATAAGAAACCATAGTAGATCTCAAAATATCTCTCCTTCCAACTTAGTTGCCCTTAGGATTCTGCTGCTCCTAAAGTCTACTTTCCTGTGCTATCCAGTGGAAATATACGTTAAATAACCATTTTTGATACTGCTTTGCCTGCATTTTTCCTGATGATTTGAGCTGCTTGTTGTTTCCCCATCTGCTGGGCTTCCTCCAGTTATAATTTGAATGCTAATGTGACGCCATCCCCCATTGGGAGCATGCTGATATTGACTCGTGCATCTCTGAGAAGCTTCTCATTGAGCTGGTGGATGCTCTGGGTTGCCAAGTCATCCTTCCTCGGTTTTAGCACCCTTCCACTCCAAAGGACCTATTGAAAAAATAAATGTCATGCACCTCATTTGTTCCATTATGTTCCTTGGACCACAAAAGCTTTGGAAAAGATCCTGCATGTTTTCTAGAAATTGGTATTTATTGCATTTCAGATTTCTAGTGGCCTCTGATACTGAGCTCTTATAAGCAACTGAGATTGGGAGTCCACAGAATTATCTAATTCTACTTCTACTGTAAATTAGAAGCAAAAAAAAAAAAATGTGACTAAACATAGGTATTTTTTAAAGTCCTTATTCAGCTGCCACCATAACCCTGAAGGTGCCTGAAGTTTAACATCATTCCTTGTTTCTTGTCGAAGTTATTGATAACTTATTAGTAGTTACTGAGGACAAGCCCTACCTTTGATCTTGTGTAAGGACTGTACACAGTAGAAAATGCACTACAAAACAAACCCAAATGCAGAGCATTCTCCATAATCCATTACCAAAAAAAAATTTGAGAAGTTTCTGTTATCACAGGCTGCTATGTACAAACATAAATTGAACACATTATTCCTTACTTTGGTAGGGTTTTATTCCTTGCTTATGTTAGTGTTCCACATTGCCTACTTTAGGAATTGATGCTGAATTTTGAAAGCCTCCTTTGTATAACATGGAACAAACACTGCAATTGGCAACTGAGTTGCAGATCAGAAATCACATTATTAGAATCTCACCGTGATTTCTTTTTTCCCCCTTCCCAGAAGCAAAAGCTGTAACTCCCTGTGCTACTACCTCTACAAGTGCAGTACTTACATTATCGATAGCTATTATTCCCCCTTTCTTTATGAGGCGCAAACATTTTTCATAGTACTCGTTGCAGCTTTCTTTATCCGCATCAATGAAAGCAAAGTCAAAGGTTTCTGCTTCTCCACTGGCCAACAATTCATCTAGATGAGCAACAAAGCGAGTCATTACACCCTGGTTAATGCAGTATAGGAGGAAGACATCCATTTGTGTCAAAATTCTCATTAAATAATGTTTTTGGTGCCTTCACCAGGCAGCCTATTCCTCTACAGCTAATTACTAGAAAAGCTTATCCCACAGAAACCGACTGAGACATGATGTATGTCATAAAACACTCAGTTACTGAGTTCTGCCTACTTGGAAGTTTATGGAGTAGTTCTAAACCTGCAGGATAGAGCTGGGACTGCTGAAAGGCACAGTGAAAACAAGACAAGCAGTTTGAAAATGGACACACTCTACACCTTCAGCTATTTTTTTGAGCTGACTACGAACTGTTTTCTTAAATGGATTAGGATTTTTCTCACATTTATGAACAGGCCCTAAATGCTAATCTCTTGATAATCAACAAGTGCCATGATACAGGTCATGAACATACCCTGTCAGAGATCTTTATTGCAGCAAAAGACTGTTCTTGAGTAGTTCCTCTCTGGACCAAGGCAAGTGGGAATTCAGTTTTAAGTTCTCCTGAATGGACTTCTTGACTGTGAACTCCAAACTGCCAGTTGCAGAGGGCCTAACTGCTGCCTTCCTAAAGTTCTCAGCCACTCTTCTCGCCTGATCTTCAACTCTGCCAATAAAGAATCTTTTCGTCTGAAGCACTTTCTAGACAAATATGCCCACCAGACTTCAAGGACAGTGCATGCTAGCAGATTGCTAATATTTGCCTCTTTAGACAGACGAATTTGGAAGAAATACAAGATTATAGATGGATCTGTAGATCCATCAGATCCTTTTGCTGGAAACCTTCTGCCTCCTCCATTCCCAGCAAATTTCTTGCATTTTCGGAATATTCATATTCCCTCTTCCCCACATCTTCTCTTCTCTTGAATGAGAAAAGTCATTGCCTTTCTGATGGCCTTGCATGCTTTTTTGGCATGTGGTAATTTTGAACTCCTCTGGGCAAGATTCAACTGCTCTACCCTAAGTTTTATATTGGCTTCGGTACTTTTTCTGCACCGTGGCCCTTTCAAAAAACTCTTCCTGTCTATAACAAAGAAATACTTGCTTAGAATGGACAATGGGTAAGAGAAACTGGGCTTTGTCTAATTAATCCAGTTTAATTGGCTTTCCCAGAAACAGCTGACAACAGTGCTTCATAGATTAAATAAGGTGATGGATTGGGCAGGTGAGTGACCAGTACAGCCCACTGCACAGGACAAATATTTTCTTCCTCTCTGCTAGCATGTAGGAAAATGTAAAGTTCTGAAGTTGGGAATTTTTCAGATTTTTTTTTTTTTTAAATATAAGAAGCTATCTCACTCTTAGCAAAGGGATCACATCAACAAGCATATTTGATCTTAGATCTCCTAGGTATTATACCCATCTTCTATTTCTAGGGAAGGGAAAAAAGGTGTTTTATGTTACTTACCAAGTGTTTGAATTGCTGGCTTAATCCGCAGGTCAATTTTATGCTCTACTCTTGCCTAGAATTAAAGAGGATAAAGAGTAGACGGAAGTGGTCTAGAAATAACCTGTTAGTAGGTTGCACTTAGGGAGTGGCTAGTGTTCAGATAGTTTTCCTGTTATTTCTAGATTCCAGACAGCACTTAATTTGTCTTTCCCAATTGAACTGTCTCAGCCTCTAATGATACGAATGCTTGTGCGTGAATGTGCAAGCCTAAGATAGCAAAATCCCTTGACATACAAATGTAGCTGTCCCAAACGGGTAACAGAGGAGATTCTGCTTACCTCCTTCCACAGTGGCTTTCCAATTTTGACATAGTCCTCATTTATATCACAGGCAATAACTCTGCCATTATCTGGTAGAACAAGTGCCATATTCAAGGTATTATAGCCTGTGAAAACACCTAGGAGAATCATAAGTCACCAACACTTACCATATTGTGGGAAATTAAAACAAAAACCCCACAAATGTAAGTAGGGAACTATTTACTCCTTTCAGGAATAAAAACACCAAAGGAGTCAAGGATGGCAAACGGTTAATAGACTCAAAAGATTTTCCCCTCCATTTTAATGTGGGCTGGGAGGAATTTTTACTTTTCTATTTTATTTTTCAATTGCTCTTTTAGCAAAGCTTAATATTGGCTTTTTTTCCAAAAGTGTCTTGGACACAGGACAGGGCAGAGCCTGGTCGTGCATCTCTGAGGAACACACTTATTTAAAAGTGGAGTTAAATCCTAAGCCAAAGAAACCGAACCAGCAGCAAAACACCAGGGCATCACAACAGCCAGGCCAAGAACGAAGATAGTGGGAACCTCTACCTGGCTGTTCAGCATCAGCCTGGCTTTGGGGCATCCTGCTAACCCAGGTGCATCAAGGCAAGTAGCCTGGATGCAGGGCCTGTCCAGCAAAACATTTCCTTCTGGCACGAAACTGATACAGGAAGGAAGGAGTACACGCTATCCTGCAACTGCTGAAAACTCGAGTGATCTGTTGATCTCATTTTTTCAGATTGCCTCAAAGATGACAAGACATGATGCCAGAATTACTGACTGCGCAGATAGATAGCATAGTAAGTGCAAATCAGATATTACTTTTCACCCTGTAGTTTGCCCACCTGTTTGCAGAGACAGGTATGCAGCGCCTTACTATGTTTAGATAGCTTATCTATGCAAACATGACTGTAGTTGGAGAAATGTAGCCAGGAGCTTTATTCTACTACAGAGGACAAAGTGACTCTCTTACCTATTTCAATAACTTTCTTGGCTTTAATGAGTTTAACTAAATTTGCCATAAGCTGAGCCTGGTCACAGGATACCATCATTCTACTCCAGGGATGATCAGCAGTGAGCTAGAAAGGGTGAGGGGAAAAAAAAACAAACAACACATCACAACAAACAAACCCTAAAGCTTCCCTAACAGCATCCTAGGGAAAAAACCCACAGTATCCCCAAGGAAAACAGGTACTCCTTCCATTCTCATTTTAGATGGCTTTCTGTTCCATCTATAGCCAGAAAGTGGTTTGAATTTAACAGTAACTAAGGAGGGTAGGGTGGGTGTGATAAGTGGCTAATCATTCAAAACATTACTATGTACCAAAGTTGCTGTGGCAAACTCATCAATAGTTATAACTGATGAAGAACCATAGAGGAATCGTGGCCGTTTAAGTCCTTTATTTCTGTGTATTTACATAAACAGATGCACTGTTTTTTTTTAAGTAGCAACTTTTGTACTTACGCCCTTATTTATCCAAGACATGTAGGATGGTTTTTATGAACTGCTAGGTTAAAGTCTGTTGATAAAAGTCAGATGATGAGGTTTTGGCTGCACAGCACAGAGCTGGAGGCGCTGCAACCACACCAGGGTGGGAACATCCCTGGCCCTGAGCAGGCAACAGGAGCACAGTTGTGCTGCAGCAGTTGAATGGAAAGGACAGTCCTCCCACTTCCTTTCTTCCTCTAGGGCTTATTCCATCCAATCGGCTCTAGTACCTAACATTTAATTTTAGTCTCACTTGAAATGACTCAGTCCCAAGTCAGGAGTTGTGTTCTGTAGCCTGCTGGAGGACAGCACCAGTCTGAGCTACCGTTTCCTTCTATGCCAACTAAAATGCATTGAAGTGATCTGTTCAAGTCACAATCAAGTGCAGCTCAGACACATGGGTTTAGGGCGCCATGGATAAAAAGACAAGTCTAAAATGTATGCCAATACTATTAAATACTCATTTAGGTACCCCGATCAATGAAGAGTTCAGGTATTACCAGTTCAAAACAAATGCTGATGTGTATGCAAATAAGATGGAGGAAGGAATAACACAAAAAATCCAGCGGTTCAGGACAAGGCGTGGGCAATATCAAAAGGTCCTAGTGGAACAGCAATGGCACTAAACAGAAAACCTGTGTTGCAGGACAAAATACTGACCAGCCGTAGCTTCTTTAGAATTGGATGTTCCCGCAAAGAGTGATCCAGTATGTACTGCCAGAGAGGGCTGCTTTTCCCAATAATACTCTTTGATGATTTGGGTGTCCCAAAAACTAAAGAAGGGTACCTTTTACCTACAAAAAAAACCAAAAAACAAACACTAAACAAAAACCCCAGAACTCTTATGTTTTTCAGCTGTTGCCTGCTTAAACAAAGAAAGCATTTAAGTATTACTAAAGGTCAAAGAGTTCTTTGCTCTGAAAAATCCAGTGGAAAAGGAAAATGCAATATAGCTGGACAGCTCAAGGAACTATATTTTTTTTTTTCCCTCCTTCTTTTTAACCGCTATGATATGTCCAGCCCAAGTCTGCAAAGACTGAAATGTAAAGGCTGAGGTGCTGTGCTGCTAAGTGGCCACTGTGAAGGTTACAGGCTCTCATGTTCTTACAGTACAAGTAACCACATGAAAATTCAAAGGGCAAGTATAAGGAGAGAAGCACGAATGTGGCATATTTTCTTAGTCTTTGCAGATGGATAGAGGCTGCTGGTCTTTAGGGCCCTTAGCTAATGCATCTTCTTAAGCCCTGTGTTCTGCTAATGACAGTCGCCTGACCTCTAGGCAGGAAAAATCTGACATTGCTCAATGGCTTGTTGAGCTTTAAATGAGTGTGCAAAAAGTAGGTCCTAAAAGCTGAAGTTATGAACCGTTGCTTTTCTACTTAAATACAAAACTGATTTCAGCTTTAATGCCAATGCTTCTTTTACCGAACGGGGCAAATATATTTAAAGAACCTCCTGATAGTTGTTTGCTGGTAAAGAACACTTTTATTTTGAGCGTTTTTATTTTAATTTCTGTTAATGGTTCTGTTTTACGGACGATCAGGCTCAGGTGTAGATTATTTCAGCAACTTGCCCGTTTTTGCGTTGCAAACCCAACACCAGCATCCTCCTTCAGCCTGATCGTGGGTTCCCTCTTCCTCTGACCCCGGGGAACGGAAAGTGAAACTGTGTCCAGGAGGGAAAGCGGTGCCCAGGACTGCACCGCAGCGGTTTCCGGCTGGCCAAATAACTGCCGGCCGGGGCCGGGCCGGGAACGTGCCCCCGCCTTTGCTGCGACCTTGGCCCCGTTCCCGCCGGCTCCTGGCCCCACGCCGCAGTAGCAGCGGGATTACACGGAGCGGCTTGGGCTCTAGTGGCATCGGCCTATTTACCGCCACAGCTCAGCGAAATAGTGGCCCGCAGGGCAGCCCTGCTCTCGACAGCGCCGAAGGGGATGCTCCCCTGACAGCCGCCCGGAGCTGGCCGCAAACCGCGGGCTCCCGGCTGCCCTCGGCGGGGACCTGCCCGAGCGCCGCNCCGCCTCCTTCTCCCCCTCCTCCTCCCTGTGGGGCGGGGATTCCCGCGAGTGACGGCCCGGGCTGGTCTGGGCTCCTGGAGCAGGCGCTCGAGTCGGTTTGGGTGGTTTTTACGCCACCCACGCCCCGAGGTGGTGGGCGGATGGGCACGCCGCGGGGGTTGCGCGCCTGCCTTGCTCTAGAGTGAGATGCTCTGGAGCAGTGGGTAAAGCGTGGACAGCAGCACCGGGAGTTTGTGCTGCCATCTCCTCCGAGGTTGGTTCTGGTATGCCTGCGCTGCAGTCTGCGCTTTGAAGCACACCCAGGTGTTGTGTGAGCTACCAGTGGGCTCTGATAGTGGAGCCCTTAAGACACACGTCCTCATGAGAGGCTTGGGCCTCCAATTAGTCCTGTAAGATAGTGAGACTTCAGTCTTGAGACCAAAAGAATTGCAAATTTCCAGGTAAAAGGGATCAAGGAAGATCGTCCACAGGAGGGAGAATGGGGCCTGTTTGCCTCCTTCTGCATACCTTCCAGTTTCAGCCTCCTCCTGCAGCACCTTCCAGGTGAGGAACAGCAGTGCGCATGCCGCTGTTTCGCAGCCTGGTTGGCTGAGAATCTCCTCCCTGGCCTGATCAGCCACTGAAACAATCGACATATAAACTAGCAGTGACTGTGCTGTCTCCTTTTTTCTTAGAAACCAGGTTAAAAGATCTTTTCTGTGCTTTTGTTTCCTTACGTAGATATTTGCTGAAAGGACTCTGCAGTGCGTTTTGGAGGTGGGTCAGGGATTTGGTTTTCATTTCGTAGAGCGTTCACAATATCTGGATTTTGCAAAATCCAAGGAAGATGTGAAGATGTATCATCTTATTGTTTTACAGGAGATGAAATTAGCAATGTTGCACACAGACCAGGAATATGCAGGCGTGGAGTGGGTTGCAACTTGGCTTCAACAGATGTAGGATGAAAGTAGGTAAAATTTCCCTTTTGGCACGTAGCTGATCTCTAGAAAGCTGGATGAATTGTGGTAGGTTAGGATGATAGCTTTTCAACTCTGTTCCTCTGCTAACAAAAATGCCTGGTGTCAATGCAGTTACCAGAAAAACACTCTCTTGTAAGTACATCTTAAGTGAAGGATGATAACCTTTCCACTGTGTTCCTGTGCTAACAAAACTGGTGTCAACGCAGTTACCAGAAAAACACTCTCTTGTAAGTACATCTTAAGTGAAGAATGAAATATATCACTAGTATGTTTATGAGAAAGGGGTTTGCCCATCACTGCATTTTTAGCATGTGCTAGACCTTGTTTACAATGACTTGAGCTCAGAGCTCTTGTAGTTTTTTCACAGCAGCTAATTGTGTCAAGCACTAAGGAGTTGGCTGTGCTTTCTGACTTGCAGAACAAAACAAGACATCTGATGCATCTTGGCAGATAAATTCTTTCAGTTCACTCTTAAAATTTACTTAATTTTGAAACCTGTGAGTGTCGGGGTGATTGGTTTTGGGTTGGTACGTGAGGTTTTTTTTTGTCATTTAGTATTTAATCACTTTCTCTGCATACATTTTACTTTTGTAAATGAAAGTCTTTCATCCCATCTTTCAGAAGATGAGTTTTCAGGAAGCGCTAGAATGTGTCACCTTTAGGGCAAGCAGAACTGTAGGAGAGAGCGAACCCCTTTAGCGGCCATAAATCAGATTTGTGACTGTTTAGCTCCATCTAGTGCTTATTCTCTAGAACTGTAGCAGGAGTGAGGGGGTACCTGTGTGAGACACTGGTTTTTCCGTGAAACACTCTAAAACTTGTAACTTTGCACTGTTGTGTTGTCCTTTCGACTCTGAACTCGATGAGCTGCCTCGCTTGAAGGTCTCTGGAAACTTAAGTTTCTGAAATCTCCAAGCCAAATGGTGACGAGAACTGCTAACAACCGTGTGTCTGAAACTTCATTTTGCTGCCCCAAGTTCTTAGGGAGTATTAGCAGCGTCAAAAGGTGTAATACTATGACAATGTATTGGACAATGTATTGTTTCCTTTAGATTAGGAATTTGATTTGCAGATCTCTAAGTCAAGATAAAACTCTTAGAGTGGTGAAAGAGTCAAAAATTTTCGTCTTCACACTAGATAGAAAGGAGGCAGCTATTTTTTCTTTGAGCCATTGCAGTTTTCATTTTGCATAGCTCTGTGGTATATGGCTGAAGTGAAAACTTTGATTAATCAGATTAATTAGACACAAGCTTGCTGTGATTACTTGAGCATTTAAACATTTCAGTAGATTTCTGCCCACTACTTGTAGTGAGTACGGTGAAGGCTACCTAGAGATAAAAACTGTGTGTGAATTGGGCTTGGATACAAACCTCATTGCTCCCTGTATCTGCCTTATGAATCTAGTTGCACAGGCTTCACAGGAGATCAGGATTGTTCCCAGTATCGTAGTCAGTAGGTATATTTGCTGTGCCTGAAAATGCCTTCCCCTCGAACTGCATTCCTGAAAGCATTGGAGGGTTTTGACAGCATCTTCAGATTGGAGCCATAATGTGATCGCTTTTGTGTAACGTAGGGAATAGGACAGACAGGATTCAGACTAGCTAGTCAGTGGTTATGCAAATCCCCACTTTACTCATATTGATAACCTATCCACAGCTTCACAGTCACTGTGTAATTGGTATCTGCAATAGTCTGTTCTTGTACTGAAACCTTCCTTCCAGGAGTGGTTATTTTTTTGTGTGTGGAAATGCTGCAGACCATCCACCTTGGTGTCATCTAGCTGTGTAGACTTATTGTAGAAATAGGACTGGCAGGGTATTGTTGATAGGGCTGTCATCTCACTTCTGGGTTTCTGCCTTTCATTCGCAGCTATTTTTAGATAAACCAGTAGCGCCTAGTAACTGAGGCACCTGTGTAAAATGCTATATGACTTGCTGTGAGTTTAATGTGCTGTTCCTTTCCACTATCTTAATATTTTATTTTTTTAAATTTGTTGGTTTAGATTTGTTTTTTCTCCCCTTCTTCATTCTTTAGTGTGTCGGCTACCTGAGCTCGGCCCTTTGTTTTGGAAGACTGTGCCTTCCAGGACCTTGGTGGTGGTCTGCTCCAAGCTGGTGATAAAGAACAACATATAACCACCTTGATTATCTTGTTGAGATTTTACTTCTTTATAGTGTAGCAGTGTCTCAGCTGCTGTGACTGAAACTCTTCCTGCAACATGTGCACTGAACCATAGTTGCTGCTGACGTGGTTTTACTAGACTTGTTGGCAATGCGCATACTAGACCCTAGTGGAAGCTAGAATGGTTTTACTAGACCAGGGTGGGTATAGATGACTGTTTTGGAAATTGTATGCACTCTGTGGTGAAAAATCATTGCATACCAGAGATACCCTGAAGGAAGTGTGTATAGGCATGTTTGAACAGCACGATTCACTGAAAAGAACCCCTATACATTTTTTGAAGTTATATTGGCCTGTGACATGGGAAAGATTTCAGCAGAGTTGCGTGTTGTGCCTGCTTCACTTGGGCTGCGATGTTGCTGGTGTGGTTTCAAGCGTAAGTTAAATGGTGCATACTTCAAATCTTTGTTACCCACACATTGTTCTCCACTGTTTACAATGAGGATAGCAGTCACGTGATCCTCTAAAACATGGCAGCATTTGCATAAAATGTTGAGAAGCAAGTGTAAATACTACATGTACTTAGTTCAGTGAAATGTTCAGTAGGAATGTGTTTGGAGTTTTTGTAAAGCTGGACAAAGAGGAGATGGTGGCCTTTGCCCCCGGAAGCATACAATATGAATATAACAAAGTGGTCGTGGGCAGGAGGTGTAAGGAGTTGGATTGTATTGACCGATGTGCTTGGCAGTAGCCTAATTGTCAAGTTTCTCAGGAGAAATCAAAGCAGATACATTTTAAGGAGAATTCAGGAAGAAGGAAAATGAGGTTTGGAGCCATTTACAAGGAGTTCACCTCAAATACGAATGCAGAATGAGCAAAAGCCCGAATAGGGGGAGGAACCAAAGAAGAATGCATTCACATGGTCAGACTAATAGCTGAAAATGCTGATTGAGATGGTATTCTGGATGAATGGGTCTTGAATGAGGTTAGAGCTGGGGAAGGAAGTAGCAATAATCAAGATGATGAGAGCTTGAACAAAAAATTTTAGTTGTGAAGATGAACATACGGAAATAGTCTTGGAAATACGTAAAAATCTTTCTGATTGCTTTTGTGTAGTTGAATGTGAGGGCCTGGAGAGAAATTAGAGTTGAAAATGAAGAGCTGTGAGTTGACTGATAGGCAAAATGGTAATTTTTATCTATATTGATGGAAGAGAAAGGTTGGAGAGCTAAGGTTGACCTGATCTTAGCCATTCTGAGTGGTGTTTTAATCTGGCTGCAAAGAGATGAGAGTGAAGAGGCGTATCTGCAAATTGTCTGTATTGACATGGTGGATGAATGCACGTATAGATGGAGCCAGTTACTCAGAAAAACCAGAAAGCAGTGAATTCCCATACCTTTTAAGCTATTCACAGATCCATAAGCATTCTATTATATTTATGTATTATATTTTAATGTTTTTTTGTAATCTATGGTTAAAATTGAAACAGAATTTATTTACCATAGTTGGGTGTTCATTCATCTGTCTGTCTTAGATATTGTAAGCAAAACGTATATTTATAATTTTACACTCCACAGTGTGTATCTCCATGCAAGGCCTAGATAAATCAATGGATAGTGGCATATTTTATGGAATTATTATTTTATTTTATGCACAATTTAGATTTCTTTTTTCCAGTTGGTTTTGCTGTTGTGTTTATCTGTTCCATCCCTGTTATCCCTCGAGTATAGCATACACTTAACATTTCATTTTACAGTTCTGTAACGGAGTGTTTGCCATTTACTGGCATAACCTCCTTGACCTTACACATACTCATTCCAAATGTAACTGTTGTAGCAATTTTTTTTGCCATGAATGTTCATACATCTTCTCAACTGAAAATTTTGGGATTGTAAGAATGGTACAATCTTTTTATCTGTGATAAATGGAATTGCTCTCCAAAATTTTCTCCTGATAGTTGAATTCAGTAATTTGAAATAAGACTAATAGTTTCCTAAATACTCATCATTGCTTCTAAAGTAATCTGGATTTTTTATCAGACAAACTGTAAGTATCGAAGCTTCCTTTAATATGATTCATTGGCCAACTGGAGGGTAATCGCTAAAATGGAACGCAGACATGAACAATGACTTTAACTAAGTTGGTTCGGTTACTTTCATCGTGCTCAGCTACTTCTATTGCACTCAGTCTTCTGTGGGAGCTTTAAAAGTATGTCTTTCGATAACAGCTTGTAAAGGCTGTGGTACCTTCACATCTATTTCAAGGCTAAGGTATCAACATTTCAAATGCTGCTGCTAAGAAAGCTGGTGATTCATGAGCCCATAAGCCTTAAGCCATTAAACTTGCAAACAGCGAATGGTTTAGAAATGGTTTTCAGCTAGAAGCATTTTGACATATTGGTAAATATTTTCAGGCTTTAGTGGCTTACAGGCCAACATTTTGAATATATATGACTATTTTTTGCCATCTCATTACAAGACTACATTCAACTTTGGACATGCAGGTATCGTGAGGAGAGATAGCCCCGGCCAAGCAGTGTAATTCCCAGTGCAAAGTAAGTTAATGGCTTCTATGAAAATATCCCACAAGTATGAAGGACTGTAAAACTCAAATTGAGTTTGACCGGGGGAGACCTAGTAAAATAGCTTGTTCGGTGGCTCAGCTTGACAGATACAATGATAGGAGCACTTCTTCTGACAAAGAGAGTTTGTCATTGAAGGATGTAGTTTGGAGGCATGTTGAATTTCTCAAAACAGGTGACAGAGTGTTCTGAGTGATGTCCTTCCAGGTCATGGTCCAGCCTCACACTCGGAACAACTGCATGGACAGCAGTACGATGGGTGCTTGCTGCTGAGGAGTAAAGTTAGGTACTCATTTACTCCTGCAAATGGTCCCCGTGTGATACAAATAGGCACAACTTGAGTGGAGCCTTCTTATAGCAGCTTCTGTAAGTAAAGTAGTCTCAAGATGCTGCTCCACTTAAGCCTTGAACTGTGTAGTACATAAACAAAATATGAGAAGTTTTGCTCCTTATCACTATAATGCACATAATAAAATGAAAGAAGCAGTGAAACTCATCAACCATAGCTATGACACCTCATTATCTGGCGTCTCCCATGCCTTTATCTTTTGCCTCTTTTTTTTTTTTTTTTTTTTACATCTGGAGAAATCCATGTCAAAGGCTGGCAGACTGGATTTGTTTCATCCCATCTGTGTGAATGGATGCCAAAATTGAAGGCTAGTTTTGGAAGCCAGTGGTTTTTCCCTTCCCTCAGCAGCATTTGTCCTACAGTTTCCAGTACACAAGAGCAACCACAGCAGCATGACAGCACAAGAGATGCAGGACTGAGGTGTTCCTAGATAGCCTGCCCCAAGCATATTAAAACACAATGATCATCTCACTAGATCTGGTTCCTGGAGAGCTCTGGGTCAGGCTGGCATGTCACAAGTGAGAATTTGTCACAAGTGAGAATTTGTAACAAGTGAGAATTTGTCACAAGTGAGTAAAAACCATGCCAGGCTATACACTTTGGGACTTAAAATCACAAATTCCTAGTAAACTGTTGGTCAGTTGGGAAGACTAGAGAAAAGGGCTAGCTGTGTTAGTCAACTGTGGTTTGCTAATATGATGCAGATGTGAAGAAGACAATCCTGGATTTAGCAGGTAAAACACATCTGTTGGAGGGAAAGCTCAAGAGACTTTTATCTTCTTATCTTGTTCTGGATTTGTTGTATATATTTTAAGTAATCTTAACTCCTTTTAATATAAACAATTGGAGCATTTCTTTTAAATTTGGTAAGAATTTTTTTAAAAGAACCCCAATCAGGTAAACTGGATTTTTCAGTGTCAGTCATCCATTTGACAAGAACAAGGTTTTCTTAGGATAGTATTTTAAAGTTATGTTTTTACTGCTCCCTTTTAGTGTTTTAAAGAACAGAAGATCCTTCTGCTTTACTATACTTGAATCGTATTTTTACTTTTTAATCAAACTTTCCATCCATTTTGTTTTAAGAAGTCCCTTTCTTTTCATTCCTTTATAGCCTGGGCTTGACTTCATAAGAATCTCTAACTGAACCATAAACTACCTTTATAAATATCATTTTTCCTTGAAAGCTATATCTTACTGCAATGGCCAAAGTCTTGTCATGTGTTAGATTAAGATGTCTGCCTAAAATCAATAATGCTGAGGTAACAACATTGGTTTCTGCTAGGCTCTCAATTACTTTCTCAGTTGTTTGTCATAGGAAGAATATATGATCAGTTGTTTCCCCTGCAGGCTATAAAACCAGCCTGTTCTCCTTTGATCACTTCTGCATACTTCACTTTTACTCTCCTAAGTGTAACACAGATTTTTAGAGCCTTGGACCTGTGAAGTAGCAAAATGATTCTTCTGTAGTCCATTCCAAGGGATAATAGCCTCCCTCTATAAAGCATCATAAATATCCCTGGACAACGGTTGGCTCTTCTGGGTTACATTGCACAATTGCTATGGAATCCATTCCCGAATTTGCCATGCTCTTTGAAGAAATGTCTGGGAGAGATTTACTTTGCGGTCTTTCCTTTGCACCTTACGTTCCCTGTTGAACTTCTCTTCTTTTGCAGGTAGTTGCTGATTCTTTGTATCTATTTGAGTAACAGGTACAGCTGTAGAACTGCTAGTCTTTTAGTATTTTTTTTTTCTCCTTTGTTTCCCTCCCCCTTTACCTTTGTGGTTTTTAAGATGGTTTCTGCTGCCATTTTGTTCTTGAAGTTGCTGCATTTTGCCACAGAGGGGAATTACAATAGTGCTATGCCCTTTCCTGGGAGCTTTACTTTTGTGCTCTCTTGATCTCCTTTATCTGAAATAAATTACGCTGTACCTGCGTGATGTCAGTAAAGACTCTGCTAGGCAAAGGAATAGCTGAAATAGTATAGTCCCTTGTGAAAATAGGAGCAGCTGTAATGGGGCAATTGAGTCAGCAGCTGCTTGTTACTGTAAGTGTTCTTCACTCAAAAAGAAGCAAGTGGTTTGTTGGTTTTTTTTTTTGTGGCTTTAGAGGTAACAGGTAGCTTGAAGAAGGTAAATTGAAGTTTTGATCCCACCATATCATTGCAGAGAAACTGCGCTTATTTGCTTCTGGTTTTTCACATGTCCTGTGTTATAAGGACAGAAGGTAATGATGCAGAATAGTGAACATGCTACTTTGCTTTGAAATTAAAAAGAAAATAATACAGAAAGTTAAAAATTGACCCACCTTCAATTTCGCATCCAGGCAGTGTACGAGACAGGCTAATCAGACTTGGTGACATGACCATTTGAATTTCAAGGACATACAGAATACTGAACATCACTGTACCCTGGCAAAGCCCTGCTGACATATTTCACAGCACAGAACAGCTCTGCAGTTAGAGAGCTGTTATGTTTCCTAACAGGGTATTTGTAGCATGTTGTAAACAGTAACTGTTGTGAACTGTGTCCTAGGCTGTGGTCCTTAAAACCCAAAGCACTACCCAACTGGCAGAAACCTTAATGCATTTTGCCTTTGTCTTCTGTCTAATTCGTGTAGACAACAGCGGAAAATGCCAGAGTGCTTGGGATCTAGGCCAGGAGGAGGATAGGTATGCAGCTGGTCATCTGTCTCACTGCTTTTGAGAGCATAGGTAATTACTGTGTACCATATACTTTCCTGATGAAATGCCTTTTGGAAAATCGAAGCTGTTTGTCTGGTTCCAAGGCGGAGAGAGTTTCTCTGACCAAATAGGGTTTAGTAACTCTTCCAGCCTAGGTTCAATGTCTTTCATGGACTGTTCAGCTTCTTGATGTTTATGCACCCACAGAGTTGTTTCATACCTAAAATAAGACATGAAATGCAGGCTTGGTGTTTATTGTGCAGTCAGCTTGGACTCGGAAAAGGCAAGCAGCGTAATGAGCTGTGTTGTGTGTCCCATAACAATCCTTGGAAATAGGAGGCTGTCCGCTCCTACCCAATTCTGTACCTATTCCATGGGTTTCTGTATTGCATGCCCTTAGAAGTAGTCGTAGGTCTTCTGGTGCTAAAATAAACTTGTAGACCCAAGTATTCCCCATGTTTGAAAGCCTGACTGTAGTCTGTTGGGTCAGATCTATTTCCCATCTTAAAACACAATGGTAACAACTTGTCCATTCTTAATGGACATGTGAAATAAGAAAAATGAGCAATCTTGATGCTTTGAAAGAAGCTTTATCTTTCCTTCTGAGGCCATGCATGTACGACAAAGGAGAAAGCTCCAAGGCTATAAGGTGTGCAGTGACTGGAGGACCTTTCTTGTCACCATGCACAATCTGATGGAGTGTGGGAATCCAGGAATGCCTGGGGATTCACTGAAGCCTTAGGACCTTTGGCTCCACTCTGAGGATGCCAAGAGCTTCTGTTAGGCATTAATACACAAATAATATTTGACTAAAACCATGTTGAATGTTCGTGAGTCCCTAGCAAAGACTACTGCTTGCTGTTGTTACGGGATGATGCCGTATAGTGTTCTGTTTTGTTCTCTAAAATACATCAAACTCAAGCAAAGCTGTTCCTTCCCAGTGTTTGATAGTACTATATCAAGTAATTATTCACTACTGTTTTCCTCAGTGTAACACATTTTTAGAGCCTTGAACCCATGAGGTAGCAAAATGATTCTTTGAGAATCTTTTCTAAAGGACAGTAGTTTCTCTGAGTGAAGTATTTCAAGTATCCCCAGCACAAACCAAAGCCAGGGCAATACAAATGGTAAAGGTAGGAAGACTGAAGAATCCTGCTGCCTCTTACTACTTTCTGCCGTTATAAAGTGTCACATAAAGGAACTTAATTAAGTCAGTGCACAGCATCACCATTGTTCAGTTCCTTCTGGATGTTTGTAAAAGCTAAGCATTAACTTTCGTTCATTAGTTGGTTCTGACTGTCTGTATATAATCTATTGGTTGTAGGTGTTGTTTCTCCTGCCTTCCTTCTGAGGCTGCGAAAGTCTTTTGGACTATGGAGCTTGCTTCCCTTTTTTTGCCTGTTCTAATGTAACACGGTGGGTGGGTGGTGGAAAATAAATCCTGGACCTAAGACAGAATGACCAGAAATGAATTGTTCATGAGAGATTCTCTCGGGCCAAGAAAGGGCTGGTGGTTTTTCAAGCCCACACTATGAGAACAGATGTGGAAGCAGTGAACTGTTTAACAGCTCAGTCAGAAGAGGTCCTGATAATAAGATCTAGAGACTTGACTTCATCATGGGAAATGCAAGAAAATTTGCATGTGCAGGACAGCAAAGGGATACCCTTGTCTTTCTTTGGCTTTGAGCTGAGCCCAAAGACTGTGCAACTGTGACAAGCAAATTGAGTTGGGAGGTCATGTGGGACTTTAAAATGTTGTTTGCAGGTGTAAGTCTGATACCAGCCAAGAAAGTATTAATTTTGTATCTTTGCTCCAACTACTGTTTGTTTCTGAAGAAGTGCTCTGTGAATTTAAGGGGATCCAACGTAATATCTTTAGACATCTGCATCTGAGCAGGTTGCCTAGGTTCTTGTTTGTGGTCAGTGGAGAGAACCTGGTATTTCTGGGGGTGCAGTTCATTTCAAGGTGTATGTCCAAAATTCTCTGAAGATGAGTGAATTGTATTCCATAAATGCCTGTTCCTCTCTGACTCTCTGTTACTAGGTCAGATGTAGGTGTCGGGATAGTAAAAGTCTTGTATTGCATTGATTATTGCTACTTCCTTCCCCAGCTCTAACCTCATTCAAGACCCATTCATCCAGAATACCATCTCAATCAGCATTTTCAGCTATTAGTCTGACCATGTGAATGCATTCTTCTTTGGTTCCTCCCCCTATTCGGGCTTTTGCTCATTCTGCATTCGTATTTGAGGTGAACTCCTTGTAAATGGCTCCAAACCTCATTTTCTTTCTTCCTGAATTCTTCTTGAAATGTATCTGCTTTGATTTCTCCTGAGCATTCATGAATTTTGGAAACTTGGTGAAAGGATAGGCATTGGTTACTGAAGTGTTGTTATAAGAGATGGAGTCTCAGGAATTGGATGTTTTTTGAGTTGTCCTACTTCTGTATAGAGAGAGCAGATAAAGAAACTTCTGGCAGAGCATATGGAAGACTATGAATCTTCAGCTGTTCCAGAAGAAAGATGTACCTTTCTCTTCAATCAGTATAAAACCTCATATTTTCGATGTTGCTTTCTTTGTGGTGGTGCGGCATGTAACTACAGCATGTTATCTCCTTGCATCTTAAGCTGGAAGAAGAAACAAAATATAGTAAGACTATTGTGAATTCACTTCAGGCTTACTTGGGAAGTCTCAGATACTTATGTGAAAGTAAATGAGTGAATGTAGTAACAGTATAGTAATTGAGAAAACTAGTCCTTCATTAGGACAACCAGTTCCCAGTGCCTCCTGGCATTTCGGCCTGGAGATGTTGATGGTGTTTTTGTGGATGGGAGTGTGTTCTGTGTATACAGATGTTTCGCTCTGCTCTTTATTGCTGTATTGCAGCCTTGCTAAGTTGAAATTCTGCCGTTCTCTGCCAGCATCATCACTGTTGGTCAACTAGATTTACCAGGATAACAGAAGAACTTGGTCCTGGGTTTGTTGTGTGTGTTTTGTGGTTTTGTTTGGTTTGGTTTGTTTGGGTTTTTTGTTTGTTTGTTTTAAAAGGAGTGGTGTTTAAGTGGAGCACATTGTTAAAGTTCTTATTCCGATTAGGTAGAGCAGGTTAAAACATTGGTCATTTCTGTTAACCTTTTTGAATATCCCTATTACAACCTGACTTTAAAAAGTGGGAGGCTGGTCCCTGTAAATTCCCATGAATGGTAAAGGAGAGGTGTTCTCTGAGAAGGTGATGGATTACTGTATTGTTAGAAATCTGCCTGGGTTAACTGTTCTAATGAGCTTATTAATAGCATGTATAATTTACATATATTTTATTAAATAAATATGCTGTGAAGAACAGTTCTGTAAATAAACCCCACTTTTAATAATTTCAATGTCCCAGTGGCTTTAAATGCGATTTCTGATTTGAAATTACAATGACTGGTTAAATTAGTAACTGTTAAAAAGCTTGTCACTGGTGGATTTATCCAGTCAGCTTGCTTAAAATTATGTGTAATACAAGAGGCTCTTCCTAGAAGGCAGATAAAAAAAATAAAATAAAAAGTTATAGTTTAAGGCCAAAACTGAATGTCTTTGGCTCAGCAGTTCTTGCTGGAGTTTCAAGAAGGTGGTGAGCATACCGAGAAGGAAACGTCCTTTTCTCTTCCAGGTTGATAGCTCTGTGAAGCCTCTCCTTGCATCTCTACCATCTCTGCTTTGTGCGGAATCTGTCTGATAACTGCTGCAATTAATTCCCTCTCTGTATGGTTTTATAATATGGCAGGGAAGATGTTTTACTGTTGTAAGTAAAATTAGATATGTTACTGTTGTAAATAAAACCAAGATCTCTTTTGTTGTTGTTGTATCTTTATTGAGAAGAAACTCATTAAAGGGTAGAATTGTTATATACCGATTTCTTCATTTATTTAGAGGCACGAAGTTTCTTCCTGCTGTCTCCTTCAGTATTTATGGTCATGGTACTTTTCCTCCTTTCTGTGTGACCAGGTGGAGTAACTTCTCTCTCCAGTATTTAAAAGACCATTGAATTTTAAAGAACGTGCCTTCAGGTTTGGGATGCCTCACTGCATGTTTTAGTGTTTCAACAGGCAATGAGTAAGCAGGGTATTTGTAAGGGGAATTTGAGAGATTTCACACGGGCTTGTGGTTCTGTGGTTTATCAGTCCTGTGTGTTTGGTGTTTCCATATGCTGGTCAGACTTCCTCTTAATCCTGTCGGCACAAACCCTGCGTGCTGCTCTTGATAACTATTTTTCTTGTTTGTTTGTTTAATCTGAATGTCCTCACCTCCCTGGATTTTCTTACAGAAGAGATAAATATTAAAGGGATTATATCTTCTTGACAAATTTCTGATGCCAAAAAGCAGAACTTTCAGAAAATCAGTTACTTTTGCTGACTTCTGTTATTTCCTTCTCTCAAGCTGCTTTTGTTGTCCTTGAGGAGGTCAGAAAAGGGAAAGGATGCCCATTTCACATCTGCTGTACTGACAAGCAACCAAATGTACCTTTTGGCTAGTGGCTGGCATTTTGGCAGTGCAAAGCTTCTAACTCCCACCCTTTCTACAATCAGATGGGATGAATAGCAGAGCTGTGCTATATTGCTTCTTGGCATGCAGGTTAAGTACATGGGCTGCGTATGAGTCTATTCATCTGAAGTTATCCTTTCAGATACTGCCCAGTTTTCTAGCATAATCTTCTTGGAAGAGAGCTTGGCACATGTCTCCTTTTCTCTTGGTACACGGAGGTGTGGCTTTTTTTTTTCTGTTTTATAGTAAATCCCTGGTGTGCAGGAGTCATCCTAAGCAGCAACACTGGTATCTGAAGATGAATGGACATATTGCAATTTGGAGGAAATGTCCTGCCCTTCTGGTGTGGATTTGGAGTGATCCAAGCTCTGGAGGAGGGTCTATAGTGGGTGTGCTAGAAATTAAACCTTGTTTTTGCTGCAGGCAGGTATAAGAGGAGGCGTACTCCCATGCTTTCCCTCTTTTGTCCTTTTTATGTGTCTGAGAATGGAATAAGCCAATCATAAAAACCAGGGCCAGGTCAGGGTAGCTAAGTACCTTCACCTGTTGTAAAATTCAATGTAGCATTTAAACCCCTGCCTCCTCTAACACTCCTGTAGAAAATCACCCTATCACTTGCAATTGCTTGCTCCAAAGTGCATTGGAACAGCTGAGCTTCCCTGGATTAGGATAGATTTATGCAATATTTCTGCCCTCTTCTGGACCAAAAAAAGCCTTAAACTCTAATTCACAATTTCAGCCTTTACAGTGTGTTGGTTGTAGGCAGCTAAGCTCTGTGAAAAACAGGAGAGGAGTAGAGACAGTCAATGAAAACACCTGTTAATGTAATAGCTTTTCCAAACTCTTACCTCATCCTCTATTTGGTTCATCCCCCTCATTGCAACTGATTTTAAACTAAGACCGCTTTTGGAGGCAGGGGCTGTTTCTTATTATGCACGTGTGTGGAATTTGGCATCATGGAGTCCTCTGGTTGGAGCCATTAGTTACCACAGTAGTACAAACATGAATATTCTTGGAAGGCAGGGCAAATGCATCCTTCAAAGCAGAGAGGGCTGTGAAAACACGGGGTTTCAGCAACATCTGGAATATGGGAGCACACAGTTGGTGCTAATGGAGTGGCCAAAAGGTTTATAGCTTCCCTCAGTTCTTCATCTCCGCCTTGTATCATCCAACAAAAATGCACTGTGACTTGGGGCTTGAGATCTTGTGTAGAGCTTTCTACTGAAGGCTTAGGAGAAGTTAAGATGAGGAGAGGGACAACAGCTGCTGGATTTCTGTCTGTGTGTGGTGGGTCTGGTGTTCATGCCTTCACTTATACTGGACCATTCTGTACAGATAATGGAGCCGGTTCAGGGCCTGGGAGCAGCTCAGGAGCACTAGTGTGTAAGTTTGAACTACCTTTTTGACAACTGACATTTCAACGCTTGCCCATTGGATTTCTTTCTTAAAGGCTCCTTGTGGGCTGCTGGAGCTTTTGCACTTGAGTGGCCACTTATTGCCTGGTCCAGTGCTGGTCAGCATGAGGAGACACAAATTCCAGTTTTCCTTTTATGACCTTAGTTGTGTCGTGTGGGCACAAAATTAATGGGTTGTAGAAAAGAAATAATAATTCTCTGGCCTGATTCCTGTACTGGGACTTTGCCGTGAGCCAGAGTCGTGTAGGTATCTGTAAGAGCACTGATCAAGGCTTTCTGTAATACAACAGCAGACACTACAGAGTTTCAGTCTTCTCCTCTTCTTTTCCTCACTTCTTTACCACTGGCCAAATCAGCTGTGGCAGATGTTGCTCTGGCTGCAGGCTTTTTCCATTTTATCCCGAAGGCTGACATGCATGTGTTGAAGTTGCTCATCTGTTGAGGGGTGAGTGGGTGAGAGGACAGGGTGATTTCTCAGTAAATGGTGATGTGCATGTGGGACTGACAGCTATGATGTGTTTCCCTGCGAGCTAGAGTGCTGCCATGGAGGATGAAAGCCTGGTTTCTTTGGCATTGGGCTGGGAGCGGCGCAGCTGAAGGGTATGCAAAAGAACAGGAGGAAAGAGCAGAGAAGCATTCTCCATGAGACAGGCACTCTCCATGGACTATTGGCTTGTTCCTAAACCAGCTGGAATGTGAAGGCCGTATGTGATTGTATTAGCCTGCGTATTTCATATTGGGGGGGACTGTGAAGAGGTGCCCTTGGTGTAGAGCAAGGACCCAGTCTGACAGGGTATTCGCAGAACCTACTGACTGCGTGGATCCCAGCTTTTTTCCTTTCTATCAGCTTATGACGATATCCTGCCTAAAATGGTACTTCAAAAGCAAGTAAGAGGAAATGTTGATGCAATTGACAGTCAGGATTGCTTTTGCAGATGGAAACAGCTTGTGTGAAGTTGTGGATGCTTCAGCCTGGTCTCTGGTGTGTGGTTTTTTCCCTTTCTTTTATACAGTTTCATGATTCTACTTCCTTGACTCTCTGGCAAGTTACAACCTAAAATATGTAGAAAAGTTTGACTCTGCTTTGTATCGAGTATCAGTGAAGAGTAGCAAAATGAGAGTCCTGGGTACTCATTTTTTTCCTGTGATAATGATTATAAATGAAGCTGACAGATAATTTTTTACATAGTATGGATGTGACAAGATGTGCCTGTTCTCAGGATAGCCAAGGCTTGTGGGTTTCAACAGGAGAAAGAGCTGTTAGCTGTACCCCAACAGCTCGTTCTGAACCATCTGGCATCTCTTTTAATGTGGTCTTCCTTACAAAACTTTAAGGAACATTGTGGTCTATAGCCAATACAGTCAGTGATTAAGAGTGGACCTGTGTGCTGGGTCTCAACAAGAGTTGTATTGCTGACTTGGCTCAATGTTGAGTGCTTTGGAAATCTCACCTAGGTAACCGCACTCTCCAAATGACTAGTGAAACAGAACATATGTTAGTCACTGTAAACTAAACTACCATGTGTTTAATATTGATCTACGTGCACCTGCAGATCCAATAGCTCAAGTCTTTGCTGACAAAACATTTCAGGGCAGGGGTGGGAAGATGGATGCAACACAGAGGCTGTGGCTGACTTATAAATGCCGATTTATAGTGATACATGCGTACTAGGAATCTGTAAAGTGCAAAACGCAATGTATACATTACTGGATGAGAAGCTAGCCTGAATGTGACCGAAAAAAGTCTCCAGTATGTAGTGTGTTAAGGACCTGTATATACGTAAATCAGTGTGTTACCTATCAGCCAAATGTTACTGACCTTTGTACGAGAAGTGAGACTACAAGTCATTTGGCTTTAAATTTGAAAAGCAGGCATTGTAGCTATGTTGAGTCATTACTTGTGAAGCAGTGACAAATTGCAAAGACTGACTAACTGAAGCAAATACTAACGCTTTGACAGAAATGTATAGAAGCTTAGGTGATCTAGTAGAGGCATACTGTCATCTTGTGTACCTTGCAGAAGATATGGAGAGGTGCCAGGTGTGGAGTCAGGTAAAGGTCTGAAGTATTCTACTACAATAGTAAATCATACAAAGTAGTAAGTGTCCTTAAAGATATTGTGGGGAATTTATGGCAAAGGTAGGAACATCTAGTTGTGCTTCACAGTTCCTTGGTTTGCGTTCTAAAATACTCTGTCAAAAAGAAATGGTCTGTGCTGGTGTGGGTTCTCTCCAGGTGATGATTCTGTATCAGCCATTCTCAGTGAGTCCTGCAAGCCATAACAGAGATCTCAGTTTTGGTGCTGCGTGAACATAAGTCAAAATTAACACTTTGATTCCAGGATCTCTAATCTTCCTAGAGGTAGAATAGCTAATTTATATTTACCTTACCCATTATCCCTCTCTGCATTTTATACTTAGAAGATTTCTGAAAGCGGAACAAGCTGCTATAGTAGTAGTAGCTCTTTCTCCCTGCAAAGCACTGGAATTATGACAGTCCTTTTCTATTGTCCTCATATATATCCTGAGATATTAAACTTTGTAAAACTTTACAAGGGAATTGTTGTCATCCCAGATTGGGGTAAAGATATTCAGGGAGAAGAAATGATTTAGCAATAAGCCAGGAAATCTCCTGAAGCTTCCTCAGACCTTGTTGATAAGGCAGTTACACCCCTTCTCTTGCAGGAAACTAACAGAGGAATGCTTATTGCAGTGTGTGACAGGGTTTATAAACTGTAACACAGCATCAGTGTCATCATGTTGGTCTCCTTATCTGCTTAAAGCTTTCCATAGATTTTTATCTCATACATAACTTGAGCCAGATCTTTCTCTTCTCATGGACCTTTGGCAGAAGGTGAATGAGCTACTAACAAGAAAGTGAATGTTCTTTAAGTATGAAAACAACAACCAGGCAAATCCAAGCTGTAGAAAGCATGCTTAACCCTTGCCAGAAATATTGCAGTCTCTAATTGAGAAGCAGCTATTCTGCAGCCAAGCTGGCTCTGGAGGAAAGATGAAAGTGTTTATCTCAGCTGTGTTACCACCTGTATCACACCAGGGAAGTTAAATGCACTGAAAGAGCTCCGCCTACCATTGAGTTTTATTTCTCCAAATGAAGAACATGTTGATAAATGGCTGATGAAATGAGGTAGCAGTGGGTAAATGGGCACCCTACCGTAATACTTTTTTTCAGTTTGGAGCCACTAACCCTGGCACCATTAAAAGAGATGCTGCTTTGCAGTAATGTCAATGCTATGAAATTGAGTGGTGGGCCAGTTCCTGACATTTGAGGTAATGTGGTGAAAATCTGAGATATAATAAAATCATTTAGAATCAGGAGAAAAATACATTGCTTCAGGACATGCTGTTACATTCCCTCTCTCCCCCATGGCAGTGTTCATTTCCAAGAGACCTCCTTAGATAAAATGGCTGAGAATGGGAAACATGGTTGTGTTTCAGTGGCACAATAAAGCAGGAAGAAGCCCTGTACATACAGACCACTGTGAAAAGGAGGGTGCGTAGTGCCTCCAGGACTCTGAAAGTAGGTTGAAAAAACATCAAAGCACCAAAGGAGAGAGGCACAAGAGCAGGCTGTTTCATCTGTATCTGCTGTCACTGAACATTGAGACAATCTCCCAATGTGTCATTTAAGGAAGGTTTTGTGTCCTGGTGTGCCAATTATCCATTGCCTAGAGTCTTTGGAATGCCCTGCACTGGAGCTGTTTTCATTAAAGCTGCAGCACCTTGATTCAAAGAGTGATTAAGTGGAGCCTGCTTTAACAGAGAAGCTTGCCTTTATTGAAAATTGCAGCTCTTGAGTTGGTTCCCTGAGGTCTTTGCAAATACGGTGTAGGATAACCTGTTTCATGGAAGAGGGTTGAAAAGAAAACTGAGGAGATAGAAACCCAGCTAACCTAGCATGTGGAAGTTAAGAGCTCAAACTAATGAATGAGTGGCATTGAATTAAATTGACTTAATCATATCTGGCTATTCAATGGGATATAAAAATCTACAAGAGCCAGTAACTTCAAAACTGTTGTGTATCAGCTTAGATGATGTATGCTGACCAACCCGTTTGTGTAATCATTCATTGTCTAAGATGGTTGGTGCTAAGATAAAAGACAAACCTTGCAAAAATTCGTGTGAAGTGGCCCAGCAGGATCTCTATGGAGGACAGCACACACAGGTGGTTAAAGAGGCTTCTCTGGCTCATTTGGGGGTTTGGGAGGACTGTGAAAAGTCTAGGAACAGACTGGTTAAAAACATTGTGTTAAAGTGCCATGCCAAAAAGTGAACTTCTCAATTAAATATAGTTCTCTATTAAAAATGTAACTGTGAAATACCAGACCATTTAGTGAAAAGCCCTTGGGGGAGCAGAGGGGGGTGAAATGGGGAGGAGAGGAGAATGGGGCCAGGATGACTTTCTAAAATGACTCTGGAAAGCAGTAAAAGTGTAATACTAAACAAGACCTTTCCTATAGCTTGTATCTTGCATTATTATCGGTTGTGCTAGCATCTGGATTCTGGAGAGACCACTCTCTTTGTCATTCCAGGCATCTTAGATTGTTATTTCTGAAGTGCACTGCAGGTATTAAGCATCCAACTCTTTTGAATTTAATTCTTTTGGACCTTTCAGAAATCCCAGACTAGACCTTTAAGTTGGCTTATGCTCTTTCCTTGAAGGCATCTTTAAGATATTTGAGTTATTATTGTGACATGGACCCAGAGAAGTTAATAATTACTATTATTTTGCCTGAATAATTCCGAAGTGACTATGTTTAATTTTTACCATAGCTTTGGTTCGGACTGAATTGTTTTGAACAGAGTGATAAATGATGCCTTGGCCAGTACAGGCAACTTGCTGGGCACAATAGTACTTTGTTTTACACATCTATCAAAGAAATAACTGGAGTGTTGGAAATGACACATGGATTTCTCTCTGGCAATAAAGGACCTGACTGGCTGTGTTATATTATAGTGATGGTTGTAGTATAACAACCTTGATAGATAAAACAGTAGCTAACCTTTGGGCTGGGACGTTTAGGTCACTGGTTTAAAATTGGAGACCATCCATATCAGCTTTCGTTTCCATTCTTGTCATCTAACACACAGCTTTTGTTCTGTGTGCCTGAATTTTCCCATGCTACGGAAGTTGTGTTGCCTATTTAATGTACAAATGGCATGGCATTTTCTGTGATTTACCACATTTGCTTTGTACTTTTACTTACACTCATCTTCTCCTCTGAGAGTCCATATTTAACATTAACTGCAGTGCAGATCAAATTCATCTCTGAAGATGAACGTTTGAACTTGATGGTGAGTGAATGATTGACAAGGTGCAAGTATTTTTGTGTCAAGGCTGTGACATGTCATTTGTTGAAAAAGCTATTCAGCTGAATGCTGTACTCATCTGAAAGCTGGGAGAATGAGGAATATGCCAGCTTCTCAAAAGGATGCCGCTTGATATGTAGTGGCACCATTAGTGACATTTTGATGCTAATGAAGAAGGGAGCACTTTCTGCTCTGGCAATGACAATTTTTAAGGTTAGAAGAGGATGCTTTATGAAGTCTGTACTATGCTGTTGCAATGCATGTAAACGTCCAGTTTTGCCATAGATAATGAAGTTACAATTCGTGGATTGCTGTGGTCTGTAGACTGTTTGCTGATCACATGGTATTGAAAACTGCGTGAAAGACAGCTGGAACAGTTTAAATGCCTCTCTTCTAGTGCTTCACTGTGCAGGCAATTGCTTCAAGGTGCCACAGGGACGTTAGAGGTTTGTTAATGGGAGACGGGGAAGATGTTGGGGAGGTTATGTCTCTATTAAATTGCTTTCTGCAATGTGAAGGAAGTCTTAAGAATTGCAGACGTAGCTTGACCTGAGTTAATGCTGTATTCCCTAGTGGGAAAACCTAAAATGTTGTCAGTATTGGGTGCAACTACTCAGCTTTCAAGCACTGCTGTTAGTTAGCAGCTGTTTCCCTGTTTTGTGAGAATATAGGCCTCAAATGAGCAAGTCCTGTTCTAAGAGCTGTGTCAACATGAACCGACTAATCTAAAACTATAGCCTTCCTCATGCAAAATCTCTTGGATTTTCACTTGTGAATGAATCAGCAAGGTCAATTGACCTAGCACAATGTTGCTTTAGTGAATTGGTAGAAGAGAGAGATAGAAAAGTACTTCCTACTAAATTATTTGTAGTTTGTTTTTTCCCCTATGTCTAATATGGACTTAAGTATTTTTAATTTTTTTTTCTAGACGTTCTATGTCCCCTCTTCAGACTTCTTTTCTAATTTGTGTGGGAATGACCATGGAAGTCCTAAGCAAATTCAATTTTAAAAAATATAAAAATTATATCCTTTAAATCATTCTGCAAGGAGCAGTGATGTTTCTTCACATGATAATATATATTTTTTTTCTTTTCCCCTCCTAATACCTAACAGACTTTCTGAACAAAGAATTAATTTTTGTTTGGGTGAAGGAGAGGTGGGAAGGCGCTCTGGAGACCAATCTGTCGTGGGAGTAGAAGTCTGCAATTTTGTAGCTCTGGCTATAGATTTAATCATACCTATTTCTTATGGATACTGATGAGTCGTTGAATCTCTTCCTCTTTGATATTCTAGAGCCACAAGTGGTTTGACTAACAATAGTAACACCTCCTGAAAGATGAGAGTGCTGAACATGCACAGCCATGGCTATTGTTCCATTTGATGAATGCACCATCTGCTGGTTGCTTTACTTTGAGGGCTTTTTTGGAACAAAATTCATTAAAACCTTTCCACAGCTTTTTTTCCTGAGACAAGGCTGGGGAGGGAGGTAGAAGAGCTTCTTCCCGCTATGCTGCCTCCATGAAATTGCTGCTGCAGATGCTGTTTTGGCTGCTGGTAACAGTGTCAGAAATGGCAGCAGCCTTCTGCAAAAGTAGTTTAAAAATAGACCTGTTTGGTTATGCTTGTTCCCTTAAAGGGACATTGTCAGTTTGATTTAGTCCCAACATTTTAGCTTGGTTGCTGTCAGCTATGCCCTCTCTTCTGAGTAGCCAGCCAATTTGGCCAGCTCTGCAACGGCTCTAATGTTGTTTTACATACAGGAAAAGATGCTCTGAACAGAGCACAATGAAGTTTTACTCAACCTAGTAAATTGATGATATGTTTTTTTGTGTTTTGGTTTTTTTTTGCCTGGGTCTGCTACCATGAAAGCGAGGCACAACTAGCGTTCCTTTGCCAGTAGTGTCACACTTGCTGTTGAGGTCCTTGTGCTGTCAGGTTACTGGCATTAAGTACACTTTTGTACTTTCAAAATGCATGTCTGTTCTGTTCTTCACCGTATTGCCTCACTGCTCAGGATCCTGCACTTTTTCTGAATCAGAAATCTCATTCCTTACTCTCTCCATTTCCTATCAAAATTAAGTTGGGCAACATCGTATGGTAAGATTGGAAACACACAGCCCCCCTTTCCAATGTATCTTCTATACCCTTAAAACCCAAGATTGTTTTGAAGGGTGAGAGTGGTTCTTTGAAGTTACACAGTTTCTTGTTTTTTTTTTTTTTTTTTCTTGTGTGATTTCCTCTCTTTAGAAAACAAAGCACCATGCTGCCCGTGTCTGGAGGCAAGTAGCAAACTTGACCTGCAACACCTGTGTCAATAAGATTTTTTTGTTGTCTACTGTTTTTGTCAGAGCCAAGTGTCCTGGCTCTGCCCAATGTTAACCCGTTAACACAGGTTATATTACACCCTTGGAGAGCACAGCAAAGCAGCTACAATTGTGTGAGTGCAGTGAGTGGTAGGGTGATCCAGGTTTCAGTCCTTAAAGCTCCCCGTTTGCTTTTCTCCCTGCCTGTAGTATTTGTTCCCTTCTGTGCAGGGGTACGGAGCTTGACAGCACTGAGCAAAGGCTGTGAAAGCTGACTGAAGCAGGCTGAGAGGGGATTGTTGAAACCAGATTTCATGCAATTACATCTGGCCTTGCAGTGGTAACATCAGTTTAATTTCTTTCTCCCACTTTCTCTGTTAACTGCTTTCTTTTTCCTCTGCTGTCTTATTGCCCTTCTGCAATACCTCTGTTACTCTTTGACACATCCCCATCTCTTTCGTCAGCTACCACTTCCGTCTAGGCCCTCTAGGCCTCCTTAGCTTGGTTTCCAGTTGTCTAATTGTTTTTTCTTTTCATTAAAATTTAGATTTTGCTGACATCTCTGAGCTTCTCTATTTCCTGAATTTGAGAGTTCAGCATTGATTTCAATTAGGGTCCATGCCTGGAAGGCTTGAGAAAATAGGTGTCTCCTTCCATGGTAACAAGTTGTTGTAAGCACCCTGCCAAATGTGCTCACTTGCGCTCAGTTCTCACAGTTACTCTGATTTGCTGTCTCTAGTCAAAGCAGGACAGCATTAATGTGTTCTCTCCCTGATTCTATTTGGACAGGTCTGGAGGCAGCTGCAGAGAGCTTCTGTCTCAAAGGAGTCCTGAAATGCTATTGTAGTAATTTAAGTCCCCCAAAAAGTGCTAGGTTGAGGCACCTACCATCTAGCACTTTTACCTGTCCCTTCTCAGTATTCGGTCCCGGCTTAGTTGTGCTTTAGTGAGATGCTTGATTGACATTCTCTGCCAGGTAATTGGATGCTGGAGTCAATATGCCCTATGAATCCATGAGCAGCTTGTAAAATGCTACCATGTCCATCTCTCTGGGACATTGATGATGTTCCTTCCTGGATCTATGGGGAGGTTCCAGAAGCCTGGAAAAAAACCTAATGTATAAAAAAGGTAAACAAGACAAACCCTGTAATTATAGCTCTGTCAACTTGATGTTTATCCTGGGCAAAATAATGAAATGGCTGATAAAGGGATTTGAGTAGCAAAGAGTTAAAAAGAATAATATAATTAATGTCAGTCAAGATGGGTTTATGGAAAATAGATCCTGTCAAACTAACTTGATATCTCTTTTTTGATAAGTTGAGTTGATTAAAGAAAATACTCTAGACATATCTAAAGCAGATGACTTGCTACTACAGGACATTTTGGCAAAAAGTGATAAAGAGTTAGCATGGCACATACTAAGGACATTACCAACTAGGCAGCTGTGACACTTCTCAATGTGATGGTTAACCAGGCATCCTTGCTGAGCACGTGTATTTCTAGTAAAATCCTGCAGCGTTTGGTTCCTAGCCTTATGTTGTTTAATTTTTATTTTTTTTTTAACTTGGTGAATGTGGAAAACCCCCAGATCATTAGTGATTAATCTGCAAATATGCTCTCCACAGTTAATGAAGAAGATGACATTCTGTGATACCAGGTTTCTAAGGCAGTAGTACCATATAGGAGAACATAAGCAAACAAATGTGGAGCCTCCTAATAGGTCAAAAGGTAAATTTGGCATCTAGGAACTAAAGAGGTTGTGCTTGGGGAGTGTCAGAGCCTTTAGGGAAGGGGAGGACTCTGAGAGGGACTTGGGAACTGGTTATTCAAGCAGGAGCCCCAAGTTACCACAAGGATTAGTGAGGTCTTTAGATGTGGAAAGAAGGGATTGTTAAATGAGAGGAGGTAATGCCTTTGTCACTGGTGCAATTGCTTTTGTGATAGCATGCCTGGGTCTCCTTTCAGCAGTGCTGGAAGGATGCTGATAAATTGGAGGAGGATCAGAGGCAATCTGTCAGAATGATTAAAAGATCTGAAAAACCTGTCCTTCACTGGCATGTTCTGGGAGCACAGTCTGTTTTAGCTTATTGAGCAGAGGTTTAAAGGTGACTTGACCAGTCCATAAGTACCTATATAAGGACCAGAAATGTTCTTCCATCTAGCTGACAAGTGTATTGTGACTGCTGCTGGCTGGAAGTTGCAGCTGGACAAATTTAGGCTAGAAGAAAGAGCTGTGTTTGAGAAGAATGAGGGTAATTAACCACTGGAGTGTTTTACTAAGGGCTGCTGTGAATTCTTCTTTGCTGGCAATTTCACCCTCTCTTGACAGTGTGCTCTAGTTGAAGCAGGGAATTCATTTAGGGAATGGTATGATCTGTGATTTATAGGGGGTCAGAGCGGGTGACTGGTTTGGTGTCTTCTAGCTGCGTATGGTCTCTGAATGCGTTACAGCCATTCTTGGCAGCGCTGGGTAGTTTGCCCTGTCCAGGATCGGTCCCACGCATTAATATTTCAGGCAGAGAATCTCTCTTGGTTTAACTTCTGTAGAATGGATGCAATTTAAGAAAATTAGACATCAGTTCACATAATGAATAACCTTGATTTTATCAATTTGCAGCTCTATTTTCTGGAATTTGACAAGTTTAAATGGCATTCAAGTAGCTTTTCATGTAAGGTGTCACTCTGTTTCCTTACTAATGCCTGAGCAAGTACCTTGCCTATTGTCAGATGGTTAATTCTCTGTTATTAAGTACTCAGGTGCTGCTTCATTGAAAGGACTGTCAGTTGCCAATGTGGAATCGTTTAGATTAAGAAGCCAGCCTGTCAGAGGCTCCTTGCTTCTCCAGGCTAGCATCCAATAGCATGAAAGTTGACTTTCTGGAAGTTTGACTTTTTTTTTAAAAAAAAGATTTCTTCCCCTCCAGGGAAGAAGCTACAAGCAATCACTAAGGAGGGAATCCACATCACACTTGGGTGTGCAACATATACAAGTGTGCATACAAGTCCTTCCTGCTTCATTTAACAGCAAAGTAGAGGGAGCAAACTGCCTGTATCTGAGTTCAGGTTTTGGTTTTTTTTTCTGACCATGGTGTTTGGTGTATAGTTTGGAGCTTAGCAGGGTTCAGTTGCTTGACTTTATCTCTTGGAAGAGAAGAACTTGGGAGTCCTGATATCATCTGTTCAGGCTGTCAAAGGACTCTGGTGTGACCAGAAACTTTTCTTTTGTGTCTCAATTTCCTGCACTCAGGAACGTGAAGAGTATTGCTGGTTTTCCCCTAACTTGTTGTTTGTCTTGCCTTGATATGTTTAAGGTCTTTGGAACAGGGAAGTGTTCTTGGTTTATCCTGAAGGCCTCTAATGTATAGAACAGCAGAAGAACTTGAAAAAGTTGTCCTCTCCACTTCCTAGCTCTCAGAGCATCCTGTAGTTGGCTAATGAACATGTTTAAGGTCTGGGTACTTTTAGAGCTGCCTGGATGCCAGGCTGAGCATTTGTGTAATGTATGTCTGTAAATGTTCCTCAGAAGAGCTTTCTGGAGCCTGGGCCCCTTGTGAAATCCCTTGGCCCTCTAGCAGCACAAGTTTGACTTTGCCTGTGCTGGGGTCAGGTAACAGGGTGGCTGGTGCTAGATCAACAAACACTGTGGACACACCGCAAAATGCAGTTTTGTATGACAACTTGTCCAGCTGTCTGCATCTGCATTGTGGGGTTTTTTTTTTTTGTTTGTTTTTTATTTATTTTTTTTTTTCAGTAGATGCTAGATGGGATCTCTATTTCTGGAATAACTAAGCGGTAGCCTAGACAAAGGGAAGCGTTTGCGAAAGAGCAGGCGGCTCCTGTGAGTAGTCAGTAGTCAAGAGTAGGAATGGAGGAATATAATCAGTGCTTGTGCAAGTGAAGCTGTATCTCAAGGCTTGGCTTTCATGAAGCCTTATTCTGAAATAGCCAGGCATTAAGCTGGGCCGTACCTACCTCTGGTATGACCACACTAAAGTCAGGGTGCTCATGAGATGATCTAATCCTAACACCTTTTAATTTCTAACTCTGGATTTATGACATTTCTTATTGTGAAAGCTGCATGCCTCCGGTCTGGAGTGACATATATCCCTTAGCAGCTGAAGGAAAATGAGGCCTTTTAATTTCTTCACTGTTGATTTCCCCACTGTCATCTGGGAGTCCATTCCTTATGCTCTGTTTGATTCTGTCTTTTGCCATTATCATGACTGTCTCTATAAAGTGGGGACCCCCTGTCTGAAGGTGAAATAAGGAGATAGGTGGGGAATCTATTGTTAATTGTGCTCTCCAGTGTCACTCAGCTGCTTGCATAATGTCGAAAGTGGTTGTATTCTGGTGACTCTCAAACCCTTTATTGGGAAGATAGGTAAAAGCAGGTCTTTAGCTTTGAGTCCTTGACTGTGTCTGGCTTCACAGTTTCTTCTGTTAGTAAAACTTCAAAAATGTTACAGTTCAGGCAGTTGTATGTAAATACTAATTCCTGTGGCTCACTGCAGGCTCCAATACTTCTTTCTCCAGAATAGTTGAATATGAAGTTGAATTTTTTTTCTTGCTTGACTAACTCCTGATTTTAGCCTCAATATATATGCCTCAATACAGAGGCTAACCTCTCTGCCTTGTTATTTAACTGTACTTGAAGAAGGGTTGTGTGGAGTGACTGTAGCATTGTAGTCTGCTCCTCAGTCCTACTAGGAGAGCGTTTAATGAAACTTGTCCTGTTATCATCAGCCATAGTTAGCTTTTTGATATAGAATGTGTGTAAGCATATGCTGCAACCCTCAGCCTTTAAACACAAGTTGGCTAGTACCAAAGATAAATTTGACCTTTGATCCATCAGTTTATCTGATTTGCTGAGGAAAGACAGACAAGGAAGAGTGACTTGAACAGCTATCTAATGCAGAGTGTCTTGGGAGATTACAGAGCAGTTGGCAGGAAAATAGTAAAAGTGGAGAAAATAAGTAATGATTTATTTTCTTTTTTTCTAAGGTAGAAGTGACCTGATTCCAAAACATGAATGAAATTGCTCTCAACTTCGGGAAGTCTGCATCTGAATGTAGTGTTAATGTCTTAATCCTATCTATGATAAGGTTGCTTTCAGCCCAGTGACTTGATAAGGGTGCTGATCTGCATCCTCTCTGGTAGACAGTGTGAATATCATCAGTACACAGCAGATAGCCAGGGCAGCTACTAGAATTTTGTAATGTGACCTGTTTGCATTTTTCTGTCAGAGGGTGCTGTCATGTAAGGTGTAGAAAATCATTGGTAGAAACAAACCTCATAGGAGCATCTTTAAATCCGTTCTAAGGCATTTTTTTCTGATATTTTTTTTTTTTTTTTTTTTTAGAATCTTTTAGATCTGTCATCAAGTAGTGGCTTTGAGGCTGTCTTTTGTTTTTCTTTCTTTGGTGTTGTTGCACAGCGCGTAAGAGAAGCTAGGACTTGGAAAATAACTTATCCTGGGCACTTAAGCAAAGATTTCCTGAAGCTGTCTAGTTTCTACTATGTGCATATTTGTAAGCCTTGCTCTAACATGTAGAATGCCAGTAGGTGGCAATCAAGAATATGCAGGCTGGTGCCTCTATGTTTTGTAGAACCAAACGACTTTACCAGCGTTTAACAAGCATGCAATAGTGGAGCACCTGGAATTAATGGAAACGTATGCTGCAAAGGCTGGCTTCAATCTCTTTGCTCAGTTTGTTGTTACATACCCGTTTACCCCAAGGAACAGATAGGGGTTAGCTGTTCATAAAGCCCTTGAAGGTAAACCACTTGGAGCAAGCTTGTAGCTTTGATTCCAACCAATCTTTCCACCTCTTGAGCTGTTGAGAGCAGTCCAAGTGTATGTTGGGAGTCGGAGCATCTCCTTGCATTGCAGGAGAGCTGTGTTCTCAGGCCATCTATATCTGATGCAGAAATTATGTCTCTTCAGGGTGACATAAGGAACCCACATCAGTGCAGCCAGAAAAGGAGCTGTGTGTATATGACTGTCCTGGTTTGAGTTAGAACAGAACAATTCTGTTCAGTGATTTTACTTTTCAGCTCAGTTCCTTTACCTAACTGCACTTTCTGAAACAAGCAGCATGTTTTCACAGGCAGTGGCTGCTCCTAGCAGTGATAATGCCCGATGTTTAGAGTTAGCACCAGGGACTGGTGTGCAGACCAAGGCCACTGCTAGATCCTGTGTACCACATTGAGGGGTGCAGACAGTAAAAGCCCCAGCTGCAGGGAGGAGCGGACATATTGATGCCCTTAAACTGACCAACAGGGTATTCCATCCCACAGACGCCATACTCGGCTGCTGGGGGCCCTTGCTCGGTTGCTCTCAGATCCGGGGCTCTTACTCTGGGCCCTTGCTCGGATACTTCCTTGTTCCTTCAATGGCTGGAATCCAAGGAGGACTCTGTCCGTTCTGCCTTCAATTCTGATCGAAGCGTTCCTGATTCCAGTACCAGAATCTAGCTCTTGAACACAGTTCCTGTCTGCTGCTGGGCTCTGTCTGGGACTTTCCTGGTGCCTGCTCCACAACATCAGTGGTGACGGCGAGGAACTTGCCGTCAGGGGGGTTTTGGGTTCGGTACCGGTTTTATATATATTTGTATATATTCCATGTTGTTCTTCTTATTAGTTTTCCTTTTCATTAAAGCTGATCTAGTTTCCTTTTCTAATCGATAAATGTCTCTCTCCCTTATTCCTTTTCTCTTCCCCTTTGGGAAGGGAGAGGGGTTAACAGAGAGCGTCTGTTATAGTGGGCTGCCCTGACCCTAAACCTTGACAATGACTCGAGTAGGGTTACTCCTTGTAGAGCTTGTCTTGCCTTTGCTGGTTTCCACAACTTTGTTTTACTTCCAGAGCCACTCTGATACTGCGACCAGGGAACTCTGGGTACATTGTGTCATGAATTGAAAACAACTGTCCCATAACTGCACTGAAGACAGGCAGGGGTAGGTTTTTTTTCTAGCTTCCTTTACCCCTGTAGGATAGGAAAAAATTACTGTTCACTAATGAAGTTAACGGTTGATAATTTCCTGGTAATTGGATGGACAGATTTATTTTTGGTGCAGTGGGGAAATCTTATTGCTCTACATAAAATTTCCAATGAAGCAGTTTGTAAGATCAAATTGCAACTGACAGTACAGCGTTTGCCTCTAACATTTACCAGCATAGTAAATGACTTATTCCCACATCTGCCCTCAGCTTGATCTTTCCTTATGATAGGAGACTGCAATGAAAGGAAAGGGAGAAAGGTGCAAGGATTTCACTTTGAGGAGGCCTTGTTTCCGAAAGAAGTGGCTGTGGTATGAGGTCACTTGAAACACTGACTGCTTTGTGTTGGTATTGTTAAAGCATTGTGACCTACATTGCTTGAGCACTGTGATCTGCTCCAATTAATGGATCTGTCAGCACAGATTAATTATAAAACTGACAGCCACTTCTAGATGTAGTGGATGCGAGTGACCTCTAATCATGAGAGGAAGATGCTGGCTTCTGATTTGTGTGTGATAAGGTTATTTGTGTCAATGCTGCTTTGTGGAAACTGTCCTCTTTAGCATGACATCCCCTGTGTACCATTTTTGAATTATTTTTAATAGATTTTAGTTTCTTAATACACTGGAAGTCTGTTATGCCAAATTGATTTATGTCTCTGAAATTTGCTTCTAGTCCTGTATTTTACTCTACTTCAAAAGAATGTATCAGTATAATCATTATTGCATTATCTGTCATTAACTTCATTAGTGAACCTTTCCTGCTGTAAGTTACTCAGCTTAGATAGAAGAGCTTTGTAAAGAAGAGCTTTGTAGACGGTAACTCAAACTTTCCAGGCTGTAGCTCCTTGGAAGAAGTGCCAGCTTCCCTTCTTTACTATTCCCACTGAACATCTGTCGTGGATGTAGCAACTTGTGGAAGTGTTAGAAAGTTGGTGGAGTGAGGTGCTTGATGCATACCTCCCTTCAGCAATTGCTGGAAAATGTTTGTGAGTGATTAGGCTCTCTTGGACAATAACAGAGATTCTAACATGAGAGAAGAGAACATGAACAGAGAAATGGGAAGTGGGGAGACAGCCAAAGTGAGGTCCTGCTGTGTTGACAGTGTGTCCGAGTAACAAACATACCTTCTGACTGTCCCTTGTCTGGTGCTTCCTGTGATCTTTTGGTTCCTGACCCTTTCACATAGGCTCTGCCGCTTGAAATTTCTTTTTTTTTTTTATTTTTTTTATTTTGTGTTCCCCTGCTTCATGGTATGGTGTATCTCTAGTACATCATCTTTATCCCTTCACAACTTTCTGCTTGTTCTCTGATTTGGGAAATGCTAAGCTATATCCAGTTGCTACTCCCCACCCCTGGCATTGTTCATGAAGTGTTTTGCTGCCTGCTACTTCAGCAAGCATGAGAGGAGGATCATCTCCTCACTCTTCAGCCCTGCCTACAATAATAAGAATGGCTGTGCTGCTGAAAGGGAATAGTGCTTGTACTAAGAGCCTGTGTAAAGCAGGAGACTGCGTTTCAGTCATTGCATGAAAAGCGCACGGGAAGTGAAGGATATTGTTTGAGCCCTTGTACATGTACTGGTGTGGTGGCAGAGATCACAGACTGCTCTATAATAGACAAAAATAATGGTTTTATTTTCTGTGCAGCTTCTTCTTGATTCCACTCATCTTCACAGATCTGCTTGTAATTGTCTCAGTTTCTTCCCTGTGTTTCCAGAGGGAAGATTGAGATAGGTATTTCAGATGACAGTTTGATTTAGAAGTCTCTGATCGGTTTGTAGATAGTTTCTAAGCCTTGCTAAGCAGAGCCAAGAAAGAGCAAAGCTGTCTGCTTTAGTAACTTCTGGGTAGGAAGAGGGCAGGAAACTTCACTGTGATTTCCCCACCCCAGGTTTGACTCCTGCCTTTATTTCTCTGAGAGGCCTCCCTCCATATTTGCAACTCATCGGCATACCTGAGAAGTTAAGATTGTTTTGCTAGTGTGCATTAGTTCAAAATTCATGCAAGCTAAATTTCATCTGCCAGTGTGTGGCGTGGTCCCCCAGTATGTTTCAGGACAACTTGAGTGTCTCAAATTTCATAGTTCTCATTAGCTGAAACAATTTATTTGTGATGGAAAACTTATCCTACTCCACATCCACCACTATTCTGTGTTATGCAGAGGTCCAGGAAACAATGGAGTCTCAAAACCAGACTGTGACTTCTCCAAAGGCCCAGGGAGCAGGCAGTCATGGGAAAGGAATAGGGTAAGAATGTGACATTAATGTCATGTCACTTAACTGTAGGATGTTTCTCTGTGGGTGAGGAACGTTTGTACTGACATGTTCCCTTTTGACGGTTGGTCTTTAATATTTCATGAAACCAAGCTAGTTCAGAAACATAAAGAAGCCTTTTACTAAAGTGATTTTCTAGAATAGACTTGGCATAATACACATAGGTTAGGTCCAGCCAGAAAACTGTCACGCCTCTTCCTCCGTTTTCACTTCTTTAATAATCTCAGACACATTGCTCTTATGCTTCAAGGCATCCCAGGAAGCTGTGGATCCCATGCTTCAGAACTGGTACAACTAACGACATTTTCCCTAGGATTTATCTACTGAGTCTTTCAACTAGTCTGGAAAAATATTTCCTATGCCTCAATGCACAGAGGGGAAATTGTCCAAAGCTATTTAGAAATATCTATGTATTAAAACATTTTTATTTTAATTTTTTGAGTAAGACTGAAATTGCACAGTGATCTAATACAGAGCACGAGCACACTGTAGGCAACTTTTATTCCCTATAGTAGGTAATGTAAACCATTTTCTGTGTGGAATGTCTGTTGTATCTTCCTTTTAAGATGATTTCCCCAAGTTCCTGTAGCTGCTGGGCACAAACAACTTTTATTCTTTCTCAGTAATGAGGGAGAAATTTTTTAGGTAAGAGCTCTGCCTTGTGTGTACTACTACTTTGACACCTTCACCAGCTTTTCAGCTTTCCTGTAGCCCTGGTGTTGCTATTTTCCTCCCACTTGAACCTGGGGACTGCTGAGACTATACTTCATCTGAAAAGGTTTTGTCTCATTCTTTACCCACCGTAACAAAAGCTAAACATGTCAACACCTTAAAATGGGAGATGAAAATCTCATCTTCTTGTTTATGGGCTACAGAATGGCAATGATCAAAAAACACACAAAGCTTCATGGACCTAGATGAAGTGGAAATCCTGGCTCAGTTGCTCTGTCCGTCTGTACCTTAGCATGTTGCCCCAAAGAGTCTAGATAATTTATTTTTGATACCTTCTCCTGACAACATAGTAATAATAAATAATTGCAACACCATTAAAACAACTAGAAAACATCGTTAAATAGAAGTGGTGATGGAAAGAGAGCAAAATAAGAACAAGGAGGATATAGGCATAAAATGTTCTTAAATTCCCTGCTGTCCACCCCTTTATCCAGGAATGAGTATGGTACATGAAACTGAAAGATAAGGTAACGTTCATGATGGCTATGGTAACATGAAGAAAGTTGGTTGACTTTGAAGTTCATCCTGTTTCTTCTGCTCCGCCAGAATTTTCCGTTGATTAATAAACTGAGCAAGGTTTTCTGCTACATCCTGAAAAGTGTCCCTAGGTTCTTTGCCTTTTTAACAGCACAATAGGAACTGGTTGAAAGGAGTTGGATGCTCCCCAGTTGCAGCTGGTCTTATTGGTTTGGATGTGTATGTGTTCTAGATGCTCTCTTTCTCTCGGGGAAAAAAACTTTGCTTTTTCCAATTCCCCGTCTGTCCTTAGAGCTGTTAGACTGCAGTTTTCACTCTGTTTTTAAGATGTACTGCTTGAGTATTCAGCGCCTCTGGTAGGGAGATGCTGCCTCCTACAGACCCAGGTAGATTTGGTCCTTTCTGTAGTTCAGAAAGGATTCCACAAACGGGGCTTTCAAAAGATGGTGGGAAAAACAGCTTGCTTAAAACTCATGGATTTATTTACCCCGGATGAACACTACAAGCAGAGAGAAGTGGTTTGAAACTAACAAAGCCTATAGGTACCTAACAGTACCCATGAACTGACCTCACCTCTGGATTTCCTTGTCAGCTAAAGAAGTTCTTCTTAGGCACCCTGGGCACTCTTATCACTGTTGACTCAAGTTGAACACTGCAGTTGCTATCATTCCAGCACTTCACCCCATGCTTCTACTTATTGTGTCCCCATAGCACATAGGTTGCTTTTTAAATCATTTCCAGATATTCAAATGTTCTTTTGACTCATAATCCTGCATTGAGTCTGGTGGCTTGTGTGTTTCCAAAGGTATCAGCAGGAGCTTTCTGATGGTGAGCTGGGTCTTCCTTTGAGGATCAGGGTGTTGCCTGCATTCCTCAGACTCTGAAAAGCTCAAACTGGATTTAGCCTTAGGGTTTCCTAGAACCAAGCACTAGATTATCCCTAAACCCCCAAATATGTCAGAGTCTATACTCTAGATGTAAACATGTATGCCCTTTTGATACGTCTAGTTTATTCTGTTACGCAAAAAGCTGTTGTGAAGTGGCCACAACATTATCTGCTCATGATATGTTTTAGGTGGCAATGGAGGATTGTCACCCAAGACCTCCAGCTGGAGGAATCCCCACAAAATTTTATCCAGTTCTGGGAGAGAAAACACAAAACCAGTCATGGTCAATGGTCTGCTGCTTTGTCTTCTGTAGAGACTCTGTAGGCTTAGGAACCATCCTTTACTTGTTGGTTGTCTGTAACTAGGACAAGTCCACCAAGCTTTTGCTGGCAGCATGCTTAGTGAGGAAGACAACAGTGGAAGAATAAGGCTTGTTCATTTCCTCTGCCTTCTGCAGAAGAAGTTTGTGTGGAAAGTTGGGAGATTCAGGAATATCAGAAAAGAGAAGCTGCTTTTGGGGTGGGAGGGGAAGTGGTTTGCTGCTACCACCTCCATGAAGACCTGTAGGAAAGCTTTTTTTAGCTTGGAAGGAGTACTGCAGTCTTAAAGATGATAGAGTTTTGTATTGGGACGTGCTGCAGATTGTTTATGCCAGGTGTGATGTACTGTATAAAGACCTGATGTGTTCTTTTAAAACAGGATATTTCTATGTTTCTGATAAAACTGCTTGAGTGGACAGTCAGAGCAAACTATATATTTCTACTTTGCCACTCATGGCAGGATGCATTTGGTAATACATTTTTAGTATTTCTCGACAAATAGAGGGTAACAAATCAAAATTCAGCTGCAGCCAAATTATCTTCTTAGTTTCTGCTTAAAAACAGAAGTGGTGGTTACTCAGGGTGTTTTAGTGCTGAATTTAACATAAAGGGCTCTGAAGCTTCTTATTCTATCAACCTCAGCCAAAAAGCAATGGAGTCACAGCACTTTCTTGTAAGATTCGGGAAAACTCACTGGAAATGAGAGAGTAAATCTGGACAAACTTTCATCGAGAAATATCCAACTCTGTCATATGACTGAAATCTCAGAACCCTTTGTCCATGCTGTATTCATAAAATATATGTTAAGGGTAGATATTAGAATTGTATTAAGTAGCTTCTGGAACAAGACTATATTAAGTCTTCACATAATTCTTCTGAAGTTTTAGGACTAGGTCAACATTGGCCATAAAGGATGTATGGAAGGGGACCTCCTCATTTGCAAGGATTTCTTGCCCCTCATAATGCCTGATCCTTTTGAATTTTGCTGTGATTTTAGATAACTTTTGTCTTAGTGGCAGGTAGCAAACCCTAGTCATGTGTCCCTTTCTCAGTGTTTGATTAAGTTTAGCAAGTTATAGATGAAACTCAGTTGGCAACAAAATACTCTTGGTGCCAGTGATCTTTAAAGTAGATGCTGTGAAAGGATAAGTCTCCTCTTTGGCCTGAGTGTAAGGGAGTGAATAATTCCTCCAAGCAAAGAATGCCCAAGTATTATTCTTTTACAATGCAATCGATACAAGTCGTATAGTCCTGACTTACTATGTGGTGCTCTGCTCCTGCTGTACATGCTTTTCTTCTCTGTAGGAAGCATTATGTCTTAATTTGTAGCACTGTCACTCTACCAGGAGATGGGAAGTCCCCATAGAGACAGTTCTTGACTGAAAGGAGCAATAGAGTGTGAGGAGAATGAGGAGACCAAAACGACAGATCTTGCTTTGAGAAACCTTTTTTAGGTGTCTGGTGGTAGACAATGGGTAGAGCTGGAAGAGCTGAATTTCCTGAAAACCGGCATGCCAAGGAATTGATTAGTACCCATAGCTCTGAACTCACTTTGTTACAGCTGAAGTGTATAAAAAGCTATTTCGTCTGGCTGAAATGTTATCCTTTTTGTTAAAAAAAAAAAAAAAAAAAAAAGGCAGAAAGCAAAACCAAACAAAAAACCTCTCCAAAAACCTCCAAAACCAAGAAATCCCAAACACAGAAACTCAACCAACCAAACCCCTCATCCCTCCTCAAACTCCCTAGGAACAAAAAATTAATTTGAGGTCATTTTGTGTCCTACTCCTCGTGAACACTTATGTTTTCACGTAAATATTCTCATCATAAGCTTTGTATCCAGCCATTTAGTTAACAGAATCCATGAATGATTCATGGTAGGCCTATACATAATGCATAATTAAATCACAGACTGATGGAGTGGAATTTATTAATTGTGAAGACACATGTGTTACCATGATACTAATTTATTTCTTTCAATTTTATTGGCATATTGCTCGCTCATCTGTGATTGCCTGCTTTGTTGCATTACCCAAGAACAGTAACATGTTGTTAAAACAAATTATCTGGACATTTGGATAGGCTGTTTGTTCACTGATGGGAACAATATGTATTTAGCAAAAAGATTTACTTTGAATTATTATACATGGGGTATTATCTTAGCACAGAACCATTACACTAAAGCTGCTCTGATGAGCCATTTTAATTTCTGATAAAAGTAAAAAAAAAATAAATTAGAAAAATAACCGCGGAGCCTCTTGCATGAAGAAAAGGCAGAAGTTCACAGAAAATGATCTTGGCAAAGTTTATATGGTAACTTTTAATATATTTGTCAAGGGTTGAGGCTGGACTGGCCTCTAGTCAGATGACAGATGCTCTCTGTTGACATCTACTGCTTTTGAAAGGGGAAGAAAAAGGGAATAAGGGAGAGTGACTTATGGATTGGAAAAGAAAACTAAGCAGCTTTCATGAAAATAATAATGAAATGACATATATACAAATATATACAAACCCAATATTGAATCCAGCCTCCTGATGGCAGTTGCATCACTGTCACCACTGATGCTGTGGGCAGGTGCTGGGAAAGTCCTAGACTGCTCTCAGTAGAAGACAGGAACCAGATTCAGGAGCTGGATTCAGGAATGCATGGTTTGGGATCAGAGACAGAACAGACAGAGTCCTCCTGGGATGGTGGTCATCGAAGAGGAGAGCTTGGCCCTTGTGATCATATTCAGCTTTGTACTGAATATGATGTATATGGGATGGAATACCTCGCTGATCAGGTTAGGGTCACCTGTCCTGTCCGCTCCTGCCTGCAGGTGCAGCCTTTTTACTTTCTGCACCCCAAAGTGGTACACAAGATTTAGCAGTGACCTTGGTCTTCACAGGAGCAAGTATAAGGAAGAGCCTTTCTGCACACCAGTCCTTAGTAGTAACTATAAGCATTGAGTATTATCACTGCTAGAAGCAAACACTGCCTGCAAAAATATGCTGTTAACTTCAGAAAGTGCAGTTACTGAACACTGAGACTGAGCTGAAAAGTAAAATCTGTTATTATAGCCTTTCAGTACTTAAAAGGGGGCCTGTAAGAAAGACGGGGACAATCTTTTTAACAGGGGCTGTTGTGACAAGAGGTGATGATTTTAAACTAAAGGAGGGTAGATTTAAATAAGATATAAGGAAGAAATTTTTTGCAATGAGGATGGTGAAACCCTGGAACAGGTTACCCAGAGAGGTGGTAGATGCCCCATCCCTGGAAGCATTCAAGATCAGGTTGGACAGGGCTCTGTGCAACCTGATCTAGTTGAAGATGTCCCTGCTCACTGTAGGGGGGTTGGGCTAAAAGTCTTTTCCAACCCAAACCATTTTATGACTCTATAATTCTATGGTCTTTTAAAACCCCTCAATATTGATGGTCCTGAGCTTGTTTCAGCATAAAAGCTACTTCTGTGCTTGATTTTCTGGAATGTGGATGTTGACTCTGCTGCATTTGATCCACACAACAATCTGATTCACAGATCCTGCAAAGGGGTGGACTGGATTTTCGTGATTGATGCACGAAACCATCCCTTTGTCTTGCTGTGGGATTTGCTGCCTTCTATCACATAAAATGATCCTGGAAGACATTAGAGGAAAAAACTGGGGCTGAAAAAACCCAACCATAATCAAATAACACTTTGCAGTTGTTGTTTTGGTAATGTGGGGGAAGGAGTTTGGGGTGTTTTATTTTCGCTACCTACCCAGGACCTCAGCATGCCAGGTGCTGTACTGACATACATTAAGAATCAGTCCTTGCTCAAAAATTTGCTATCTAGCGAGGCAAGTAAAAGCAAGATGTGATAAGTACTATTATTGCTCTTCAGAGAGAGAGAAATTGAGTTGACAGATATAGAAGTAATTGAAACCCTGGCTTAAAAAAGATTGAATAACTGACAAAGACCCCTCAGGAATTCTATTGCACAGCTGAGAAATTATTTCAGGTTCTAGCCTAGGATCTTGGCCATAAAACTACTCTTTTGAAGGAAAATTGCATAGGCTGAAGAAGACACAAGAACTGCAGAAACCTACTTCTGAATACTGTCCTTGAGATAAAGGATGAGCTAAAGAACATGACGTAATGCAACTGTAGTATCTTGATGTATCAAAGTCATTGTTCTAATTCTGACTCTCACTTGCATACCGTGAAACCAAGTAAAATTGTAGCTTATCACAAACTAGTTTATGTGTGTTTTCTGTATGTAGTAATTTGAGCTGCCTTTTTTATGAACAAGCTGATGTCTGATTTGCCTGAACTTCAGAACTAGACCATCTCAAGGTTTCTCAGCATGCAACTCTTCAATTATACTACAGTGAGTCACTTTCACTGTACCGAGTCTGTATCCATCAGATAAAATATAGTATCTGTAGTATATTAGTCATCCTGGACAATAGGGGAGAAGTTACTGTTGCAGAACTATCAGAAGATTAATTTCAAAGCAGAAAATATTTATCAGATATTTTTCCCTCAAGCTTTTATCTTTGCCTTTTTGTTTTGCTTGCGGGGGTATCATTGATCTCTCTATCTTACTCATGACAAACTACACTTGAATTAACACCAAGAATTTTTTTTTTTTTTTTCTAGAGCTAAGGACTAGATCCTTGGCTCCTGCAAACAGGTTCTGTTCCCATAGGATCTCTTGCTGTCTGTTGTATAAAATGTGCATTTCAGCATTTTCAGAAAACTACTTACTTTGGAAATGTTGAGCTGAAATGTGAGGTTTGAGGCTTTTTCCAGCATCATGTTGCTAGACTTCCTGATAAAGTAAATCAAAACCATGGTGGTGTTTTAAAAATTAGCTGAAGTGCAGAGAGAACTTCCCATCTGATTTCCGAAATGGATTATCCTGGAAAGCTGTAGAAATTCTGCCGATGGAGGGTTGTGTTTTGGGTTGTGTGGGTTTTATTGTGCTTTTTTTGTTGTTGTTGTTGTGTTGTGTGGGTTTTTTTTGTTTTGTTTTTTTTCTGTGTTGTTTTTTTGGCTGGTTTGTTTGTTGTTTTATAACAGTTTCTTATTCAAAACCAAGACCCTGTGACAAGAATGTGTGTAGGTATAAGTGCTTTGCTCCTGATGTTGTTCCCAGTGCTTTTGCTTGAGACTGAGCAGACTGTTAATGTAGCAAAGTGTTTCTTCAAACCTGTGCAATTTAAGGTTGAATGGCTTCTGACCTTGCAGAGTTTGTTGAGTTGATGGGCTTTGGAGACAGTTCTAAAAACAATTTAGGACTTTATTGTGAGAACATATAGTCCTAGAGAGAGTAATCTCATAGCAAGGAAGGAAAAGCTCTACCTGTTCCTGAAGACAACATGAGAAGCACTGCAGCAGAAATAGTGGCATTAGGAGTAAATCTGCAGGGGAAGTTAAATAGCTGCGTTCCAGTCATAGCAAGGATAATACTAGAATACTGGCTCTGTGTAAGATAGAAACCACTGAACCTGAAAGGGCCTGAGTGGTGAAAAACTAGCCAAGTCTTCAATTAGTGCTGACTTCTAGCACGCCATCTCCAGCAAGAGCTGTGTGACCCTTCTGGCCTACATCTGACTTTCAGCCTGTGAGTAGCTTTCTTGAAATCCACAGGATGACACTGTGGTAAAGCTGTGTGGTTAGTGGTGTCCTGGCCTGGATGAGATTTACAAAAGTTCCAGCCATTTGCATACAGATCTGGTGCATCGTTTCTATGTTGCAACAGTTGTGTTGAGGCAAATTGATGTGCTGAACAGTAATAATTGGGTAACTGGAATACAACACAATGTCTTCTCACATACTGAATAGGATAATCCCTGGAGTTGTGAAAAGGGCCTTGCCATATCCACAATCATCTTGAAATCCTAATGGCTAAATTAAAGATACTGGTCTAAAGGCTAAGTTTTTACTGTGATTTACTATGTTTGTTCTGATTTATTCTCGGGTTTTAGATACAGGATTGGACTGAGATCTTTGTCCCAAAGATCTGTGACCTTTGGACTGGTTTTATTTATCTTAGAATCCTTACTTTTTCGAGGTCCAGGTTTCTGCCTGATATTTCTAAATAATTCCAGGTGGTCAGGTAAAAAAATGAAGTATCTAAACTCATTTTTCTTTCTAACCATTTTTTTTTGTTTTTTTTTTTTTTGAAATGCTAGCTAAAAGTCTGATGTGAACCTCATCCAAAGTGGTTGATTGTATTTTATCTCTTATGCAGTTAGCCACAGCAGATGCCAGAGGTACGTGAATGCAACGCATCTTTAATAAATGAGAAGGTACTTGCTTTGACTACTGGTTCAGGAGATGGTTTAGCCTGAGGCAAACCCACAGGCTACAGATACTTCAGCTGGCCATGTACAGTTTCAGCACTAACTTTGAAGCCATGCAAAATAATAGATCATAGTCCTTAGATATTTGGGGACAGAGCTGAAATGAGTGCTAAAAGGAAAGGATTATATTCCTAATATATTCCTAATAAAGCATTATATTCCTAATAGTTGAATGGGCCACCAAGAGGAGGAAAAAGGAGTTGTCTGTTGTATGTTCAGTGTCTTTTATGTATATGAAGTTAGTGGAACAACATGGTTTATACAGGGCAAGATGCTGTGCCAGACTGCTTAATTGCAAAGTTACTCTTGGTTTTCTCAGATTTCTCAGCAAAGGAAATACTATTAGAGGATGTAGAGCAATAGGAGCAAACTGATCAAAATGTGTATGATACTTAATGCAAATGATGTAGGCTTGATGTATGAATGCTGTTGATGTCACATCTTGCAGTCATTGAGAGAGAGACTAATATCAGGAGTTTTTAGCCTTGCCTGAAATGAACTCTTGGCAGGATTCCCAGCAGAATTCTCCTGGAACTGAAGAGTTGTTGAATATGAGAAGAGAGACCAGCTGATTACACTTTTAAAGCAAATAGAAGGAGGAAGACAAAAGGAAAAAGCTAGCAGATTAGAACACTTCTGCTTCTTTTTTTTTTCCTCCTTCTGTGACATGCAGATCAGGATTGGCTTTGGTTTTGGTTTGTTCTTGTTTTTCTTTTCCCGTCTCTATAGTGTCGCTTATGACGATGCTATGGCATTTTAATGCAGAACTGTGATGAAACCGCAAGAGGACTCTAAAGTTGCTAAGGCACAAAGCTCTGATTAGAGAGAGCTGTTCATGTTACTCCTCTCACATTAGGCAAAGTAGTGGAATGCCTTTTCAAAAATACTAAATTTCTCCCAACCAGTGTCTATAGCTGCAAACAGGATCTCAAGAAATTTAAGAGAATTGTACCTTTATTGTGCAGGCTTTTGAGTAATTGTAGATAGATGCTTGTGGTTCAGCCAGTAGTTTCTTCTTAGCATTTTAATAAGAATTAGTGCAAAGTTTGGAACTTCCTGCTTATAGACAGATTTTTTTTTTTCTTGGTTTTATAGTTTTCTGTATGCTACCCTGATCCCTGACTCACTCTCTTTGTAACCTAGGATTGCCAAAATCAAGCCATTTATCATCCTGACACGTAACATCTGTCCTGCCACGTAACCTGTAGAAGAGAGCATTTCTAATGCATTTACAGGCAATACTGAAGCTCATGGGGTGGAACACACAAGGGTGAGAGAGAAGCTGAGTGCCTGGTGCCTGTCTCTGGATGGGTCAGCAGCGCCCCAGCCAGCCATGCTACCTCCTGCAGGGAGGGGGATTCGGCTGTCAGTACGAACTCAGGGAACAAAGAAAGCAAATAGTAACTGGATAGACCTAACTATCTCCAGGTTAGTACACAGATTTAAATTAAGCTCAGCTTTAGCAGTCACTGAAGCCTGTCACTGTGTGGTGACTGTTTCACTCTGTGTTGAAAGCTTGGTATCTCTGGCATGGGTATCTACAACATTAAATCTCCTACTACCTTTTGGCATTTGGGACGTGGAGATGTAACAATCTGATCTCTCTTTTACTATGATCTTGCAGTCCAGGGTGGGTGTAGGATTGCATAAACTTACTTCTGAGGTGCAGATAGCCTGAGGAATGATAAAGAGAAATGTTTTTTACAAAGGTGATTTTTTGCACTTGCAGACTATCTCTTATCCAGTTGTGTAGGTTACCCAAGAAAATACATATGAACAGAATAATGACTCATAAAAGTATCTCACGAAAGGTCTCTGTGTACATCCAAGTTGTGTTTGCACAATGAGAAGTTTAGTGGCAATGCTGCTTTGTTGCATTTGCAGCCCTGTGTCGCTTAATCTGCTGCACGCATGGTTCAGTCCCACCTCAGCAGTAGCTTCATGTTCAGCAGTAGGGCCACTTGAGCCAGGTTAATAGATCCAGCTGAGAAATACCCAGGGCAGTGATAGTGGTTAGGCTGGATCAGCTCCCCTTCCAGGCTGGAATGGAATGGACTGGACTGAGAGGTCCTGCTAATGCAATGTAAGTGTGAAACAGATGTGAGGGCAAGTTTCTTGAGCCAGGGCTGCTGCTACAACAGGTGAGGTGGAGCCATTCCTCAGCTAGCCCAGCTGCTTGAGAAGTGAGTGCTGTGAGCTTGGTGAGTGGGCTGCTCTGCCCTGACAGAAGTGAAACAGCCCAAAACATCTTTGTAAAATGAAACCACAGATTAGGTCTCACTGATTTCACTCTGGATCTGAGGTTAGGTGATGTGCTAAGTGCTTGCCTTAACTCAAGCTAATACCTGCACGGTGGGGTATTGGCAAGCAACCAATAGCTTGTGTGAGCAAAACTCTGGGTAGCGTACAACAAGCACTAAAAGAAAGAAAATATTTTAAATTTTTTTTAATGATGGTGAGATTTTTTTTTTTTTTCTTTAAAAAAGTTTTTTTGCATTATGGTGGTAAAAATAGATGTCAATAGAGGAGGATCAGGCTTTCACCAGCCCTCTAATGGCTTTAGCTATGCTAGGTTGATAGGTTATTGTCCTGTGACCACCCTTTTCCCTGGCTACTTGTCGTGGGGATCCCTGCCTCTGGTCAACTGGTATAACTGCTCATGTAATTTAACATGGTTAAAATCAGTCAGCTTAGGAAAAAAAAATATTTATCCCAGGCAAATAATGTTGTTTGAAGTGGTTTAGGAAACAATTTCATAAGCAATTATGGCAGCAGACCTGAGAGAACATATTTATGGGGGCAGGTATGGGTTGGTGACACACAGTTGGGATGACGTAAAAGCAGCAGCCCCTGAGACAGGACCTCTGACGGCTTTGTTGCAAAATCCCAAAGGTGCTTTATGGAAATCAAAACTTAATGTTTCTTAGGAAGCTTCCCAGGGTGTGAGACACTATCACCCATTTAAAATTCAGGATCAAATCACTTGCATCTCTGAACCTATTGATTTACCAAGTGGAGTGTTTCTTCCTTTGGGATTTTTTCCCCAATTTAGTCTTCAATTGGTGTAATCTCAGAAGAAAAGCTTTGCTTCCCCTTATAAACTGTTCTTAACAGATGTCTTGTAAATCTTTCCCTTTATTCCTTTGAAATGACTGGACTTTGACCTTAGCTTTCTTAATGTTATTTAGCCCACATGGAATATCTATAAAAATAAGAGCTGCAAACTCTATTAAGAAAGGCACATATGACCTCTGCTTCTAATAACAGAATGCAATTAATGTCAGGCTCGTTTTGATGATAAATTGGGGGGTAACAAATAGATTTTGCTTTTTCAAGCAAACCAGTATGAAGCAAAAAGGGAAAATGAGCTTTAAACTACTTACTAAAATTTTAAAAGATCTCTTCTTCCCCACCTATGACCTGAAAAATAATCAATACAACTGAATTTTTTACCAGACTTGCATACTCCAAACACACATAAACAAAAGCTCAGTGTAGTCAAATTAAATACAAGGATGCAACTGAGAACAGGGATATTCTTGTGTTACAAACTACAGAAAAGTTCTACTTGTGAAGCCTGCTAGTAATTGTGCAGCAGCTGTTGCAGTGATTTCAGGAGGACGTGATGAAGATTCTGTTGGTCCAGAGGTGCAAAGAAAACCTCTCCTCCTTCATCAGTGGTTTTACCACTTGCATGTCTGAGTAGCGTATTCCTGTGTTCATTTGTACCCACCCTCTGATGTATAGATGTTGTGGTTTCTCCGCTGTGTTTGTGACACAAAGGTGTCAGCAGCCACTAAATCAGAAAGCCTTACTCTTCTGCTCAAGCTGTAGGTGCTTATATTTTCAGGAGCAAAGAGCTCTATTTCGGTTCAAGGTAGCTGACTCTTTTAATAAAGTGTTTCAGAGGATCAAGATGACCTAACTGCAGTTAAAATGGAAGGAGGAAGTTTGACAAGGAGCAGGTGGGGAGGGTACCCAAGGGAAGATACAGTGCAAGGGCCAGAACTGTAAGAGTAAGCAGTTGCCCCACTCTGGATTTAAGTGCCTTTCTTCCCCCTGTTCCTCTGCTTTCTTTGATGCTCCAAGTCTGTATGAAGCCTTACTTATGCAATTTGATTACTTCGAGTCACTTAAGACTGCAGAGCAATTTTGGGTGGATTTCTTGTCCAATAGCTAACTACCAATAATTTCCTGCTCTAATAAGTTATTGTCCCTTCCTCATCCTGTCTCATGAGTAGGAGGTAATAGGTAAGAGATCTCTGGTATAAGTTCTTGCAAGGGCCATGTATTTTCTCATCCAAGGGGCAGATGGCACTGGCATGCATTCGGAGCAGGAGGTTGCCTAGAGTAGAGAGACGTTCAGTGACTTGGTAGTCTGCAAGCAGCAGAGCTGGGAACGCTACTTGTGTCCTGGCTTGCTTAGGGAAGCAAATTCCTAGAGCCAGCTCATCTAGAAAAGATACAGTTACAAGTATCAGGAAGAGCCTTCAGTCTCTACAGTTTTCAGCACAGCAACTTAATTTCAAAAAAATCTCTGGCAAAGCAGAAGGGAACTTGAATAAGAAAGGCAGGTTACTTGTGCATAGGCTGTGTACATGGAATAATCTGTCTTTTTCTGAGGAGAAAATCAAGATGTTACATTAGTCTGTAGCTGTGTAAATTATTGTGAAAATGATGCATATCTTGGAAGGAACATAGAGTGCTATGGAGAACTGCTATAGCTATCATGGAGTGGTTTTAATAGTACAATGGAATTTGGCAGTATGCTCTTACTGCTGACAGGGAGGAATTCCTGGGCCTAGTTTTTTACCCAGGATTTGCTCTAGGGACAAAAATTTGGTCTGTAACATTGCTCACCCAGGAGCTGACATCAACAGCCATGTGGCAATACAGCCTACTGTCAGTGTCTCTTCACTTGCCAGAACTCTAATCCACTGAACACGGTCTATCGGGTTTGTGTGGCGAGGTTTCGGAAATTAGGTAGCTTCTATGAGAAGCTGCTAGAATCTTCCCCCATGTCTGATAAAGCCGATACCAGCTGGCTCTAAGACAGCCACACCACTGGTCAAGGCTGAGCCTGTCAGCCATGGTGGTAGTGCCTCTGTGATATTTAAGGGGAAAAAGTTACTGCATAATGGCAACTGCACCTGGAGAGAGGAGTGAGAATATATGAGAGAAACAACTCTGCAGACACCAAGGTCAGTGAAGGAGAGGGAGGAGGTGTTCCAGGTTCTGGAGCAGAGATTCTTCTGCAGCCTGTGGTGAAGACCATGGTGAGGCAGGCTGTCCCCCTGCAGTCAGTGGAGGTTAACGGTGGAGCAGATGTACACCCACAGCCTATGCAGGACCCCGTGCTGGAGCAGGTGGATGCCTGAAGGAGACTGGCCTTATGAAAAGCTTGTGCTGGTGCAAGCTTCTCGCAGGATCTGTGGGCCCATGGAATGAGTAGCCCACACTGGAACAGGTTTACTGGCAGGACTTGTGACCTCCTGGGGGACTCAAGCTGGAGCAGTCTGTTCCTGAAGGTCTACACCCTGTGGAAGGGACCTATGCTGCTTCGTCCGTTATCATGGAGAACTGTAGCCTGTGGGAAGGACTCAAATTGGAGAAGTTTGTGGAGGACTGTCTCCCATGGGAAGGACCTTGTGCTGGAGGAGGTGAAGAGTGTGAGGAGTACTCTCCTGGAGAAGGAAAGAGTGACAGAGACGTGTGATGAGCTGACTACAACCCCCGTTCCCCATCCCATTGTGCCACTGCAGGGGAGGAGGTAGAGAAATCAGGAGTGAAGTTAAGCTCAGGAAGAAGAAAGGGATGGGGGAAAGGTGTTTTTAAGATTTACTTTTATTTCTCATTCTGCTACTCTGATTTGATTGGAACGAATGGAAATGAACTCATTTCCCCAAGTTGAGTCCGTCTTGCCCATGATGCTAATTGGTGAATGATCTCTCCCTGTCCTTGTCTCAACCCACGAGCTTTTCGTCATGTGTTTTCTCCCCTGTCCTGCTGAGGACAGGAGTGGTAGAGTAGCTTTGTTGGGCACCTGGTGTCAGGTCAAGCCACCACAGAAGATGGATTTTTTCCATATTTGTCTCCTTTTAAAAGAAGTTTGATGGAGTAATTCAGTGGATATACTGGATAACAAAGTCATTTCCTTCTCGGGGAGGCTACTGTTTAGCATATTTTTTTGGTTTTTTATGCCAACCTCACTGAAAAAGAAAACTGCTTTGACATTTTTCTTGGAAGACTTTTCCAATCCTGGGACACTGGGAAGAGAATTGGAGAGATTTTGGCTTTTAGTGTTTGAAAGATAAACTAAAGTATGTGAGGTTATAAAAGAAAGGAATATTTCTCTTTCTGTATGATTACTTCGAAGGTGTGAGTTGATGTTTTGGAGCGTGGAACTTCTCTGCATTTTAGACCACTGCTGCCATCAAGTGGAACAGTTTCCTTTAACTCTTCACAGGGTCTTAAAGAGACTTGCCTTCAGGCACCTGCTAGTTCACGGAATAGAAACAAGTTGGGCTTTTTTGTGGGTTGTTGTTTGTTTTTTTTTTTAATTGCCCAAATAATGATAAAGAAAAGCTATTGACTGCACTTCAGATTTGTTGGCTTAAGGTAACATCATTGATGTCGAACATGCTTCTTGTCTGAAAGAGTCCTAAGTGGCATGGTGCCAAATGAGTTGGGGAAAATATTTCTTCTGTATGTTACAGAATTTTGGGCAAAAGAAAAATAATGTGGTTCATCAGTAATGACACATAAGCTTCAGGACAAGCAGCAGCAATTTGAGTTTAACACAAGGAACTTGCAAATACAAAATAGTGTACTTTGGGTTAAGATAGTTGTTTCACTTGCCTATAATTTTTCAGTTGCTTCTTTTTGACTTGTTACTATGGGTGACTTTTATTCTTTGTATCCTCTTCTTGCTTTGTAAAGAGCCCTGTGTCAAAAAGGTGGCCATTTTATTAGGTCAGTGACTATTAAAAGGTTCCCTCTGAAGCTGTAGCTGCTAAACAAAGGTGCATATTAAGACCAGCATCCACACAAAGATGTACAGTGTGGGACTTTGAAGAAATGATTTGTTTATCCTTAAGACACTTTGGCTGGTTATATGACTGGTCATGAATCTAAGGGGGTTCCTCCAGTAGACAGTGACTCTCCCATGGTCTTGCACATCCTATGCCACTGTGTCCCCGGGAAGGTGATTCATAGACTTGTGGATCAAGGGAAGTATCATCAATGCCATCAATACACTGTAGCTGACAGCACAGAAATTGAATTTCTATTTTCATCAAAGACACTTTAGTTGGCAACTGGACAATGTTGTTTCCTTTCTGTGAGAGTAGTCTGCAACAATATCTGAATATACATTTCTGGGCAGGAGCCTTTCAATAACAGTTTTTGAGAAAGCTAATTTTCTCTTGACTTTGAAATTGAACATGCCAGTAATGTTGAGGAGTTCAGTCATCGGAAACAGTAATTTATCAACCCACTCACAAGGGTGTGTTACCTCAGTATTTCCTTTCTGAGGAGCCTTGGCTTTATAGGGCTGTGGAATAATGATGAGGTTGAGGAATTCTGAAGGTTTTTTGGGGTTTGGCTTTTTTTTTTCTTTCTTCTTGCTTGACAAATGATAGTAACGGCATCTACCGCGGCAATGCGTTGAAATGGATTCTCGAAATGCATTTGTTGAGCTCTGATAGGACAGTTGTGTTATCATATCAAAGACTGCCTTCACTGAAGGCTGGAAGACATACACTGGCATTGGTTTCAACAAAAGCATAGAAAAGGTCTTTAATTTCCTCAGCTGACAAAATTGTAATGTGCTGCTTTCAAAGTGTTGGCTCCCAATGTGTTCTGCCTGCAAGGCTCTTTCTTCCCTCATGCTCTTAAAACAGATTTTGCTCTTGGAGAAAGGTGCTCAAGTCCAAAATCCTCTCCAGTTACAAAACAGATCCAAAATGACTAAACACTTCATAATGCTCCAGACCATTTCTGGAAAGAAATAGAATGTAATTTCATTTTCATAGTCCCTGATTCTGTCACTAGGGCACCGAGATAGTAGTGTGTTTCTTCTGTGGATACCTGTGTGTCAGGAACTAGCAAGCTTATGCAGTCAAACTACTCTTCATTGAGTGTATCTGGCTGAGAAATAAATTTACTGTCCTTGAAGGTAGCCGTGATGTTTTGAAATTTATTTTTTTCTTCCCTCGTTGGGTTTAAAATTAAATATGTCATGAAAAGTCAGAAATACTTCATTTTAGAGATGTCAGAATGCTTTCATCTTGGAGTGCTCAAACATCACAGAAAATTATATATGCCACTATTTTAATAAAATTCAATACAAAATTAGAAGTTGGAATGAAATAGTCTGACAGCCAAAACCAAGAAGTTAAATATTCCATTTAAATATTCCATAATCAAAATCAATATTTCAGAAGGTTGTGTTGTTGACAAAATTTATATTTGTCATTTTCCCCCTCTAGTTGAAATCTTCTTTTAACTGTATATAATTGTGAATTGTTGAATTTTGTGTTCAAGAATATGAATGCATTTCCAAAAACGCACTGAAAAGCCACTAGATGATGATGATGATGATGATGAATCTGCTTTTGATTTGAAATACCGATTTAGAAGAATATTGCTTTGTACCTAGCATCAAATTTCTAACTTCAGTATTGTCTGGGCCATACTATACTTTTCACTAGGTCAGATAAGTATAATCTGAAATAATATAATTGTTTCACATTTTACAGATTTGTTTAGGCAGTGTTCAAACCGCAAGAGTGAGGGAAGCAGAGTTTCCCTTGCTTGAAAGACAATCAAGAAGTGACAGAATTACATCAAAGGCACAGATCTGCCAGCTCTAGTGTCTTCAGGCAGCCTTGTCTCTGGCTTGAAGTCTCCTTTGTACTTTGCTGCCCGTGCACAAGTTTAAGGGCTTCTTTATGCTTCTGTTCTTACACAAAAGGCTCTACTAGTGGGAATTTAAGTTTGTTTTTGTTTGTTTGTTCTTGGTTAAAAACCATAATGCATCAATTCCTTTTGTCTAGTGAATTGACTAAGCCGTTCTGAAGTATTATGAGTAGCCTTAATTTCAGATACTTCAAATTACTTTGCAAACCATAAACAGATCAGAATTTTAATAACATGTAGTTACTGTTAAGAACTGATGGAACTGTGAGGTTTACATAGCGAACTGTTTGGCTCTGACCATATTGCAGATTGCTTCCACTCATTTGAGCGCGAATCTTACTTTACTCAGCTCAGAAACAACCAGTCAAATGACAGTGAGAACTCAGAAGACCAGATGAGCAAAACAGGCGAGGAATCTTTTGCGTTGCCTGTTCCCCGCTCACCATTTTTCTCTTCTTTGAGAAATTCTTGCCAGTTTTTAAGGGTCTCAGGAGAGCAATGTTAAAGTTTAAAACTCCAACTACATTTAAAAGATGTGTGAGGGGGAGGTAATATAAAAATAGTACCAGGTTCTAGTAGCGGTTTCTCAAAATATTTTCTGATTAACAGAATTACTCAGGAATCTGGCACCTTGGAAAACATCCACTCTTTGTCGCATGAAAAGGTCTTGACTTATTTGTCACAGTTTAGCTACCCTTCACAAATACTATCAAATCAAAGTTACTTTACCACTTAGCATGGATTGTGAGCTCCTGAGTTTCTCCAGTATTAATGTATGTCATGTTTGGAGTGCTATCTAGGTCATTGTTTGCTTAAGGGATAGCATTTCAGTCAGTAAAGGAGACTTGCACATCCAACTTCCAATTCCCTCTTATACTTCGGAAACTCCCTGCCGATGTTCTTTGAAGTTTTCCTTTGTTTTCTCTACTTTTCAGTGTACCGTTGTGCACTTCTTCCTGTAGTCTTTAGTCAGGCCCAGTTTCCACTGAAGTCAAATAGACTGTTCAGTAGGTGACTATTTGGTTCCCTATATGAGGGTTGGTTTTTGTGAAACAGCTATTGCAAAAATAATGCTAGTGACGCTTACCCAAACTTTATCCTTGCCTACATGTGAGGTGATGGATGTTGCTCTAGATCACAGAAACCACTGTCAATGCTCCAGTCACTACGATATAGCTGATTATTTTGATACTTTTCAATAGTGTAAGGCAGCTTTCTTTCAACTAGTTTTCGGTTGATTTAGTTGGAACTCCCAATGACGATGTGGCTTTTAACCAAAAGTAATGTTTTTTCTGGGTTTCAGTTTTGAATCATATCCATTTAGATGACTGGTCTCGTTAGAATCTTCCAATGCAAACAGTAGATTTGGGTTTCATTCAAATAGTAATGTCCTGAAGTGGAATTTATTATAGGACCAGCATTCTGTACAAAGTCAACCTCAAGAATAAAAATATTTATGCTTGGCAAGAATACCAAAGTTTGTTTGCATTACCTTGTCCTGTAATGTGAGGTCAGTCACCATCTATTTTAGAGCTTTACACCAGCGTGCATTGTTTAATACAAGAAAAATATCTGCCTCCCAGGAACATTGAGCAATATTGGCTCTTGCCTTAATAAAATTAATTATGACCCATTATTAATTAACATCTTATTGAACTATCTAGTGTAATGACACACAACTGTCTGCATATCTTAAATACTACCTTAGATACTTTTATAGGACCTAGATTAGTGTCTACGAAAGAACAACAAGTTTTATTGTTAAATCCCGTATCAGCTGCTATTGCAGTGAAATTCATAGTCTGGTTGGATGTCAGGCTGGCTGTGATAATTAGTCCAGGGAATCTGTGCTTAGGTTTGATTGCTGTATCTCATTTCCAAATATTTTGGAGGAGAAACAGCAAAGTGGCTGCTGAGAAATATTTACACTCATAAACTAGAGAGCCACCTTTTCTTTTCTTATTTAAAGTTGCTCACTGACATTTCTGTCTCTCTGATGTGGTGTCATTCACATTGGCACAAATTATACTGTATGCTTCATTATTCAACTGTTCGTGTTGATATCATGCAAGTAAAGACCTATTTGATTGAAGGTCTGTCTTATATTCGAAAGTATTTCGTTCCCTCATCAACGTTAGCTTTAATATCACACTACTGAGAAGCTAGAAGATGGGTCTAATCAGACAGAGCTATGAGACAAGTCCCTCTGTCTCTTCCTATAAATAAATTGCCATACTGAGGAGGATTATAAAGTCACAGGACTAGCAGGAAAGTTTTAAGTAACTTTTGATTCATGAAAATTATTTCTCACTACTGATAAAGCCTGTGTTATATAAGTGATATACTTTCATACTAGTTTTCCATGCTCTCATCTTTCTGTTCTCATTTATCATATTGACGGTACTTTGCAGCAATAATGAGTTATTTTTTGAAATGTTAAACCTGAATGGTTAAATAAGTTGAAAAGAAAATAAATTTGAACAAATTGTGTTGTCTCTGACACTACTTCTTAATCCTTTAAGAGTTTTCCTTTACAGGAACCCAGGGAATTCTATGTATTTTAAGATACAGTACAATTGTGTCAAAATAAGCAATCACTTCCAGATTTTTTTTTACACCCTGCAGCTCATCTTCTGATTCATAACTCTCCATCCTACAGCACAAGTTATAAGTTTAGTTATATTCATAATGTACTGTCCTCAAACAGCATCATCAGAGGACAACCTTTTATTTAGAGTTAAGGGAGGCTTTCTTTTTCCCCAGATTTTCTGAGAGAAGTTCTCTGTGTTATAAATTGCACTGCTCAAGAAAATTTTTATCTCAAGACAGTTCATGTACCACAGAAATAAATGAAGAAAGGTGCAGAAATATCGTGTCGTCCGGGTTCATGTAGGAATATACAATTCGCTAGGAGCAAAAAGTATCTTCCTTTCTAAGTTCTGTCATCTGCAAACTCACTAAAAGAATTCTTCTCTACTCAATTTCAGTGTCATCAGAATATACCAAAAACCATTTTGGGAAGTTAGTCTGGTTTTCTACTCTAACTGTCAAGTAAAGCAGTTGTTTCTCAGTGACATGCATTGAAGTGTTTTGAAATACAAGCTAATGAGTTGAGGGAGAGGTGGTATCTAGATCGGGTTCCTCATGTGCCTCTGTTGAATAGCTTAGTATGCTCCTGTGGATCTCTTTCACCTGAGGAAACCCAAAGAGGTCAATGAGAATCTACTGGAGTTTTACTGGAGAGTCCTGATTTGCTCTGTGGGACTCTCATTAGTAATGAGGAGGAGTTAGGAGGTGAGGGGAAAGAGCAGACTCAGATTGAGGTGAGTGTCCAAAACCGGTGGCTGGGAGAAAAAAAAATATTTTTCTTGTCCCTGTAGATTTGTTATGTTTGATTTAAAGTTACTGAAAGACGTGAAGCGTGGAACGTCACAATGGCTCTTCTTTCACAGTAACTTTGCAGAGCATACTGACACGGCACATTGTTAAAGGCAGTGATGTTGCTCATATCCTGCATAGAGCTTTAAAAATACACCCATGGTTCTAATGATTGTTCTGTGGTTTCCTGAAGATAAATATTTTTCTGTTCATTTAGACTTATGCCTGAGCAGCCAATATACTCAAGGGTGGATTCTACTCTAGGCTTCACTACTACAAATCCAGAGTAACTCTAGAGCCAGTGGATTTCTTTCCCTGTCCATGAGATGACTCTTATATCTTTATCTGACCTTTAAATCATATGTTTATGTTGTCATGGGCCTTTAGAAGAAGTTAATATCTGCTTGCTTTTGCACTCTTTAGTCCCAGGTATTAAACTGATTAGGATAATCTTAACCTGAGATCTTAAACTGTCTGACAGTTTAATTTCTCTCTCTCTGTCCTCTCGTCCTGTAAGAGTGGAGATTTGATTGGGGATTTAGGAGTGGTACTTATTTTTTAAAAAAGAATTTTAGTTGCTTTATGGCATATAGTTACTATTCCGTAGTACTCTGTGATGCATTCTACTCTCACTTGTGTAAGTGACCCATCTGGACCACTTAAATAAGAAGAAAGAAAACATTTTTAAAATTCTGATAATTCAGACATTTTTATTTACTAAATTACTGTATCCTTGCTTCCTTTCTTTCTTTCCACTTCTGTCACTTGGAACACCTCTCCTGTGGGTGTATGCTTTATGGTTTTTTCATCTTTTTGGTGTCTTCTTGTGATGAGCTCTTATTGAACCTGGGGATTTCTGACTATCATACTTAGTGCTGTTATCATCTTTATCTCTAATCTTTAAGAAAAGTTATTTTGGGAGATCTAGTGGAATTCATTTGTTTTGCCTCATTCTTCATGGTAGTCTGTATTAGGTCTGTAATAGTTTCATTGTTTCTCATGCTAAGCCATATCAAACTGTGCTTGGATCAGTCATTTTCCTATTACAGTTTTACTTTTTTAGGTGGAGTAGAAGGTGTGGATAGCTGGGCAAATGGAAAAGAAATAAATATTAATTGTGCTTACAAAATTCTCATAAATAAGACTGATAATTAAATTTGATTCCTCTGATCATGGAAGCAGGACCCTCTTTTGAAGCACAGATGACAGAGCTCAACATCATCTTCTGAAGGAATTTTGCTTTTGCAATAGACAGCAGCAGAGTATAGATGAGAATGGCTGGCTGTTTTCGTTTGGCAGCTATATTTATATGTATTTATGTATAGCAGTTCAACAATTTTTTTAATAGTTACCTTGAGTCTATCGGTATCTATATAATGGATTGAAATTGTTTTGTTAAATCTTCTAATGGACACATATTAATTGAATTGTGACATTCTATACTAAAATAATTGTCTTTTTATACCAAACCAAAAGCAGTCAGGTTGTGTTACTGCTTCCTTCTGCATCCTGAAGCATCTTGTCACTGTCTGTCTGCTTTCTACACTGAAGCCTTTGAGCGTCTCCTAGGAAGCTGCCATCTATCAGATGTGGTGAGAGTCACTATGAATGAAATCTAAATCCTGTGATGAGTGAGATCAGTCATCATGTTTGGCTCTGATGTCAGGAAATTTGATTTGGTGTGGTGTGTATATTTAGCTGTCTTGCTTTTTATCCAGTGCTTTCTTGTGGGGAGAGAGGAGTCAACTGACTTTCCTGAGATCATCCATTTAGAGTCATGCCAACTCGAAAGTATGTTAGTATACACTCCTCTTTGCTGTAACTCCTGTGAGTAGTGTTTCTAATGGGTTACAGATAAGGACGACAGCAGTGCTAAATGCCACTTAATCTGAATAGTCAAAATTTCAGGTTAAATTTTTCATGATTCCTATTTAAATAGTGACACAATGGTTCTGAGATAGCTCATAGGGAACAGTTGGAGAACGGTCCAATAGATACCTTAAAAATGTGATAGCATCTCCACTTACAAATAAACCTCCAAAAAAACCCCAACCCACTGTAATTCTAGGTAGAGCACAATGTTAAACCTAGAACTAGTGATTCTCATAGTTTAGTCATTCATTTAAACCAACTAGGGAAATCTGCTCTTTTTTTTGTTGGTTGTTTTTTTTTGTTTGGTGTGGTTTTTTTTCAACATCACTCATTTAGCATGAAGCTTACTGTATGGTGGGATTTTTATTTGTTTACCTAACAGTCTTTATTTATTACTAGTATACTTTGAAATCCTGTTTAGTGCTTGAGGTTCAGGAGGCTCCATCTTGCTAATCGTCTACTTTCTATGATTTGACAACTTTTTTGTTGTTGTTTTTTTTAATTTGTTTTTCATGACAAAATATTCCTGGGTGGTTTGTTTTTAATTAACATTTAAAATGAAAACTTTTAGACTTTTATGTTGTTTGCAGTCATCTTAAGTCTTTCTTCCATCTATTTTATCGTATTGTTTTAAAATAGGCTCTTTTGTTAATAATAACAAAGAACAATTCTTCAATCAGGATCTGATACTTTTCTTTTGACAGTAGTGAGCGTTTCTTTAGGCCTAGAAAAATAATCTGAACAGCCAACTCTTTCATCTGGAGTTATATGTTATATGCTGTAGTGCAGTATCAGAGCTTGCTCACGTACTATAAGCCATTTGCCAGAAGCAGTACAGGGAAGTCAGAATAAACACTTTGTGATGCTCTCCAATGGCATGGCTATACTAGCTCCAGTTGTCAGTCTAAGTTGAAAGCTATATTGAGTATCTATGCTGCTTTGCAGTATAGAATCACAGAATCGTTGAGGCTGGAACTCTGAGATCATCAAGTCCAGCCTATTGGACATGACCGACTGATGGAAAAGCTGATTACCTGGATACTACATTGATAGAGACCAAAAGCGTGGCATACATCAATGCCTACCTTAAGATTCTTCAAGAAGAAACCTAATTTTCCACTGTTTATGTCCTGAAAAGTCTGAACCCAAAAGAGTAAGGGGGTCCCAAAAGTGGACACTTCAGATCACATGTCACTTTTGAAAAGTACTGTACAATAGAATTATATGGATTTTTGATTGCAAACAAATGTTATCAATGAGAAAAGTATAAAGTATATTTCCTTGTGTTTAGAAGTAGTGTGTGTGTGTGTGTGTATACACATACATATCAGAGGAGTGGTTCCCCCCCCAATATATCATCATTACAGTTGTTTGACATAATTTTCCTAGAATTGATTATTCTTTCGACTGCTTAGCTACTTTTCACCCTTTACATCACATGTTGTAAATTGGGAAAGAAAGTGTTTCAGCAGAACAAGAAAAGATCATTACAAATGGACAGTGAGATGTACCGATCTACAAATATGTTAAAAACTCCTTAAGTGTGATTTTTTTAATACACTTGACCAAATATTTATATATGTGTGTGTGTATATGTACATATACAGCTTTATACTGAATTCTGTATTTATCAATTTATATATTTTCTAAGAAACTTCAACTATTGAAAGTTCATTTTCAGTATTTTAGTTTGTTCTATTTTTTTCCCGTGATTCATCTATCTGTGATACTCCCTTGTAATCTGAAGATAGTCTCCTTCCACTCTGATTTTATTTTTTTTTCTTTGTAGAATCATAGAATTGTTCTGGTTGGAAGAGACCTTTAAGATCAGTGAGTTCAACTGTTAAGCCAGCACTGCCATGTGACCACAAAACCATGTCCCTCAGCACCATATCTACATGTCTTTTAAATACCTCCAGGGATGGTGACTCAACCACTTCCCTGGGCAGCCTGTTCCAACGTTTGACAACCCTTTCAGTGAAGAATTTTTTCCTGATATCCAAACTAAACCTCCCCTGACACAACCTGAGGCTGTTTCCTCTTGTCTTATTGCTTGTTACTTGGAAGAAGACACCAACCCCCACCTTGCTACAATGTCCTTTCAGGTAGTTGTAGAGTGAGATAAGGTCTCCCTTCAGTCTCACTTTCTCCAGGCTAAACAACCTCAATTCCTGCAGGTCCTCCTTATAGCATTTGTCTTCCAGACGCTTCTCTGGCTTCGTTGCCCTTCTTTGGGCAAAATCCAGCACCTCAGTGTAGTGAGGAGTCTAAAACTGAAGATAGTTGAGACTTTTGTGCTTCAACAGTATGAATATTTCTGCTTGTTTTTAAATCAAATTAGCTTCTTGTTTCTCAAAATCATTGCAGGAAAAAATTGCGGGAGTTTAGCTGTTAGCAACCATACTGGAGTTCAGGTTAGTTTCTATGCTGTTTGGTACTATTGCTAACAGCTTTTCTGAAAGCCTGATTGCTGTGGCTGCACTTGTGGGATTCCTCACAAGACTCGGGCATTTAGTATATAGAAGATGACAGTTCAGATTATGACCCATAAAACATTAAGTAGTTAATGCCTTTAATGTTCTCCACCTGCCTACTCTTAATCCTACACAACTGGACGGTTCCTGACGTGTTTCTTTAGTGAATTCAGGAGTCAATTGGATACTAATACAAGAAAACCAACCAAACAAAAAAAACCCCGAACCAGCACAACCAAAGCAAAAACCAACAAAAAATGATAGTCCTCTACCCATAATCACTGCAGAGGAGTCTCTCTGATAGGTTTTTGTAGCAGGACTGCTGCACGCTTCTCTAGTTGCACAGAGTCATCTGTCTTTGGAGTCCATATCAGCATTCTGTGAGTCCTGTCATGGAGGATTAGGAAAAAAATCCTTCCAGGAGGGATTAAATGCATTCCTGAGCCACTGCACAGAGCAGTTAATTAGAGGTGGGGGGAGGAAGGCGGGAGTGAGGCAAAGACTGTATTAGCCATCTAATTTGGAAGAAAACTGTTGTATCAAATCATGATTATTGCAATCATTGCACCCTTGATGAACCTTTAGCAAGAGCTGAGTATTTCATCAGGCTGCATAAATTAGGGAGAAGAAAAAAACACTCTCATGAGGTCATCTAATCTGTCCCCTGGGGACAGTCCCCTGCGGTACAGTTTCTAATGCTTGTCCAATCTATTTCTAAACACCTCACATGATGAGGCTTGCTTCTCCATGGGTAGCTAGCAGGGGAATAATGTAGGAATGACTGGGCAAAAAATAAGGCCCTGTAGTATTTTTATAACAGTGGCTGTGAGTGCCTATGATGAGTGTTTGAGCTTGTCTAGTATAGACCTGAAGAGATGGTGGGAGGTGCTGTGTATCCAGCTGTGGCATGGAGCTGTCTCTGGGCCTGGCCTCCTCAGCGCTGTGTGACTTACCGTGGGCTGCAGCTACCAGTCTTCCAGCAGCCAGCCAGTTCTTGTTCTGGAAGCTTCTCCCTGATGCTCATGCTAAATGGTCTCTGTTAATTTCATTTTATTTCTCCTTGTTCGCATTGCCTTGTATTGAACTAAAGAATTCTTCTGCCTTCCCAATGCTTATACCTATCAATCAGGTATTTGTAGACTTTAATTATGTTCAACTCTATCCTCCCTACCCCCAGTCTTCAGTAAACCAAATTATTTGTACAAGACTTGATCTTTACCTATAAATCAGCCCCTCTGGTTTCTTAATTTCTGTGGCTCATACCTGATCTCCCTTCAATTTACCAGTATTGCTCTATTAATGAGGCATTCTGATGCTAACGGAGAGGTGCAGGTGAGCCGTAGCTACATCAGAGACACAACAAATTATCTGAGTGTTGACCGTTATCCAGAAGGAGTGGGAAACAGTGAAAATGAACCTTGATGACTAACGTGATTTGATTCCATTTCATTGTATCTGTAGTCTGTACATGCAGGTCTTTGACGTTGCCTCATTGTTTCTTTGCTAACATACTCACTTTAATATATTGTTCAAATATATTCACTTCAATAATGTGTGTTTGGCTTCTGAATCAGAAATGCAAAAAGAGTTATTGAGTAGAGGACTATACAGTTTGTGAGCTCCTGTGGATACTGAAAGAACTTCTGCAACGAATTGCGTAGAAACAGTCAGAGAAAATTTCCTGCCAGTAGAACTCAATGGCAGAAATGTTGGTAATTAATAAATGTAAAATCTAGGGGTAAATTGAATCCCAATGCGAGTATCCTAAAGCAATTATATCCACATAGTCAAAGCTTTCCCCTATTCTATCTAAATATGCTCGTGACTCATGTTGTTCTTCATGGCAAAGTCATCAATGGATGTTCAGCCATTTGACACACAGAGCAAAGTAAAATAATACCTTTCTTTTCAGGGTGAAGAATTGAAGCGTAGGTATGCTAAGTGACTTTCCAAGAGCCAACACCGCAATCTGTGCATTGAGAATTGAATCCAGTTCCCTTGATTCTCAGAGGCATTATATCAAAGTATGCTGTCTCTCACTTGGCAGTTTGCTGTTATTAGTGGGGAAGTGGTAAGTTTCAAAAGACGTTTGAGGTTCTCGAAGCATTGAAAATTTGATTTCAGCTTAGTACAAAGAAAATCTTGTTCTTCCTTCATTACTTTTAGGGCCAAATATTCTGTCCGTTTCTTGAAACATAAATTTTGCATGTGTAGGACTGTTCTTACGGCTATAATTTTTACTCTTAGCTTTACTATTAGAGTTAAGGCATTGTTAACATTGGCTTGCTTGACAAAGCAGGTTCACCAGTCTGAGAAGACTGAGAAGCACTGCCTTCATCCTTTCGAACTATTTGTTTTCTAAATCATTTAAATTCATTCTTTTGAATGCTACGTTATCCTTTAGGAAATATGTATGTTGTGGTTGAGATGCTGAGTCACTATGTTTTGTCATGTGAAATCAATGAGATATTTTTCCTGTGGTTCTAATAGGTATAGCATCAACATAATGTGACGCAGAAGCGGTGGGTTGTTGAACCAGGACTGCTGTATTGAAACATCTTCCCTCTCTTGCTACTGGAGTCAAAAGAGAGAGGCTATCAAATCCAGAAAGGATTTTTTTTGTTGGCTGAATAATGAAGCATGCAGGGCATTTGTTCAATTTCTAGCCATAAAATTAGAATTTAAAGCATTTGTATCAATTCATACTCTCCTGCAAGTACTTCCAGCCAAACCATAGACACAGCTATTCAGAAGAATACTAATACTCAGAGCTTTCACTCTGCCCACATGCTTGTCATTCTTTTCAGCTGGGAATATTTTATCACTGTCAGTTCTGGGCTCACAATGCTGTTGTGGAGATTTGGTCTAATTCTTGGCAGCTTTCTGAAGGGTGCTGCACTTCAAGCCTAAGAAGTGATGGGGGTGGACAATGACAGCCAAAGTGTCTTCAAAATCTTTAGAAGTCTGAGACTCCAAAGATTTAGTAGTAGCCTAGCAGAGGCTCAAAGGACAGCAGATTAGTCACAAGCTTTCTATTAAATCATCAACTCTTCTGGCTCACACAACCAAATCTTTTTTTTTTTCTTTTTGTCAATTATATGCTTTTGCTCCTCCATCTCTTGACACCACAAGCCAGTCAGAAGAAGGTCCCATGTTGCAGGGGTTTTTTTTTTTGCTTCTTTTTTCCTGTGCCATCTGTTATTTTGATATTGTTGAAAGGTTGCTGTTGCTATTGCACATGTGAGAGTAAAACAGATAGACAGGGCATGCTGTGTCAATATGAGATGCCAAAACACGGACTGCATTTTAAATTAATTTTCAGTAGGTTGAAGCTAATGTTTTTTACAAGGTTTCTGGATTTGAGCAGTGTCAAAATGACACCTAATGATCGCCTTGCTGGGCAGAGCTGGATTCTGAGAGTCATTTGGGTATTGGAGCACTCTCTCTTTTATTCATTTTCCTTCCATCCTCAGCTCAATTCTGCATTTCTCAGGGAGCTGAGCTTACCTGTCTCATGTTCTCATTCAGCACCTTTAGTTGATTATTTGTTGCTCAACTTTAGTCCTGTTGTTTGGATGTGGTTTCAGTTTGGGGTTTTGTTTAGTTGGTTTTTTTTTTCCCCTCTCTAGTCAGGGGTTTTTGAGATTCTTCAGTTCTGCAAGCTTAAGTTGGATGCCCAGAACAGTGTCACTTTGGAAGATCCAGGCTTATATAGTGCATTCTTTTATAGTGTGTATAGATGGCCTTTCTGAAGAATTCATGAGTTGAGCTTCTTTCATTTGTTGTTTTTCTGAGCATGTACTCCTATCCCAGAAGATCTGAATTCTGGTCTGACTGCTATTCCCCTTCCCTGTCGTCCACTAATCTGCAAAACCCGGCTTCTGGCCTGCTTAGCTTTCATTCTCATCCACTCTTCGTTTTTTCTGTTTGCCTCCTGAAAGAATCAGCGATGGCACATCAGATGAGTATGTGAGACTATGTATATTAAAAGCACACGCATTTTTGTTACTGTTATACCAAAATGAGTACTTGTGTAGGAGGCATTACATAGAGGTAGGCATATGGTGAGGATGGGCTGCTTTTTTGATGCATCAGGATACCTGTCTAGAATATGCAATGCAATTTCCAGATACCTGAGTGTCTGGGGAATGCGGGAATTGAATCCATATTGTTAATAGACTAGAGACTTAAGTATACATCTTCATACCTTAAAGAATACTGAGGAAAGATTATTTGTTGCCTGTTTGTGCTCCTGTGAGACTATCAGAGCAGGATACTGATTTATTAAATGTATACTTTTTTGAAGAGAAGCTGAACAGTGTCTTGAAGAGAAAGACTTTGATTTTTCTCCCTGTTTCCCCTCTATACCCCCAACATATGCTTATTAATGTTCATCTTGCAGTGGTGGCTGGGCTCTGTATTGGATATCATAGAGCAAATAATCATCTCTAGGATACATACATGCTAAGAATTATTCATGGAAACCCAGAGTGGTTGAGGTTGGAAAGGATCTCCCTGCTCAAACCATGCTCAGATAGAGCAGGTTGCTCAGTTAGGTTTTAAGTAACCCCAAAGATGAAGAGTTCATAACTTCCTTATACAGTCTTTTCCAATGTTTAATCACCCTTACACTAAAAAGGTGGGTATTTTTTTATTTTTTTTTTAAGGGCTAAATGCAATATACTGTATTTCAATTTGCTCGTGTTGTCTTGTCCTCTCACTGAATACTGAAGGGTCTGTCTCTGTCATCTTTATTCACTTCTATCGTGTGTTTACGTACACGGATAAGATCCCCCCAAGCCGCCCCTTCTCTTGGCTGAACAATTCCAGCTCTCCCTTATGACATGTGCTCCAATCCCTTCATCATTTTTGTGGCCTTTTGCTGAACTCACTCTAGTCTGTCAATGTTGTCTCCCTCCTCCTCGTTCTGCCACTGGGGAGGTCAACACTGAGCACAGCACTCCAGATGTGTCTCACCAGTGCTGAGCGCAGGGGCACATTGATGGCTTATGGTAAATTTTTTGTCTACTAACTGGACAACATAGAGGTCCATTTTTGTGAAGCTGCTTTCCGATTGATTGAACCCTAGCTCATCGTGGTGCATGGGTTTATTCCTCTCCAGATGCAGGACATTTCATCCTTCGTTGTTAAACTTGATGCGATTTTCATTGACCAATTTCTTCAGCCTGTCGAAGTCCCCCTGAATGACAGCACGATGATCTCATGTGTCAACAACTCCTGTCATCCAGGTCACTAATGAAGATGCTGGACAGTACTGGTGTGCCAATATTGATCTCTGGGGTTGCACCATCAGTGACTGCTCTCCAACTGGACTTCATACGCTGATCACAACCCTTTGAACCTGGCAGTTCAGCCAGATTTCAGTCTACCTCATTGTCAATTTATTTAGCCCCTCTTCGGTTTGTCTGTGAGGATGTTACAGCACAGTGTCAAAAGGCTTGCAAAAGTCAAGAAACAAAATCCACTGCTCTTCCTGCATCCACTGAGCTAGTTATTTTGTTGTAGAAGGCTTCCAGATTGGTTAAGCAGAGTTTCAATACCTTTCTGTCTTATCAACTTGAAATAATACCCTATTTTTTTTTTTGTATCTTCCTTTGCTATCTTACTGTGAACATAAGCATTCAGACTATTATATATAAAGAAGACTATTATATATATAAAAAAAAATCTTGATAACACAAAGAACGTGTCTTGCAACTGGAATACTGTCTAGACTTCCAAACTCATAGGCTTTTCTTTTGATGTAACAGATGGCCCAGGTTACCATCTATATATAGATATGGTAAGTCTTATGGATATAGTAAGGTTTAAACACTTAATGTTTTCTTTCTCAGCTGAACAGAATGCAAAATAATTGCAAAGTGTTATTTTCTCCCCTTTTTGATAGCTTTTAGGATGTATTTTTTTTTTTTGCTGTTAAAATACAGGAACTGCAAGAAAGGATGGTATATGTTTAGTATTCATTGTGAATTGTGGATTTTGGCTGACATCTCTCTCTTTATTATTGCTAATCAGAGCTGTACGGTTAATTTCCCCATAAGTTACAATGAATATTTACCCTGGAATGTGTCATTGTCCTAAATAAATTTAAGGCTGCTGTCTCTTGCCAATAGAACATGTTTCAAGAGACATCTGTTTATCCTCAGAGTCTGGACAATAGAAAAAGGAGCCAAGTAAACTGTTCTAAGCTTTCCTGTGAATGTTCCTTGTAAGCTAGATTTTTTTTATTTATTTTTTTTAAGTCCTTCTCCCAGGTGCTATCACTAGTGGAACTTTAACGGTAGCAAATAGTAGCAGGGGTGTAAGGATACTGACACAGCTCACAGCTACTGTCTCTCAAGCTTTTTTTGATTTAGGCTGAGGTAATTCTGCTGTTTAAATGCCCCAGGCCTGACTTTTGCTGGTGCTAGCACTGCTGACTCCAAATAGAGCTACGCAGATGTGAAACAGTGTTCAAAATGGTCAAGGTGTAGTGTAGACAAAGTCATGCTGCCTCAAGCAGGGCTGTACAATTATGCAAAAAATCTGGGGTTTCAAAAAGTTTTTTTTCAAATTTTTAAACAAATTCATTTCTATTGTGTTCAGGCCTCTTCCATCATAATTTTATGCATGCTTTGTTTTTATTGAAACAACAGTGGTAGTATATTTGGAAGCATTTTAAATTTGGAAAAAAATAGTATTTTTTTTGGTATCACTCCAGTTGCTTATGCTTGTCTAGTTATGAATGGAAAGTAACCTGAATGAGTGGGGAGACCCAATTTGTTCAGAGTATTCAACACTCGTGGTGGGCAGCATGCAATGACTATGCTACAAATGAACCATTAACATTCATAGAAATAATATTCTATTCAATACTCTCATTATACTTTACAAATAGGGAAATGTTTTAAAGTGTTACTTTAAGCCAAATTTCATAGCTCTGGTTTCACCTCTTACCTGATGAGGCTGTATTTAGCATATGATAATGAGAGTTAATTCTCCCTGGCCTGTTCTGTATACAGTGCCTCTCATGAGACAAGATAAGGGGGTGAGCATCACAGTGAGGCAGCTGTCCTACAGCTTGGGAAATTACATCTGCCTGAATTCCCCCTGAAATTTCTGTCATGGGCAGCGCTCTTCTCTTCCCTGTCCAAGGTGTCGTGGGTTAATGTGATGTTACATGGTATGGGTGCTGTGTTGTCGTGGGTATGTTATCATTACACACGGCTTTTGTAGGCATGACACTGCCTCTTGGGACCCATTCTGATGTGGGGAATTTCATATGGAAGTTTTTGATGAGAGAATGCGGATATCTTCTGTTGAAACTACTAAAACGCATTTGGGCTTTAAATACTGAGGGATAGTAGATAGCTTGGGCAGATCAATTCGTTATGGAGATCCAGGGGCAGATTCTTGCCACAGTTATGTTGATAATAGTTGTTGACCTCAGTGGAGATAGTTTTGTACCCTCCATTGTCATTAAGTGTGGATGTGCTCATGTGCATATATATGAGGGATTCACTTGTAGGAAAGGAGTGTTAAACTAAGAAAGTGATAAACTAACCACAGAAGATAGAGTTCTGCTGTCATCCTGATTTAAAAGAAAAATGATGTATAGAAAATTAGAATTGCCTAGTGCAGGAAGCTTTTTGTACCCTTTTCCATGCTTGGAATATGCTTCCTAAATGAAGCAACTGTTTCTTTTAACCTGCAAAGGCTGTCTCAAAGTATTGGTCTTGCTTACTCACTCCCTCTTCTTTCATCTGCCCCTCACACCAACATATAATTTATCCTTGAAGGATCTATGAAAAGGATACATCCATGCCCATTTATTCTGCCTTGCAGGAGAAAGCAATGAATGCATAAATGATGTTACTCTATATCCAGACACTGTAAAGAATTGAAAAATGGCTTTTCAAGTGAGTGTGCTGGAATTTGATTGGGAAAAAAAGAAAATAAAATCTGTAAACTTAAAAGGGAATTAGCCGAAGGTGTAGAATCTTAATTCAAACCTGATCTTAGGCATTTAATGTTCACCTGAAGAAAGTTTTTTCTCTTGAGATGTGTGCATACAGGATTGAAACCTCAAATGGAGCAAAATGAGTGTGCTCAGTGCACCTAGGACAAACAGGACGGTGATGATTTTACCCACGTACAGGAAAGTTTTGAGCCAGTAGGCTTTGATAATAATATTGCCGATTTCAGTAGCACTAATTGAGTGAGTCTATGTAAAAGTACTCTTCTCATAAAACATACAAAATGATCTGTGAACAAATCAAAAAGAGGGGTTTGTGTGCCTTTTTTCTATGTATCATGTGAAAGAAGATGTAGAAGTAGTCTTCCAGGGTTTTCTTATATAATTTTAAAAAGAAAGAGATATTTGGGAACAAACTCCTGTTTTACTGTTCAATAGGAAAGTTGCTCTGCTGGCCACAGCCAGTGGTAAAGGAAAAGGTAACAAATGTAATTTTAGTAGAATTAGAGGGTAAAGCCTCGCAAAGAAGAAGAAAAGATCTGTTAGAAAAAAGATCAGTGTCAAATAACCTTCGTACATCCCTCGAGTGCTAGATAACAGGCGTCCAATAAACATTCATCGATCTCCCGAGCGTTTAGGTAACATTTAAGAATCTGTAATGTGCATTTGGGCTCCTCAAAGGAGCCACCAGGAGGAGTGGTGAAGCGTTCACCAGAAGAATAGGTTTGAGGGATGCTATTGATAATTAAAGGGAAAAGTAAGAAATTCCCCTACTCTGTGAAATGCTCCAGGGTTCACTCTAAAGCATGCGAAACATGGAAGCATGAAGATACTCTTTTTGCCCGTCACCTTTCGGTGAAAAAAAACCCAATGAAGAGCTCCATGTAGACAGGGAATGTGAACCCCGTTTCAAAGCCTAGTACATATATCCTGAAGAGCAGACTGTCATTTTAAGCAGCCATGTGCCAGGCTTGTTTGGGGACCTGCTATTTTGTCTTAATCCCAGCATTTTAATTCTTTTTCATAAGCAGTATCTAGGATGTGAACTTTGAACATGTTTTGCCTGATTACTGTAGGACAGGTGTACAGATAGGGGTGAATAAATGCCATGAAAATGTTGTAGTCACAAAATGGCTATAGATGTCCTAATTCCAGACACTCAGCATTATATATTAGACAGCAGCTCTGCTCAAACAGTAAAAGAACACGTCACTATATATCCCCGTCAGATTAAAAAACTAATTTGAAAAGATTAATGTATTCCATTCCTGTTAGCCTGAATCAGATACCGCTGTGCCTACAGCAGCACTGCCTCCTGATTATTGAATTTTTATGGCCTTGTAATTAATTGCAGATTCCCTGTTTTGTTCTATTTCTTTTTCTCTGACATTTTAATTTCAACAAAAAGCAGCGGTCTCCATGCAGCCTCTCTCAGGAGATCCTAATGGCCTATAAAACAAAATGACTTATAGATATGGCACCCACTTCAGTTGGCTAGCGATTGTTCGAAACCTTGCTGATCACGCGGAATTTAATTTTTTTCCCTTCCTCTACTGTACTTATTTCTTGTCTATTAAATTGCAGCTCCAGTGTCCTGACTAACAAATGGATGTAGCAAAGTGCCACCCTTCCGTAATACATTACTGTTGCTGCATGCAAATTTTTTCTTAAAAAATTGCAGTTCATTTTATCTAATTATAAGTGAATGAATGACTCTTGCACATGAATAGAATATTGTCCTTGACTCTGCATGTGAGAATTTTATGTTCTGGTAAATCACTTGGATTTATTATAAATTTAAAGAATCAAATGTGGTTTAGATTCATTTTGCATTTTCTCTCTCCTTCTCCTTCTTTTCCCCAAAATATCGGAATGTGCAAAAATGATTTATTTCTGTGCTGTAGAAAGGCGTGTTAGCGTGACTCACCATTTCCCAGTGAAACTCCTGGAGTTACTGAAGGCTAGTAATAGTGAATTATTGTTATTTAGATTACAGTAGTGCTTTGAAATCAGAACCCCACTTTTCTGGGTACTGTACCAACACATAATGAAAGATTGTCTTTGCCCGAAAGAGTTTATAATCAGATGAAAGCACCCTCAAAAGGCGGGCTGTGGTCTGAGTTGTATCTGCGAAGGGAGGAAAGGACAGCGAGGATTGGCAGCACCAATGCATTGGAGAACAGTGGAAAAGGCTAGGACTGTGCTGGGGGTGCTCTGGTCTGGGTAAGGGCAGACTGCCTAGGTAGCAGGGATGACAACAACCTGAGATTGCAGTGGTGTTACAGGTCGCTGGAAGCATCATCTTTGCTGTCTGCTCTGTCTTCACCTACTCTGGGCTAAGCTGGCTCAGTGGATCTTCATCTTCCACCTGCTGGGCTATCTGAACTGTCATTTCATTAGCACATTCCTTCAGTGTGCTCCTAGGAGCTCCTGGGTAATGTCCTCTCCCTGTGGTGAAGTACTTGTCAAAACGAGGGGGTGTGAGGTGGCTGCTGGAGTAGGAGGACTGTCTGAGAGCTGCTTCTGAAGAGCTACTTGCATGAGGTGGCTTTAAAGCAGCTAGCTGAAGTATTTGTAATCTAACCATGGAAGTCCTAAGCTTGGCATTGGATGTGAAACCTGCTTGCAAACCAGAGTAAATTAGCCCTTGGACTGCTAAAACAAGTCTGTTCTTAGATTAATTTAAGTTTAGCTTTCCACAGACATACCTGTCTGGTAGCCGTGCCCGGAGGTTGCGGTGATGCAGTGACCTCAGTGGGTGCCCAGCTGTTCACGCTCTGTTCCAGAGAAAGGACTCGTGTCTCCATGCTAAGCGTGTAACCTTTCCAGGCTTGGAAGCTAGAGGCAGAGACACATGTGGGTGACTGAAGTAGAGTGACAAGAAGTCACTGATCCAATTCAGCATGTATTATCTTCTAAGTACATGCTTATCTAAATGGTAGCACTTAAAGGGGTTGTTGATACTGACTTTACACTTCTAGTGTTCCCACACTAGAAATCCCCAGATGATACAATAACAAAAAATATGGTTTTGCTGGATTGGAGTCTTGCTTGATGCTGCTTTTCGGTTTCCTAACTGAAATGCAGGCGTTAATCTTTACATAGCTATTGCAAAACTACAGAGAGAATTCCTGACAGGCCTGACAATCATGTGAATTTGTAGGAGGAGCTAAATACATTTCCTATATCTCTTCTCTCTCATGGGTGTAAGACTAAACAGACAAAAATACTGCAACACCCTCTTCCCATATTTAAAAAAGAATAATTAAGATGTAATTTAGTAGGATCTTTGCATCTCTGCTGCACTCACTTTTCCTGAGGTATCTGTGCAAAAGCAATCTTGTGTGTTGGTCTTGCTATAAAGGACTTCCCCTTCCCTCTATCACTAATCCTGACCAAACCTATCTGGCCTGGTGTTCTTTACCTGGGGTGTCCTGTCCAGTTGGGACATCTGAGTGGTGGCAGGAGCCTTGGCTGCCCCATTCCATGGATTCCGAATTGGAGTGTCAGGACAATGTACTACAGTCTTGACATGTATTAGATAGATATGTTCAAGAGGTTACCTGATCTGTCTCAGCAAGCACCCAGAGAAGCAGGTCTGTTTTAAATTTCATTGCTTGACGTAGGTTAGTATTCTTGTCCATAGTAGTACTTGCTTACTCAGCAAGGGAGGGAGGAAGAAGCTATTTCTATGGTCTATGGTATGCTTGAATGGACTCTAACCGGGAAACTCTAGGTAATGCATTTATACCAACTGGGATCTCTTTATTGTCTGCTGACAGTTACCTGCCCTCCTTCTGCCTGGGGAGGGCAACGCTCATGAACGGTTTTTGGGCAATGTTTTTCCAAGTTGATATGTTTAAGAGTTAAAATCTGCTCTGGTGATATCTCTGAAGCCAGTTTTCCTGTGTGACCTATTTTGTCTTTTTCTCCTTAGGACTGATTAATTGTAGGAGGTTTTAGTGCTTGAATATTCTCAGCAGAACTTGGTGGGGTGGTATGGCCTCATAGCAGCCTACAGGAGACATGTTAGCAGCTCATTTCTTCATGGAACTGAGATGTTTTCCAGGAGACTCTAAGCCAGTTCTACTTTGTTACTGATACCCTATGGAACTCTGTCTTGATATCTCATTTTATCAGTCTCTAGAAGCAATGGTACTGTAGTTTCCATCCATCTCATGTCTCTCTTACTTCATGTTTCTTTCCTGAGGGTCAGAAATCCTCATATGGCTCCCTACGATCAATCAGCTTAGAGTGGGCATCTCTAGTGACAGCATGTGTGTGGGACTGTATGCATTTGTCTACTAAAATTGTTTGCAGAGCTGGCTCAGGCACCAGCTAGGTTAGGAACCGCCCAGTCCAAGAGAAGAAACAGCACCACGTGGCACAGGCCACCATTTAAAGCTGAATTAGATGTATTATTTCTGTTAATTTTAGTGCAAAATAAACATTTGAAATACTAGTTGAAAACCTGTAGATGTTCTTTTTCTATGTCGGGAAAAAATCACCCTCAGAAGACAACTTACCTAGACCTAGATGCCAAGCTCGATTCAGTATTTTAAATGAGGTACTCCTCTATTTATATCCTGCCTTCCAACCAAAGGTATAGAAATACTGTGATTACGTTTGCTTCTGGCTGTTTAGATTTTAAGAAATGCTTTATCTTCTGTTGTCACTTCATCAAGCTTTGGTTCTGCTATTTGGTACTAAGAATGTATGTAGAGGGGAAAAAAAAAAAAAGATTATAGCATCTGCAGAAAAAGAAAGATACAGGAGTATGCTGGTGGATTGGGAACTCCCTGGCTGCAGCTGTATGTGATGTTGCCAGAAGGCCTTAAAGCAGGTATGTACTGCAAAACTGAGCAGATGAAAAATGTCTCTGGATCTATAAAGCTTTCATCCCAAAGTGCACTTAAACATCAGTTATTTATTTGTGCAGTTTGCAGCAAAACTTTTAACATACCGTACTGTACTTAACCAGAGCAGAGCTGATATCTAAAGGATTGCATTAAGTGGAAGAAAGTATAACTAGCAATTATATTTGTGGCTGAAGGCGTGGCAAACCTAGATTCTAATTTTGATTCCTTCAGATTTGGCTCTGTTCAAACAGGGATTTTTCCGGCTAAGGGAATTTCGAGTTCTTTTGATTTATGCTTCTCCGATTCTTTGTTTTGCATGGAAGTTTGATACGTCTATATAGTGGAAATAACAAGAATCCTGGTGAGGAAGTGCTTTTGGTGGTCTTTGGGTGAAAAATAGAACCAAATCAGAGCGGTTTCTCCTTTAAAAAAAAATTTTAAAGAGGAAAAGTAATCTAAAAGTTACCATTTTCTTGTGGGATTTGTTGTATTTTTTGTTTCAAAGAGCTTAGCAAATCTTTGCTTATGAAAGAAAGAAATCCCAGGGCTGTTTCTGCATTAAAGGTGATGGTGTGATTAAGTTCAGGTATGACAAATCAAAGGCTAAAAAGTGTTAGGAGAGAGAGCAGCTGGCGGAGCATGAGGCGTAACCATTTGCTTAGTTGTTGATATTGGGACTGAGATGTCTCCTTTAACCTCAGTGGCTTTGGATCAGGTTTTCTGTCTTTTGGTGGTTTTGTCACAGAGTCTGAACTCTCCTACAGGACGTACTAAATGCCTTTTTTTTGTGTGTGTGTCTGGTTTTTTTGTTTTTTTTTGTTGTTTTTTTTTAACTATAAAACTGAGAGATGTGAAAGCCTTTAGAAGATGTTTCAGTAGGAATTTGAGCGCAGTGTATGTTTCATTCACAAGAGACAGCCAGAAAGGAGAAGCAGAAATATCTGCAGGACAGGTTTTGATGTGGATTCTCAGCTGCTATGAAAGCTGTAAGCCCACCGGAATCACTAAAACTGTGGGTCTGCTCTGGCTGTTTAAAAAGGAACAAGGCAGTGGTTTTGAAGAGAACAGAAGAATCTGACCACTTGCCATCAGATTTAGTTTTTTAAAGAAAAATTGAAGTTGGTATGAAAAAAAGACTGGGGAAAATGGTTTTGAAATATTTTCCGCTGAATGCTGTAACTGAAGCATGTAAATTCTAATCAGTTGACTTTAAGAATAATCAGTGGACTTTAAGAAGAGTGAATTTGTAATTACTGGTAATAAACAAGCATATTACATAGGTTCTTTCTGAGCAGGAGTTACTTACGGATAGTGGAGATGAGAGATGGAGGTAGGAGCGGTGTTTCAATTTACATGTGCTAGAGTTTTTAGAGATTCTTAAAGCTTGAGCAAGTGTTTCTTTCCTTAGAGCAAATTATGCTGTCACTTCTATCTGTGCAAAGCTAAAATAATAACTTTCAATTCATGGCTGTTACCTTGGTGTAAGTGAAAGCAAACTTTGCTCCTCCTTGCAAGAGCAGTTCCTAGTTTTCCACTACCTTGACCTGCCTTTGCATCACTTTCTACATATAGAGTTTAAAGTAGTTTTAGTGTATGATGAGTGCTAATGAATTTGAAAAAGACTGATTTTCCTTAATTTGAGTGTGTTACCATAAAACTTGCTATAGAGCCTTTCATCTGACTGGTTTTATTTCTGTGTAAATTCTGGGTGCTGTTATTTTTCCTAGTGAAAAGGATATGCACGTAAATTTCCAAAGATAAATGAGCCTTTGCACTCCAATATAATTTCTCTACAATCCTATGTCTTATTTATACATTCGGAAAAAAGACAAAATGGTGATGTTTTGGCTCACAGAGCATTCAGAGTTTATAAATAACATGTATTATTGCATATAAATTATATTGGAGTGCAGATGCCCATTCATCTTCTGAAATTTATCTGCATAGTTTAGTGTTTCCATCCACAAATGCTTGAAACCAATCTGGCACCCGCAGGAAGTCATATGTCTCCGTGCCAAAAAAATGGCACTAAGGGAAATGTCGCTCAAGGAGTTGACTGTAACATACAGTCTGTTTTCTACCACACACATTTGTCTAATCCAAGGGACTGAATTGTTGGTCCTCTGGTTACTGTGATGTGCTCATCTTCTACAGCTCTATACCTAAAAACCTGGGATTTCTACCACAACCGAGCAGCTAAAGCCACGCAAATTTAGACCCTATTTAGCCAATTAGGCACAAGTGTACTTTCTTGGTATTGTGTTCATCTCTTTCCGTTAATTCTCAATAAATAATTTTATTGTTTGCATCAGCAGTTCCTGCAGACTAACTGAAGTCCTTAGACTGGGTTCACTGGAACAGGTGCATGGGTTTAAAAATGACCTGTGCATCTGAAATAAAACGTGTTAGTATACCTGTTATGGAAATAGAGCCAAGAAGACTGGAGGGCAGCAGAATGGGTGGAGAGAGTGTAGAGGTTTTGGAAAGTGTCGTTCACATGAGGTTAGAAAAATGGGAGGACTGCATCTGGAAATAAGCTTTTGTGCAGACTAGGAAGTTGAGACGTGAGAGAGGAGCCAGGCACAACTGCAGGGGCACTGCAGTAGTCTGTCTTATTACTTGGCTACAAGCAGAGTACAATATGCCTTTTCTTTCTCTTTTCCTTAGGTCTTCACCCTACCTACCTACCTTTCATTCCAGCAAAAGGCCTTTAGACAGAATACACAAAAATCTTTAATACTCCCTGGTGACTCCTGTTGTGTGAATTTGTGAATCCTTTGGCAGATTCTGCCGCTTGTGTGTTGCTCAGGGCTCTTTTTTTATCACCTCTTCCAAGGGGATTTGGAAACCTGAAAAAAAACCGTGGAGCAAATGCTGCTATCTTGTGACTGCTTTGCCTTGCTAGAATGTAGAAAGAGTGGGCATGAATGCTGTGCACAGGAGGAACGTGTGACAGTTAGTAGGAAACCTGAGGATGGGCAGTGAGCGCAGCACAGCAGGAAGCGCAGGCAGTGGTCCCCGCCCTGTTGATGGTTTGGAGTTCCTGGTACACAAAAAACTCAGGAGAGATAAATTCTAGCCTTATCAGACTAAGAGCACAGATATCAGGAGATTCCTGCAGTTAACAAAAGGGAAGTTTGGTGTGGAAGTTGGGAAAATTCAGAGCTGGTCAGAGCAGTGGGTTCATACATCCTTCTCTCCACTTTAACATTTCCATAGCTATGCACTCCATACAGGCTGCCTAGGAATCATGTTCTGCACCCGCTGAGGTCTTACATTAGACCCGCTAGAAGCATATTGCCTCTCAGAGCTCCTCAAACTGCTTGTGGTTTCTGTCTGTGGTGTAGCTGCTTTTATTTCATGAGCAGAGAGAAGTTAAGTTCAAGGTGATTGAGGGTGAGGCTCCTTTTGGGAATCCCATGAGGTACTGTCTTTAGGCAGTTAAATGATCATAAAAAATTGGCCAATAATGTATCACATAGCATATAAATGATGTGGGACAGAACTTGAGGTTTTTGCTTCCAATCTCAGCATTTTTCAACCTGTAGAAAATACTGCTTCTCAATTTCTTTTATTTTCACCATCACATTCCAATGATACCTTGTTATCCAACCCCACCCACCCAAGGCAGAATGATGAAATTGCTCAGGAAGCACATCTCAAGTAAACCCTGTGGACTATGTATGTTCTATCTTGTTTTTAAATACTATAAATGCAGATGTGAGAGTTTTATTGATTCTTACTCCCTCCCCAGTACACTACTCTATTAATAACAAATGCAACAATATGTTATAAATACTCAGAACACCAATGTGTTAGCATAAAACTAGCAATAAATTCCCATCCTTCGCATAAAAGTAAAAATCCCTAATAGCGTGCTCTGCAATTTGCCCACACTAAGAGCAATCAAGAACCATATATAATGTAAAGGTGCTGCTGTGAGTAGCCAAAACATACAGGATAATTTTGTTTTGCTTTCAGAGGAGCTGATCTTTGAGGAGGTCCCTAATGAGATTCTGCTTGGCTCAGAGTAAGGTAAAAAAACCTGCTACAGTTTAGCGCTGCACCTTGCACATAACAGTGGGGTTCAGAATAGGAGGCAGCAGTTACATCTATGTTAATAGGTTTATGCTTCCTCCATCTTATGTTAAGATCTGGAACTTACCCTATAGCCTTGTAATGAAATGTCTGTTAAAAAAAAAAGCAGAGAGACTTACACCAAACGTGACAATTTCTTATGATAAATAAGGATGAATTTAATAACTGTAACTTCCGCAAGTGTTTGCTTTTGGGTGGTTGAAAGTGGGAACACTTGAAATACACTGTAATGTAATGATGCCATGACAAACAGGTTTGGAGGTTTTGCATTTGTTTGTCTGTCTGACTCATCACGATTGTCATTCATGTTTCCCAGTCTGCAATACTCAGCTATCCAAACCTCCTCCTCTGACACCTCCAGCTCTGAGACCTTTTGTATGCTTGGGCGTTACAGCTCTCTCTTGTATCTGCACTACAGCAGTTCAGCTTCCGTGTGTAGAATTAATTCATCCAGATTGTGAGCCCTGTAAGAGCTGAGCCAGCCAAACTCAACTCCTGCATTTCCCAATGTCTCAGACATTTCACTTTTCTTCTGTCAGTATCTCATTCCTGGGATCCCACTGGCAGGGTGCTCAGTGTGCAGCGACTGTAGCCTCTTACTGTGGTTGCCCTGATGTTTCTGGAGTACCTCTTTCTGAACCCAGTGTTTCCTGAGGTGTGTATTAACTTTGTAAAGTGGTCAGTTGGTTGATATTGATACACTCTTTCTGGTTTGTTTGGTTTTTTTGCATGTAAAAGGATCCTGACCTTATGCTGGAGACTCTGACACGTGGCTGTTTGTTAGAGAAATAAAGAATATTGTTACATAGAGATTGTTTGCCTTTGGACTTATTGTTTAATTTCTATGGAGTAGGTGGTGTGGGGATGATAGTAGTGTTAGAGATTAGTGGCCCAACCTGTGGCCTGTTTAGTTTGTGTTTACTCTGAATTTATCCCTCTCAGTGGTGCACACATGTATTTTCAGTTTGAATGCAGCCTGACCATGACAAAGTTCTGGAGCCTTTGGTGTTTTTTATAAATAGATTAAACCCCTTTCTCATTCTTTTGGTTAATTTCCTTTTTACAGGAAACACAAAGCTGTAGTTTACCAGAGGTTGTGTAAATAGATGGTAACATTACACCTTCAAACCCGGTCACACTGTTATGTTGTCATGGTACCTAAAAAACATTCAAGAGATGCACAGCCTAATTCTGCTGCTACTGGTCGTGGCGCTGTCACTGATGGAGCAGTTTTAATATGAACTGGAAACAGACCCTTTCTGAGGTCCTGTGAATATTATTCAGCTAGAAGGAGCAGGGAAGCAATTTGCTGCTTTTTCTGGGTGTACTAAACAAGTGGAACAGATAGACTTGAGAGCTGTAGTTTAGCCAATGAGAAGTTGAACCAAATGAGTCAAGAAAGGGCTTTATTACTACTTTGCTGGCAATAGCACTCTATGTACTTAAAGTTATGTGAGTATAAAACTCATTCCCATGGGGAAGAAATGTGCTCTAAACTATAGTGTGTATCTGAATTGCCATTGTATAAAAATGCTGCAATAGGGTTACAAGACCTAAAGATCCCCTGTGTCAGGAATGAAACCCAAGAGGAAATGCATAAATACAAATAATTCCAGCTGTAAGCATACTATTTAAATGGAAATCCAGGTTTAGTTTTATTTAATGTCTTACTGACCACAATTACTATTATGGTAGTTTCTACTGCTCAAGCAAGTATGTTTTTAGTACAACATACATTAGTTGTTAGTAGAAGGCTCTTAGAGCACCATATAATTTTATTTCTCTTTTTTTTTTTTTTTTTTTTTGAATAAGTAGTTTAGTATAGAAGTAGATTGATTCATAATTCCATTAAGCCAGTTTCTTTAGGACAAGTGTTACTGAAAGTAGCCTTCCACTCAAACTGTTTCTGATGATATGTGGATGAGAAAGTACTCAGATGAAGCTGGAAACATTACATGGTAATTTTTAGGAGATACTATAGCAAAGATTCTATAAACAGACAGTATTGTGAAAACATTTCTGGACATATTTGATGGATACCTGCAACATTTAGTAAGGTATCATGCCAGGATGTTTGTGGATACCTTAGTTTTGAGAGCTAATGCCCTGTTGTAAGCCAGCATACATATGTAATCAGACTTTTCAAAAAAACTCATAAAACTAAGTCCTTAGAAGCCAGCTGGTGCTACCATAAACTGTAATTTTTATTGTAGGCAGGATAGTACTGTTGAAACTAATCTATGTTTCACTGTCAGCTTTCTAGGAACCTTTAGACCAATAAAATGTGTGAAAATGGATCTCTAGTCGAAGTGAAACTGTTTCAAAACGAAAGATGAAACTAAAATTTTGCCTGTTGAGAAAACTGAAGTATGAGAGAGAAAAACTCACCAGTGACACAGTAACGTTTTTGTTGGGTGGTTGGTTTTTAGTTTTGTGGATTATTTTGTGTTTGTTTTTAAAATTTATCATCTATCTAATATGAATGATAGTTAAGGTCAGGTCTTATATATCTACTTCTAAGTATCAGTTGCATTTATAAGTTTGACGATGGCTAGAAAAAGGGAAAGCAGGTATGAAATGACTAAAGGCATCGATTCACATTAGTGAAATATTGGCTACCCATAAGTAATTTCATAATGTGTGAATGCAAATGCAAGTTTTGCAGAGGAGGTTTTAAGTAGTAGCTGAAAATGCAATATTGTCTTCCTTTTGCCTTCCCAGACCTTCCTGAGTTTTAGGTTATGTTTTTACTTTATGTGTGTGGTTGTTTTGACTCAAACCACTGCATGAAGGCCTAACTGGCTGGATTATGTTGACAGCATTTTACTTTCCCAGGAAGGCTGTGGTGAATCTTTTCCATTGACCTATTTGAATGCAGTTAGGAATAGCAGTCTTATATAGTTCATCGCACATACAGTCCCAGCAGAAAAGAGGACCGTTTGCCCCTGTGTAAAGTAGTGGCATGATCCTCTTTATGCCCTGACCAGTCCAGCAGCCACTGGTGGTCTTGTCCTCAAATGGAATTGGGGAAGGAACTTGGTCTGTGCATCTATTTATTTTTCATCCTGACAATAGGGAGATACACTGCCTCTTCAGTGTTGAAAGATGTTGCTTAGCAAGATTTTGTTGAAAAAGTAGTTGTGTAATTGTTATCAAAATGTGAGAGACAGTTAGATCACTGAGGTCTTGTCAGAGGTAGGAGACACCTGGATCTTCATGTGCCGTTCATGGGACTGTACCACTTTGCTGTCATTAGTAAGTTTGTCTCCTCCTTTCTCATTGCTTTACCTCCTGGATCAGTCCCAAGTTTTTGTCATCTGTCTCTAGTAACTTGTCTTTTATACTTCATGATAGTTAGAGGAAATACAGCTTTTACCTCCTTGTATTCAAACAGTGGAGGAGAAAGTGGTGGTCTCGCACACTGACTGTGCAGTCTCTCACCTCTACATTTATCACACACCTTTTTTTCACTTCAGTACTCTCTGGTTCTGTATCTGGGCAGAATTCAGAATTCTTTTGGCACTTCTGAATGAGGTGAGATGGTCTTTGGGTATGGCAGCTCAGTCAAGGGATCTGTAGCAAATGAGCTGGATTATCACAGTCTTTAATTTGTTTTTCTCAGCCTGTTAGTGTGCGGTGGTGGTAGTTGCTGATGACTTTGACAAGCAAGCATCCATGGCTATTCAGTCTGATTTTAGGCATCCCAGAAAAGCACTACAAGATGTATATTTCACCTTGCTTTCTCTAATTCAAATATCACTGCAAAAATGTGGATTGCTGTAACCTTTAGACTATGAGATAAAGTACTCATTGCAATTTTAAAGCCCTCTGGGTGAGTAAAAGAAATAGCAACAGAAGAAATTGAAGCCCAGCAATAATATGTGACAATAGTTATGATGACTTTGCAATATAAATACTTTCCTCTTTTAAGGACCCATAAATTGCATCAAGATAATGACTGTATAGTCTCCTAACTTGCCTTTTGCACAGTTCAGATTGAAGGCCAGAAAAAAAATAAAATAAGCAGCACAGGATTAAAGCCAAAATACTGTTTTTTAAAAATAATCCTTCTCAAATTTGCCCGAGTCTATATTCTATTAATTTAACTATCCTAAAATGTTTTGTGATATGCGCCATGCTTCTAAACTGTGTAAAGGGAGATGCTCCCCCAGGCTTTCATGGAAATTATGTTTATAGTACATGCTCCTGTTTTCTTCTCATTCCCTTAAGCAGAAAGGTCCTCACTGGTAAATTTTCACTGGCAAAAATGTATACATCATTTAAGTCATTACGGGTCGACTGCTCATTTGTTACAATAAACTATATCATCCTCGCTAGGAGGCCAAAGAGAGCCTGTAGCCATGAATATACATCTTCCTGGGGTAACTCAATTCAAAGCAGCAGAATGCCATGGTAAAGTATTACTTAATTTATACTGCTAATGTTTAACATTGATTCTGTGTGGGAAAATAAAGCCCAACACATTTTGAGAACCTACATCATTAAGGTTTAATAATTTAGACCTAGTTAATGTGATAATGAATTTACTGACAACTAAAGTGCAGTTTCAGTACTTACATTTCTAGAAATACTGACTCTGAAACTAGGTTTTCCAGGAAGAAAATGTATAACATAGGATTGTTTCTGTAATTTACCCGTCCTCACCCTCTTAAACCACAGTGAAAAATACATCTTTAGATATGTTTACTAACTAGTGGAATGCAATCCTTCTTTCACTCCATACATCCTACAAACTATGTGGTACTCATAGGGTCTAAGATGGTATTTGTGTGCTAAAAAACTTACTAATGGGAGGAAGCTGCTTAACGTTTTAATATGTAGCAAAAAGAAAGGTGTTATTTTGGTCCCAAGTACAACACCTAGCTGCTGTGAGCTCAGGAACCGGGTATCGGAAGAAGCAAGCTATCTCTGTTGTGAATGTGTATCCACCCTGTCCCACCTAGGGCTGCTGTCACAACTATTACGCTGTCCCGTATCACCACAGAAACTATTTGATAAAGTAGCAGGTCGTTTCCAAAGCTCTAGGAGGGGGTTGTGTATTTATTTTTTAAAATATGATGTAGTGTAGTCCCTCTACCTGCCTCTGACCTTCCTATGTCACTGTGCAGACTGCAGCCATCTTCTACTGCCCCTGTGGGTGTCTTATATCAATCAGGCTTCCTTTCAAATGGCTAAAATAATGGGTGTCCTCCACACGTCCGAATGTGTCAAGGCTTCTGCAATATAACTTGAAGTGGGAGTCAGGGGCACTTGGCACCTTGTGGGAGGTACTTAGTCAGCAGATTGCTGGATTTGGCCTTGTTGCAGGATGTTTCTGAATATCCTTTGTGTAGTCTCCTTATTTGTTTTGTTCAATAGTGCTGTTGGGAAAACGAAGGGGAGCTGGGTATTCTGTAGCAGGGTTTTCCTGAACTTTTTGTCCCCCCATTTTACTAGACACTTCTAGCAGCGGTGGGTGTGTTTGATTGGAGTTTGTGTTGGAGGGTGTGTGATGGTGTTGCCGTTTCAAGCTTTGGTGTCTTGGATGTGTGATAATCCATCACCCACTTGAAATTCATATCTCGAAAGACATTATTGTGTATTACTGTGAACTCATGGCTATTGTCCGACAATGTCTTAGATCAGATAAGAGAGAACATGGACTCTGATATTTGGTTTCACATGGAGACATCTGTAATTTTGGATGCTATTTGCAGAATTCTGTTTCCACCCCCAAAGAACTTCCTGGTGTTTAAAATAGTGTTTATATTTTCTGTAGTATATAGATGTGCAGTTGGGTTAATGAGGTATCTAAGTGTTCCAGTTCTGTCCAGGAGAGGGCAGTTCGTATTTATACTGAACAGACTATTATTCTTAGTTCCTTAATATTATTATTACTAGCAGTATGGCTGGTTGATCCAGATTAGGGAAAGCTCACATAATTTCTTTGCACAGCTCTATATTTCTTCAGAGATGTTCCTGACTTCAGTTTAGGAGCAGAAGACAGCACAGACGTGTGGGCACACTGGCTGTACAATTGTTTCCCTGGTGATTCTTTTGATCTGGGCCCTGAACAAGTTATTTCATCTCTTGACATATTTTTCATCACCTTTTTCTTTCCACTCCTTATCTAACTTCTGTATTAAAGTTTTCAGCCCTTGGCTACAATGCTGTCCCAGCATGTGTTTAGCTTGATAGTTTGATTCTCAGTTCTTATGATAATATAGATAACAAGAATGAAAATTGAAAGGAGAACCTCAGTCTTGCAAAAACCCCTATCCACAAGAGACTTCTGTCCTTAAACTGTGAAGTGAAAGAGTGCAACCAAACATGCAGATCTCGAGGTAGATGAGATACAAGCTGAAGCATTGGTTTTCCTGGCTCACTTGTCATTTGTGCTAAAATACTAGCTGTAGCTCTGTTTAAGCACCATGATCTGTACTTTAACTGTTAGAATGAAAAGCTACTACGGGAAGCAGATTTTCACTGCTGCTCTAGATTCCCATCTTGAAATAGTGTACTGAACTTTGGTACTTCAGCAGATAATAGTCACTTCCATTTAAGTGCTGTGGATTAGAGCTCTCTTAGCAGACTGGACAAATGCTGTTTTTCTAACCAAATCCTCTGTGGTTTTCTTTGTGGTTTAGGCTCGCAAAGTGTTGTGCAGTAGTGTTCTGATCATGTAGGTTCCCTCTACATTTTACCCCCTGCAACCTCTCATTCCACCCTATGAAAACCATTTCCTTCTGATTTGTAAAAATTACCTTCTTTCCCCCATGCTATGGAGCTTTAGTTTCTTTTTGAATCCAAAGTTTCGCAGAGCTTTTATTTCCTCCTTTTGTCTCTCCCAGTTCCTATTCCCTTTGTAATGCTGTTCCTTAATAAGTCTGGTATGTGCCTGGCATCAACATAATATGAGAGAGACCCTTGTGACTTAAACTGCCTGCAGTGTACCATAGCAATTGTTTCCCCGCAGTGATGCAGGTAAGCGTTTTTAGCATGTTTAGCTTACAAAAATAGTCATATGTGTTTTCTGACTTCCATTCCCAAATCTTGTTAGATGTAATTAAATATTTACTTTCTCCTTGTTTCACTTCCAAATACAAACTTGGCAAATTTGGAGTGTCAGTTGTCTACAAGAAGCATTTTTTTCCCCCCACAAACCCAAAAAAACAGAATTACTTTTGGACCTTTTTAGAAGGCGTGGTGAATAAGTATTGTTGAATTTCCTTGGAATGCTTAAAATGGTTACTCCTTACCCCTGGTCTCTAAGCCCTTGTTATATGATGAAGATTGCCATGCGTCTAGCCCTCAGCTGCAGTCGTTCATGGTCTGGTTGTTATTATACAACATCAGACTGTGAACTTGGTTGGCTAAAGGGTAACAAAATGTTTGCTTTTCCTGTTTGGACACTCACTTTCAGTAGGATACTGGTGCTTACTTGATCCCTAGATCACTGAGTTACATAGCCTGCTTTTGACATGGAAGACCAAATTCACATCTCTTCTTCTGTTGGTATATGTTGGAAGCAACCCCTCTGAAGGCAAGGCCTACCTTTGGAGGTAGACTAGTGCTAGAGAATGCAGCTGTCAGATTCCTCAGTGACTATCAGAGCTTGTACCAGATGTTGCTGATGTGTGACTAAATTAATTTTACCTTTTTTTGCTGCATTTGCTTCCCAATGCTGCTGGCAGCTGCTTTGTGACTAGTTGAAAAGTGAGCCTGAGACATCTTGCTAGAACAGATCAAGTATCATTACCATGTACAGTATTTCAAAAGGAGAAAATTCATACATTTATTTCAGCTAATCTTATATAGGAGATGAATGTGCTTTTCATAATGTTACACAACGTAACCATAATAGTACAGCCAAGATGGTAAATTCATTTTAATTCCACAAAATTCGTAATTGGTGACATCGCCAGTGGGAGCCATTGATCTCCGCTTTCCATTTGTTCTTGACTGTTTCCACTTCAGTGAATTAAAAGAATTGGGCTGTTGGGACCCCACCCTCTGCATGTTCATACAGCATATTATGCAAGAGCAATAGCCTTCAGAAAATTGCTTGTAATAGACAATGCCTGCGTTAAATAAAAAAGGCAATAGTCCCTGCCCTGACTCAGTATTTTAATCCTTTTCAGGTTTTTATTATACCTGATGCCTTTCTGTTCTGTGGTGGAGCTGAAGAACAGGTGTAATTCAGTGTAGCTAAATTGCATTATTTGAAATTAATGAGTTCTGTGTTTATTCTTGTAAATTAATACAGTTTCTAATAAATCAAAAGAGAACGTGTGCTTCTCTGTGTTTGCCTGCATATTACCTCAGTGGGGATAATTAACATCTTGTGACAGTAAAGTCATATGTCAAATCTGAGATCTTATTGCCAGACTAGTGAAAATGATGTTGCTAGTGACCTATATCATGACCTTATTGATGTGGTACAAGTTCACTCATTCAAGATGTTCAAATCACAGTCTTGTCACTTCAGAGTCCTCCCTGTTCTGTAGGGAAGGAGTGATGTTAAATGTATCTAAAATAAAACAAACAAAAAAAAATCAGTGGTAGTTAATGGGGGGTAGACATTAACATAATACCTTTTGAAGTGTGTATAATTATTGATCTACTTTTTCTTAATGTTGGAGTTTTTCTGTTGGTTTTGTTGTTGTTTTTTTTATTTTTTTTTTTTAAAAGAGTACCCAAACTATTTGTTTTGATGCTGTTCATTAATTTTTACTGTAATTAGGGCTAGATTAAACTACTTGCATCTGAAAAATAGAGTCCTGTTTAAGATATATTACTAGTAATACTCACTGGGTAGCCCAGGTTTCTTGTGCCTGACTTCTTCCTCTTCAAGGAGTGCCACCAAATTATTTCAAGTCTCACGCATTCAGCTAATTTTCTTGCCAACCAAAAGCACAAGGTTATGTATGTATTGTAAGTCAAAGACAAAAGAGGAGAAAGAATTATTTCATGGCTTCTCCATGAAGTCATGTTCTAGTTTCATTAGGATAGGAAAAGCTACTGAACAGGTGAAGCGTTTAAACTTTTTTTTTTATAAAAGAAAAGGCTGCAGAAGCTTGTAAATTCATACAGTTTCTATAAACTTTTGATCATCCAGCTTGTGTTCTGCCCATTGGAAATACTTATTTAGATTCCAGTTCTGGATGTCTCAGGGCACTGGTGTTGGGACTCTTTCCTCTTTAGATGACAATTTAATGAGCAAATACTCGTAAGAGTGTTTTGGTTTCCTCATACAAAAGTTGATCGTACACCAGGTACAAGAGAGTAAGTTTCTGTTTAGATACTGAAAATGGAGATGATGTGATCAAAAATAAAGAAAAAAAACAAGGCGGGGAGGGAGATGTTTTAAGCTCCTATGAAATAAGACAAAGATTGGGGTGGGGGGGGGAGAGGGAAGCTCAAAAATAGCTCCTCTGCTAACTACCATTGAAGACAAGAATTTACTGAGCATGACTGTGGCTAGTTTCACATCTCTAGATGTAAACCAAAGAGCCTCTGTCTGCTCGAAGCTGCCTGTGTACTGTGAGTCTCTTGTTCTAGTTTTGACAAGTTTAAATGCCATTAGATTCATATGTGTAGCATTCACTGTCCACTCGCTGACCTTGTTTTATCTTCCTTTTCTTAGATACTGATGTCTTTTTTTTCAAACTATTGAGTTGTAAGGCAAAATCGGTGGGTGAACTGATTGCATTTAATGTGTTATGCCTGCAAGAGCTTGCATATAGTCTTATGCAGTAGCTCTGAGATGAGGACCGTCTTAGTGTTGTGTGTGTATACCAACCAAAATAATCACTACTTTTGATAACAACTTTGTTACGTACTTATATGCTTATCACAGTACACAGGAATGGAAAAGCAGTGTTAATCATTTGAACTGCACTGTTTACTTTCAGTGTTGATGCCTCAAAAGCTGGAAAGGGTGGAATTGCTTGCATTCACCCAATTAACATGACCAGCTATGTCTACTCTAACTGATGGAAAACTGAGGAAGGAGAGACCACAGGGGAAAAGCCTGAGCACTAAATAGTCAGGACCTTTTTCTCATCCTCACTTTGATGCCTGAACTTCTCTATTCTTAAAATTGGGCTTGAACTACCATGCTTGCTGAACTTTCTGAGGTTTTATTGCTGAAAAATACTTTGCTTTACAGTGATGTACATTGAAAACATTCTGTTTGCTCTGTATCTCTGTTTGCCAAATAGTCATCAAGTATTGCTTTGTGCAGTTTAACGGCAGCAGGCCAGATTCTGGTCTCAGTTATACCGGCTGAAATCTAGAGTAGTGCTACAGAAACCTCTAAAGCTGAGCTTCATCTTCAGCTGTACAGCTGATATCTGGGTACTTTTAATGTACTATATTGGTATTTATATCATTGTAACTTCTTAAGCATCTGCAGTCTGTCTCTCCTTCTGTTTTTGGATGGAAACAACTGTATTTTTGTTTTAAACTAGCTCATTCTGTTTCTGACTTCTCTTCCTAAAGTCTTTTTCAAAGTGATGTTGGTACACTCATTACCATAGAAGTCCATTGACTTCTCTGTCTCTGAAGCCTTAATTCAGTTTTTTTCATGTAAAACAAGTACAGTCTGTTGGATATCATCATTAGTTGGGCTCTACAAGCACCAGGCTGCAATTAGATCATAATCAAATATCCTAAAGCAGGTGGATTGTGGCCTGACTTCTAAGAAGTCTGCCAGCTTTCATTCTTCAGGTTTCTTTCCAGCTATTTTTGGGATGGAGAAATAATTGGAAAGGCTCTTTAAGGAACCCTTTCCTTTTTCAGAGGACTATCTCTTAAAGATACTACTACAAAGATCTTGTAAAAAAATAAATCAGTTCATTAGTGGCTCTTTTTCTGATATCCTGGCACACAAATAATGCTGCCTTTGTTGTTCTCCTCCTTCTCCAGGATAAAGGGACATTCTTTACTGGAAAAGTGTATAGCACCATGTGCTAGATTTCTTTTGAAAATCAGAAATAAAGATTCCTACGGTTGAACTTGAGTAGATTTTATCTGGAAACGATGTATTTTTATTTTATTTTTTTAAACTTCATATGGTGTTTGCAAGTGATCAGATTTACGATGGATTCTTGGATTGCTTGATTTGGCCCTAGAATGACTAAGGATTCCATGTGGAAATCCCAGTGATATTGTGTCATTCAGTGGACCCACATGGATTTATTCTCTTGAATAAGGCCCCAAGTATTTTATTCAAAGTTTTATTCAAAGTTGAGCACAAAACACAACCTAAAACCTGTGACTCCTAATTGTCCTCTACTTTTCTTTTAAAAGTAAAGAAATCCCCCCTTCTGCACACACACTCCCCCACCTCCCCCAACTTCACAGCATTTTCTCAGCTTTTCAACATGTGAAAATGAAATGTCTGATCATTTAATGTAATTTTTTTGTTTGATCACTACTCTTTCTTGGTTCTTCAGCTAGCGTGCTCTGTATGAACCCTACCTACCTTCCAGGCTGAGAAAAAAAAGCCTTTCAGTCACTTTAAGAGTGAAGAGTTAGCATTTCCTACCTGAAAAAAGACAACTTCTGCCATTTCAATTAAAGGAATTATTTGGATTAGGAAGACAAAGGCCCACTTCTGAAATCAGCTTTAGCGGCATTTATGAGGATCAAGTGATGGCTTCAAGTTTCTCATTCTTTTCTAACTGGTTGCATTTCATGCCCTGAAAATGTGCCATGTTTGTACTGAGGATGGAAAAGTATGTTCACGCTGTAGATGGTTGATTAAATGAACCTGATTGATTGACGATACAGCTAGGAAAATTTATATGCATTTTTTATCCTTTCCAGCTGCATACAGTGGTATTCTTTGAATTTGTATCAATTTTAAATTAACTTTCATTATTTTTAAAGGAAATCTAATACAGGGAATAACTTTGATTGCAGAGCCAAGGCAACTTTTCCAATATCTGCATGTCTTGCTATAATAACTAGTTTTACTCAGATTGGCAGAGTCAACGTAATTCCAGTAGATACTAAATCGAAATACTCAGTCTGTCCAGTTAGTGCATGAGACTGGGAAAATCGATTTCTTGGGCTAAGAATGGATTCCTGTAGGACTGGCTCACGCCTTTACTGCATGAGGAAGCCCTAATATGGGCCTGCATCTTGCATGTACTTACCTCTTCAGCACCATAATCTTCCTAGACACAAGTTGGATAAATGCCACTTAAAATTGCAAGAGATAGGTCTGTCAAGATGTGCAGTTGTGATGAGACTGAACCTGCGTAACAAAATAAAAACCCTACAAACAAAAAAAGATACCCCAAAGACACACAATAAAAAGCCACCCACACCTCAGTTCCCTTAAGCAGGCCATGAGTTACCACCTGGAGCTCTTATGTCAAGCAACAAGTCTGACTGGCCAGTTCCTAGCTCATCTTTTTTGCTGCATTTTAAGGTGTTACCATGTCCATCTGTCCATCCCATTTCCCTGTTCAAGGATTCTTGCCCCCCCAGCAGTTTTGGCAGGCTACGTGTTAGCTCTTCCATTTGGCAATTGATACCAGTAAATTCATGCACCTATTGCCATGTGTTTGGGCTAAGAGAGCAGATACTAAAAAGAGTTAGCTGAGACATGGGCCTGTGCCTCCTCTCTGCTGACTCTTCTTGAGGGCCGGGAACAATGCTGGGCAAACAACAGTGTGTTTACCTGGAGCAATCAATGTCTGGGTGAGCGGCAGCCGGAGCCATGCTTGGTCGCAACTTGTCCTGGCACGGTGTACTGTGAGATCACAAGGCGGCAGCCACCTTCTTGGTACTGTGTCCAGTCCCCGAGACCTGCTTGGAAGATAAGCTTGAGCCATTTTCAGCTGTGTCAGTGTCCAGACATTAGTGCCGCACTCACTGTTGTTAGTGCTCTGATGTGTTCAAAATTAACGACTTCTGCTGGATTAACAGTGACAAGACTACAGTGTGCTCTGGCACTGCCTGCCTTCCAGGGAAAGACTGTGTGTGCACTTGTATAAGATGAAAATTGTTCCCTTTCCTGACAGAAAATGGTGGCCATGGAATCTTTTTTTTTTTTATTTTTTTTATTTTTATCTTTTTGTCCCAATTCTACCATAATATATAACAATGAACGGAAGTGGAGCAAACAGAATTGCTGTCCATCCCAGTAAAATAGCCTACTTGGTTATTAAAAATTACTGATGCAAGCAATGCCTTAATGTAAGGTACTTCCTAATGGAACATTCTAGATGGAGGAGAAGACAGGATTTGTTGGAAGCTAGGAAACGCTAAAGCTTTCACAAAAGGGGGTGCATGCATGCCCCCCATGCTCATATTTAATATAAATTTATCAAACAGGATGTGTCCTCATTCTCATATTAAAATTCTTGCATGTGGTTACAAGAGTAAAAGTGCAAGGGTAAAACCACCTTTTTATTTTTATTTTTTTTTCTTTCTAATAGTGATTGGCAACCCCGAGACCTTTAAAGCTGCAGGTTGATGGATCTTAACTTAGTGACACTAACGTGGCACTCTCAGAGAAATGTGTTGTGTAATGCTTTAATCATTAATTACCATCATTCATCATGCAGCCTTCCTTTTAATGTCCATTAGCATCATATGCCACTCATGAATGCTTGTAAGTGTATAAATGTGCTGGTAATCCTGCTGAGTAGGTTTACATTAACTGTAAATTATCTTCCTGACCAGTTGGTTGGCCTTCCTGGCTGGTGGAGTTGTCTTATTTGTAGCATTAGCAATGAGTTTGGGAAATGAGATACGTAAAAAATATGTGCAGGTCTGTCTTAAAAGCTCAGACCAGCTGGTGCTTGGGGATATGTTGTGAAGTGTTAGCTCAGTTGTGCCAGCATGCGTCAACATCTTTGGAGACAAAAACCTACAGTCTGTGATTCACATGGCAACGATCTTGTGGAGATCACCTAACACTTACCGGCTCCACTTAATTTAAGCCAGTGCGTTTAAAATCCTGTGACTCTTTGGGGAAGAAAAAAAAAAAATCAAAACAAATATAACTGTAAACAAGCCATTGCAAAACCCCCTCAAAAAACTCCATACAAACAAATGAAAAAATAGGTAAATGCAAAGAAGCAAGAGGGACCTTTGCCCATAGCAGCTTGTGTACATGCTCATTCTTTTGTTACGTGATTTTCCTTGTATAAGCATTATGTGGGCACACTCCATCTCCAGGAACATAATGTGGCTTTGGTGGGAACAACATCATGTTCTGTATTGTTGCATTAATGATTCATGTGAAACATGCAAATCAAAATATAACACTTGGCTACATGTCATTAGGGAGCAGTTGAGAAAACCAAGACAGAAACAAATACAGAAGTATCAATTTGTGTTGCCTGCATGGAACATTTAGTGTGAAATGTTGGTGGCTTCTTAAAGACAGTCAGCTCCTTTTCTTGGATTGAGCACTGATGTGTGTTTTGTCACACAGTTCAAAACTGGACAGCCTTTAAAAATAATCTCCCACCATGTACAGAAGTCCTTTCACATAGCAGAAGTCGTACAAGATGCATTTTGCAGGTTGGAACTGGATTTGACAGCTAACCAAGCAGCAGAATATTTTCAATACAGTCCTCTCTGTACTGTCTTTGCTGGTTAGATGGAGCACGTGTTTATTTGCTCCAGGATCTGGAGGGCGGAAGCAGCTAGCTGAAAAAGTCTCAATTGAGATTTCTCGTATCACGAGGAGATTATAAAATGTGAATTTACAGCACATTTTAAATTATTTTATTGACCATGAATGTACCAGGGAAGTTTTTGGGTAGTTCTTTGTTTCCTTTAGAAGTACTCATTTTTGGTGACTGCCTGCTGGCACGAGGCTAGATTTTCACCCACCTACAGTGCAGGAGCAGTTTTCATTTGACAGAATCTCTACAAGACAAGCTGACGTGTTGTCACAAACACTCACAAATATTTGAGCAGTTTGGTATTTTACTTGCATGCTCAGCATCATGTTTTACATAGGACTCCACTAAGGGGCTGTTTGTCTCAGCTAGTGTTAAGTCCTGGTCCTGCTGAAGCTGACCACTGGATTTCCATTTACTATAATGAGAGGAACTGGATGAGAATATGGGTTCAATTCAGTGAAGTCTGTGAGTTTATTTGCAGTTCAGAAGGTGCATCAGCTAGGTCCTCAATTCTTAGCAAAGCTATTTTGGATAGCAGTCAGGCTTTTATACAGATAACAGGCGAAGCAGGGTCATTCATATGTGACTTTGAGCTACCTGTACCACAATGTGCCTGAAATGAATTTGTTTACTGAGATCAACTCCTTGGAGATCTGAAATCTAAACTCCACCATTGTTTCTGTGCTCTCTGTTTTTTTCTGTGCAATCCCTTAGTGTGGCTGAGTGCTAGAGAAGAGAGAGAACTACTCATTCACCAGGTGCAGAGGGAAGGTTGTGCAAAGTTTTTCTACCAGAGCAGAAGACTTGTATCTCCTGTTTCATTGAAGTGGTGGCTGTTACTGTTCTTAAATTGACTGACAGAAGGGGAACACACAGAGTTTTTATCTTGGGTGCAGAATAACCACTGCTATCTTCACAGAACGCAGCAGTTCTCTGAGGTAGAAATGCTGAATTTGTTGTTTTCAGCACAAGTGGGACACAGGAAAAAACATGCTTTCCCAATCAGCTTTGTTTGTTCTGAGGTTTCTGCCACTTGTACACGTGGTACATTCCAACTTTTGTAGACCTCCCAGTCTATCACGTCCTTGTCACATCCAGAACACTGAATCTGAAACTATAGCAGATGTGGCCATGGCAAAGCTCAGTTTTTGTTCTTAGAAGAGACCTGTGCAGTCTGGTACACTTGTGGTCTTGTCACTCGTCACTGCTATTGGTACAAATCTGCTGCCTCCCTTTTATCTGGTAGCCAGGCTACATCGAGCCTGGTAAGGGAATCACTTCCTTGCTGCAGGCTATACAGACTTCCAGTTCAACCAAAGGTGCAGTGCCAAGGAGTCCAACCACAGTCCCAGGAGGTGTGTTAATTACTCATCTAACTCAGGGGTAGAAAGGTCCAACAATGAATTATGATGCTATCCAAATTCTAGTTTTCCAGTTGAAAGCATAAGTGGGACCATGGGACTGTATCAACAATTACCTTAGGAAAGGAAAAAACCTGGAGTGTTCAACAGATGTCCTGACTATCCCCTTTTGGGAGAGAGCAATCCTTCCGCTTTTCTTTAGCAGACTCAGACTATTTGTTCATTCTTCTCTAGGGGCTTATTTAGTGGTTCCAGAAATATTTTAAAAGACATTTAAAGGGAGTTGACAAATGTTTGACCTGTTTCAGTGTCCATGAGCTGAGTTAAATTATGATGGTATCCTTTACGTGCAACCCAGGGGCCTGGAGTTTAAAGCTGGGGAAGACTATAGGAATGTTAAACCCATTTCAGTGACGGTATCCAACACATGTTTTGTCTGGTTGAAGCGTAAGGTTGAGGAAGCAGTGAAGTTCTGTGAAGGATTTGGATAAACTCTTCCTGATGGTTCAGGTACAACCAAAGCTTGCCAATAAATATGCTGTAACCTGCCACTGGGTTCCTGCTGTTCCAAATATCACCTTCTCTGCCACCTGAATCTGTCTGTTTGCAGAGTTTGCAGAAGGGAAAAGAGGCACTATCTCTATCATATAGAGGAAAAACAGGATGATGCTACATTCAATACTCTCTTCTTTGTTTGTTAAAGTTAAAAATCAGTTACTGGTTAGGCTGAGATGTTTGCTTGTGCTCTGCTCTTGGCTTTCTCAGTTGGAAGTCTCTCTTTTGGGACATCGTATGTAACTTGGTGCCAAACTTCTTTCTCTTCCCTGGCAGGTTTGTTTATCTGCATCTTGACCTGGACCACGTTTATCTCCCTGTTCCTAGACCATCTTTGGGTCTGCGTTATACTGTCTTCTTTACTCCTCCACCCCCTTATAGCACCTCTTCTTTGCAGCTATTCTGCCAACACGGTTAACTACACGTATGTACCTCTGTGTTCTAAACCTCTATCCTTTCTTCAATGTACTGTCTGCTCTGCTTTGACTTACTTTTTTTTGCCTTGTTTAGCTCTGTTTTCCACTTCTTTTGCTCATAAATTCTCTTCAGTTGTAGCTACCATCCACTGACAAGCTTGGGGTCATGATGAATAGCAGGGCAACTGGTCTTACTTGAGTTGGTGGAATTTCAGCAGTGTTTGCACAGTGGGTCTTCATCCCTGTCCAGCTGAGGTGTCTCATTTAACTGCACTTCGTGGGAAAAGAACCAATCTAATTTATAGTTGAATTAAGTCTCTCTGCCTGCTTATTGCCCTGTTTACCTTAGTTTGTCTGTTTTTTCTGCGTAAGTTGAAGAACAAATCTTATGTTAGAGACTGACACAGGCTGAAGTTGCTTCTTATAGGAATTCAAGTTAAACTTGTCCAAATATGACTACCTGCAGTTGATGTCATAAAATTATACTTAAGCATCTAAGTCTCCTATTTATGGAAGATTTGAGCAATTGCAACTCCAGGTGAAGGGGATGGGACAGGAAATCATCACAGGAAATCAGGGCAGTTTTATTTAAGTCTCTAAATAAGAACTGCAGTGCTTTTATCTTCTATTTTAAGGCTTTGCTGTTCTGTGTAGGCTTTAGCCTGTGTTAATACCAGAAAAAAGTCACCTCTCACCCCCATCATCTGCCCTCCTCAAAACAAAACCCTAAAATAACATTTGCCATGTCTGAACCATCTCTGTGTATTGTTTAACCTCGTTTCCTGTCAACAAGGAGAACCATGACTGAAAAGAGTGAAATGCTGCAAGATAAACTTATGCATTAGGCTGCCAATTAATCAGACTTTGAGTTTCACATTGTTTAGGAGAGGATCAGAGGATTATTATCCAAGACTGACCTAAACTGTGAACTTTCCAGATATGCCCTCAAAATTAAAGTTCTCTTTTCCTCTTGGAGGCATTGAGCAATACCTTTTCTGAGATGGGCTCTTTTCTTCCTTACTATTTGAAGCACAGCTTTCTAATGTGAAAAATATTTTTTTTTTCTTTTCCCCTGCTGCTTCAGCTGTAACAACACTGGATGTTTGCTTGGCTTGGGTGGGAAGGTGGAAAATTCTTCCAAAATTTAGGAACAGAGAGTTTTCTGATGTGTGGAGTAATCTTAAGGCAGTAAATTCTTTTTATTTGATTTTAAATGCATAATTTAGTATACAATATAAAAATTTATCCAAGGGGGAAATGAATTTTTTTTTTTTTTAATAGCCTGCTTCTCAAGGCGAGTGGCAAAACCTGTGTGTTGATGGGAAAGGGAGGGGATAAATTTATATCCTCAAGACATGACTTGTGGTTTTGAATAAAATTGAGATCGGTGCTGCTGTTGGCTTAGTTTCTTCTAGGCAGAGATGGGTTATACTGTTCACTGGGAATTCAAACAGAGGCAAATCGAGTTCACTTACAAGACTTTGATGATGCAGGGATTTACTCCACAGTTCACTCTGCAGAAGTTACTGACTTCTGTGCAGCCTAGAAAGAAAGTCTGTAGACAGGAAATATCTTTTTGCTCATCACGATAATTGTTTGGTCCTGATTCTGCCAACCCCTGTGCATGTGAGCCCACCTCTGTAGCACCAGTGAGGTTCCTCACACTATTAGGGATCATATGTAAAGGTTATGCGACAGTTATTTTGTTTTCAGTCTGCTGCTAGACAGAGGTTCTTAGACCCCTGATCTATATGACAGTGATAAAGAATGACTTTTTCCCAATATTAAATGGACTTATTGAGGATAAAGAAAATAAGTATGATCTTAAAACTGTGCTTCTACATCTTTCTTTGGGGAATTAATTGTTTGTATTCTGCCCTATCTGGCTTCCTGCAAGAGCTTTAAAGAGAGCATATATATTTTCTGACACTTTGGATCAATTCATACATGCATTTGCAAATGTATGTTTGTTTGTTTTAATAGATTCATTTTTAAACTTGTATGATGCAAACTGAGAAACTGAAGTTTTATTTATGCTCGTTGATTTATGCTTATTTGACCTGAATTAGTAAATAGTCTTAATTTGGAAGCAAGTTTGGAAGACACTTGACTTACATGTCTCCCATTCATAATGGATTTTAGAAGTCCACAAATAGTCTTGATTGCCTGAACTTAGAAAAAAAAATAAAAAAATTGAAAACTAGACTTATCTAGAAAGTGTACATGTTTCCTTCTAGCAGTATTCATCATTTCATGCTTTTCTAAGTGTTGCTATGGCATGTAGTCCACAGTAATTAATCTTTCAATGAAATAAAAATAGTTTTAAAACTTATTGTTCATTAAATAAAAAAATAATGGAGAAACCGGTAGCCTGTATGGATTTACTCAGAATAGAATCATATAGTGGGATGATTTTTCCTGAAATGAGTTAAATATAGCAGCTTCGGGCATTATTGGTCCTGTGTCAGAATACAAAATTTTAAAATAAAATGAACTGATGATGAAGATAAGGGCTCCAATTGAGGCCTCTCTCCAGGAAAACGGTGCTGGAGAGCTTGTGGAACCATGCCTGGTGTAAAGGTGATTTCCCCAGTAGTTAAAGCCCCCCTAGAGATGTGGGACGAATGAGCTGTGAGAGAATCCTGCTGCCTTCTAGTTATTCTAGATGGCTAAATGGTCTCATAGGAGTTCACTACAAGTAGCTGCAGATGCGGCGTTGCCTGGGGACAGCTTTGGTGGGTGAGGCACCGGACAGATGGCAGCCACCTCCTCCCCTCCCACTGTCCACAGCTGGGGTCAGGCTTGTCCCAGCAGGGTTGGATTTGCAACCTGCGCTTCTTTAGCTTCCTGCATCTTATGGAAGGAATGTGTGTTCCTCTTAATGTGAAGTAAATTAATCCATGAAGTGACGTTCTCTAATAATAGGTCTAAATATTGTTTCAGTTTCAGTTCCCTCGCTTTTGCATTATTGGACTTTCTCACAGCACTATTGCTGCAGTGCTATTGCAGACTGAATGCCAGATGTGCAGCTTCAAATTGTGGTGCTGGGTAGCCTGATATTGCAAATACCAGCTTATACATATTACATGAGGTAAGGGTTAAATTCTCCGTTGTTTTCATTGGTTTGTGAAATGGCGCTCTTTCAAACAGTTCCTCTCCTTAAAAAAACCTTCTTTTTTACCTTAAGATTTGAAAGTCAAACACATTTTGGGCCTAATCCTGGCTATATGGAGTTCTCTGAGCTTTCAAAGTCAGCTGTAGCAGGCAAGGGAGAAGTAGAACCATGTCCCATGCTTTGAATGTACTTTCGCCATTTTTTGTTCCATCAAATCAAGTTAGTTTATGCTGAGCTGTAAAGAAATCTTACAGTCTAAATGCTTTAAATTGGGCATAAGATGATGTGCTTCAATTAAATAAGGCACCACCAGTCTGTTCTGCACCTGGTGCATTGTGGGAATTTCTTCAGATGCTGCCATGCAAATTCTCTTTACTGATGCCCAGCAGAGGGTGATATTGTACAGGAGGTTGTAAATCTGTGAGATGTAGCACCTCACACAATTATCTGCAGCCATTCCTTAGATTTTTATCATTTTAATCCACCCTTTAGAGCTATTACTTAAATGATATAGACATGGGTGGTATAATTAGAATGTGCTGTATCTGCCATTAATTTATAACATATGATAGGCTTATAGAAGTCATAAAAGTGTGTCTTGAGAATGCTGTGAACTCTGTTTAACCCTGATGTTTCAGAAAAGTTTGATTTTTATGACCAAACTGTTTCATCACTGCAACAAGATCTTTCTTTCTTCTTGAAAAGATGCTTAAAATGAAAACTGAATTTTCTCTCTGGTCTTGATATTCTCTTACTGTGCTGGAACTGGCGTATGCAAAGAAACGTCATCTTGTTACTGCAAGCATCAGTGCAGCTATACTGGCTTGCATTTGAAGGTCACTGGATCCAGGCATCCTTTATGTTTAATGCATGGGAAATTAATTTATGAGATGAAAGTTAAATTTATGCCTCTTGACCACATCCGTGTTTTCCATAAAACTTTTGTCCGGTGAAAGCTGAACGGAGCGTGAAATACTGTCGATCTGTGTATTTGTCTCCCTCTTGTGGCTGAATAAATTTTTAGGCCTGGTACTTTGAAGCAACTGATTTTATTAGCTGAGATTAAGTAATTCTTCCTATACTTAGATGGGTTTTGTAGATATTTTTCTCATATGATTTCAATTGATGTGTGCAGCAGGCCCTCAGATGGTAGTGCCCACCTTGTTTGCAGCCTTGATTTTGGTATTCTCTAAAGCTGTAAAATCTTGAATGATGTGTTGCTGTTTTTCCAACAAGAATGGTACTTAATTTTGGAATATTCCCTTGACCCAGTTTTGTCTCTTGACCCAAAATGCTGACTAGTAAATAGAATGAATAAACTGAAGTACTACTGGATGAACCTTGTGAGGAGGGAAGTGCTAAGTTTTGGAAATGTCAAGTTTGGTGAGATTGCACAGTTGTACAAGGGTGACTGTGTTAGTATGACTCTTAAACATCTGGTTGGGAGTAAAAGAAGTATGAGAGTTTGCTGTCTTTGCTCCTGCAGACTGTATATAGACTTCTTCCTGAGCTTTCCAGAAAAAAAAGGGTTTGCAACAGAGGCCACTAAAGCCACAAGTTCCTTGGGAGGAGAGTTCCTTAGCCTGAACAGAGTAAAGAGGGATTTTAAAAGGATATTTTCCTGCAGGTCTTCAGTGAAACTGGGTGGAAAGAATATGACTGCACAGCAGACAAGATACTTTAAAAATAAAAAAATCCTGTGTAATCTTGCAGAACAATCCCTAGCCAAAAAAAAAAAAATAAAAAATCTAGGGTTTTAATATGTAGCGTTTTAATTTGCTGATCCACAGAAAGTTAGTTTTCTCTTAGGTGTTGAAAATCCACCTCATGCATATGGTCCAGCAATTGTGCCTCACTTAACACTACTGTTTCTGGTGGCGAATTTTGACTTGGGATTCTAGCATAGAGAACCACATTATTTGTATTTGAAGGGTTAGAGGTGAGTTGGAAAATTTTTATCCCTTGCAGGCCATTTGCAGCAAATGGATTTGAGAGACTAAAGCTACTAACTAACCACAGACTTTCTGCAGAAAGATGAAGACAATTATAAATTTGGGTGCTACCTGTCATTACTCAAAGAGCCTGCTGCCAAAGCTGAAAGACCTTGATATGTTGCAAAAAGGGCTTTTCTACACTGCAAAAGCTGTTCCTGGCTTTCACACCTTGAAATTAATATGTTTGTCCTGAAAGAAGAAAAGAGGACTCGGTATGCCTGAGGGAGTTGTCAGTTCAGCATTAAGACCCAGCCATCAGATGTGTGGGCACATCTTACAGAGTCTCCTGTCCAATACACAGCTTCACTCCTGACAGTTGGCCAGGACGCCTTCTTTTCACTAGTTGTGCAATCAGGTACTCACATGCACTGAGATTATACTTAGATCCTAGTCTTTGCAAGGAAAAATTGAATCCAGTTCTAACTGCAGCTGGCTCTTGTGTAAATAAAGAACTGTACCAAACCCCAGACGACTGAATACCTCCCTGCCTTGCACCGGTAAATTCTTGGCAATGAAGTTCCTATTTCATTCAGTGAAATAGCTTATATCTTTGCAGTTACTGTGCTCTGTTGCTAAACTACTCTGGCTTCCCCTCTGCTCCACAGCTCCTTTTAAACTGCAGTATTACTCAAGCCCTACAACAGGAGACAAGACATCTAACAACAAATCTGTTTTTATTTGTCCTCCTATCAAATCCTCCTAAATCAGACTATGACCAGACATAGAGTGGAAGTATCCCAACCTTTTATAGCCCTCGCTGTGTGAGATAGGGTGGAGGCAAACTCCAGCTCTAAATCTTCCTGGTGCCACCCTTGATGACACGGAGAGCAGAGTGCCAAAGCCTATTATGTGCTGAAAGGCCCCTAAGTGTTATTGTAAAGGGCTTCTGCAGACCCACCATACATTTTAATCTGAAGGTTTTTAGGCTTTCACTGCATGGGAAGAAGCTGGTGGAGTATTTGTAGTTTGTACCTGCCATATTTTATAGTAAAGAGCTCTTTCTGAGCAGCTCTCCTTTTTAATTATACCTTAAAATGGTATTAAATGTTGGCTCTGTTCATGCCAGTTGCTGTTTGGTTGTAATCACTACAAGAGCTCTTGCTCGTTGGGACATCAATTTTCTTTTCATCGATGCTTTGCTTTTATGTTTGGAAGGGAATTTGAAAGCATATAGGCTGAAGCAGAAAATATTGCTGAGGCACACAGAATGATAAATTTCCCTTCTGATACAGGAGAGTCTAAGGAGGAATATATGTTTTGTTCCTTTTTAAAAGTTTTTCTTGCTAGATGATGTTTTGAGGAAAGTAGGGGGAGAACATATTTGTACTTTTATGTGGTGGGGAAGAAGGAGGGGGGTATATGTGTGGGTTTGGTTTTTTTCTGCCTCTTAAAGTCTACTTTAAAGTGGATATTTTATTGCCTGCTTCTTCTGACTTAGGTATATTGGTAATTGAAGGAGAGTGCTGAACTGCTGGCCTAGTGCATTATTTGTGTTTTCTGTGCCTCTGGAATCTTGAAGGAGGTGATTATCCCAACAGCTGCCTCTTGGGGAGTGAGAGGGGAGAGGGGAAATTGCCTAGTTGGGTAGATGGGCTCACCTCTGAAAGGTCATGAAGAGAACAAAATGCTGATGTATTGATACCTTGTGGACCCTTTCTTCCCAGCTTGACAAAAAAAGGTAGCTTTAAATTGAAAGAAGACCAGGCCGTTGCAGAAAATAGTTCACACGTATTTCTGCCAGCCAGTGGTCTCTTCTGTAAATCACCTCTTTCCTCTTCTGGTGTGACTTCGCTTCATTCTCTCTACAAATGTGCAAGAGGAAAAGCCATTTACTGTAATCAGCTTATCTTGCTTAGCCTTTAAGAATGTTAATTTTGCAATATGAAATGTGAATATTATACTAGGATCATTCTTATTGGTGACCTTTCGCCTGCTTGACTAACGCAGATATCACAAAAGCTGCAGTACAGCCCTGTTGCACAGAGATGATGGCTTCTAATGGGGATTATACAATATATATATATTCCTGCTATATCTGAGTTTTCCAAGAGCATACGTCACAACATATTCAATAATGTGCAGCCCAGTGTTATCCTTCTGTCTTTCAGCTTGAATTATGTACTCGTAATACCATTTCAATCACAGAAACATCTCAGATGCCTTTTTTTTTCCTTATAAAGAAAAAGTATATAATTTTTAAAGTTTTTACTTTTTGGAGTCTAGACATCCTTATGTGTGTATTGAATTTAAGCAGACTTGGTACATGCTCTATAATAAACTCTGCATTAGGATTTAGGTCTTTTATTTGCAGGAGTTAAATCTTTGTAATTTTGGTCAATTGTATTAGTTTATATTTATACTTCAAGTTCTCCTGTCCCACTCATGCGTGAGCCCTGGAGACTAGCCTATAACATACTTTGCTGTCTTGTCACCTCCTGTGTGTTTTGCTATACAGTACTACACTTTCAGAAGGAAGTATTGCCCCACTGGAGACACTTCAACAGCCAGGTGGGCAGAACAGTTTCCTTGGAGTAAAGCGTGGGTTTGAACCATGGTCTCTAACTTCCTTGGTTAGTGCTTCATCCACAGGGCTGTTCTATAAGTAGCTCTTTCAGGTGTTTGTGCTCAGGGTGGAAGGAACTTTAGAGATGGGAAGATTACCCTTCTCCCTGAACCTCTGCTTCGCTTAAAACTCTCATCTGGGTTGTGTACAAGAGTGCAGATGCAGAGCCTGGTTGTCAAACCCAGGACGTGCATGAGTATTTCACCTTGTGCTTTTTGTCCTTGTCCTCGACGTTTTGCTCCTCAAAGTCAAATGACAGTTTGCTTCCACAAAAATACCTGAATGAAAAAATGTGAGGGAAGGAAGATGGAGAGGAGAGATGCATCTTTTAAAAACCCATAATATTCCTGTTTGTTTAGAGAGAGGCAGGTATGTAGTCAGGATGTAGAAAACATGATCTCTGTAAAATTAGCACGAAGACAGTCTCTAAAACGCAACATTCAGGAATAATTACAAAGTTCATTGTCAGCTGGAGGGAAAATTTGTTTTGACAAGCTCTGCGTTTAAACCAATATAGGTTAAACTCTTCTCTTTCTCATGTATATTCTATTACTGAGGAAATTTTAGAAAAGGGGAGCAGGGGTGTGTGAAGTATAGTGAACCATAAAACGTCTTGGGATTTCAGTAATTTATGATGAAAACAAATGTGATTGATGGAGTTATATGTCAGCTGTAAGTGGGACCCTAAGGCCCCTACTGTTATTTGCTTGGAGACAACCAGCTACAATGCACCTTGATCACATCTTGATAGCATGTGGCCAGGAGTGAAGAAAATGGAAGGCTTCTTTTTTTCTTTTAAACAACCCCCATTTATTCACAAATTTGTGCCTGGAACAGCTTTCATGTAAATCAATTCGCTATTTATTTCAGTTCAGGTTGGTTAATAAGTTTACTTTTTAGTGATTTAAAGGGCAGAATTGCCATTTTAGCTGCAAAAATATGAGAAGCACGTTAAGTGCTGGTTGCTTGTTTCCATTAGCCCTCAGGAACAATATAGGGATTCTGATGCTTTTTAGTGCAGTCAGTGGTCAGTATGGAACACTTCCAGCAGCATATGTACTCTGGACTCTCTACTGAGAAACTATTTAGGATGAGTTATTTTGTACGTCTAAGTTTAATAAAATCAATGGACCTCTATAGATTTACAATAGTTAAATTAGTTAGATTTGTCCAACTTGCTACTGGCAGTCACATCTGCCCATCTTCCGAAAAAGCAGTTGAAACATTTCCTAGAGTCCAACAGATTTCTGTCAAACAGTGGAGTGGCAAAGATGCTTCAAGGAAGAAAGAATCTAATTTTCTTCCTTCAGCACCTTCAAATCAAAAGAATAAATTTCCCTCCCCCATAAATGAAAAACAAAAGCTCTCTCTACTTCAGCTGCTGCAGATTTTGAGTTGGTTGTAAAACTTGAAGCTTTCAAGTTTTCTCTCCAGTTTCTGATGCAGTTTGCTTAATGTCACCAAGAACTAGTGCTACTTACATAGTGCAATTTGTGTTGTCACAAACTTTTGCAAATAAATTTTGCAGTGAGTTAGTAGTAAGCTTAGAGAGACACTGTGGGCTTATGCTTATGGTTGAACAGAGAAATCTAAAAACGATTCTGGGTGTGCAAGAGCTTCAGTGTGAAATATCTCCTTTGGATTGACATCTTTTAGTTTTTTAAATATTGCTCTAGAATAAGTACATCTGCAGCTGATTTGTGTAATATTGGATGAAATGCAAGCTTGCATCTGAAGACAAGTCTTCTTATTTTACTTGCTGGCTTTTTAAAAAATGTTGCACTATGTGAATTTTTGCAGCCAACAGATTAAAATTATAGGGAAAAAAATTCATTAGCTAGAGTAGTGCTGCTTGTTTGTTTTGTTTTTTTTTTCTCCCCCATTTCTGGAAAAAAAAAAATAAAAAAAAATCGAAAAATGGCATCCCTCTTCTTTCAGCTGTGGACCTCCAAATGATACTGGGGGAAAGTCAAAGCAGCACCTGGACTCAGGCCTTCTGCAGCCCTGGTCCTGCTCCAGCACCAGACAGCAATAGTAACTGCAGGCTGCATTGATCCCAGCGCTCACTGGGTAGCCTCTATTGCAGGGCTAGCTTCTAGAGACTCTCCTATGTGTACTTAGAGGAGCTGTGTGAGGAGAGAGACTCCTTTATCTTAATGGTTTCCTTTTGTGTGTTGCTATTAAAGCATTACAGTCTGCTTAAAATTATCAAATGTCATTTTTCTACTGCAGGACCCTATTTTGTAGAGCTGTAGGGGTGAGCACACAATATAGCACAATTCCATTTGCACAAGTAGCTGTAAAACTGGTGCGTCCTGTCTGTGAGTGCTGATGTAGAAACCTAAATTATGGTCTTGTGTGCCTTGCTCCGGGTTTTGGTTTTTCTTTTTTGATGTTGTGTAAAAGGGTCAGCTATAAATCAGCAAGAACTATGGAAGCCAAAAGTGCTATACTGATTTACAGATAACTGAGTTCCCAGGGCAAACTGGAAAGTAAATAGACCATTGGCACCTCCCAGCAAATTTTAGCAAGTGTGATAAGCAGTTTCCAAGCAGTGCAGCTCTGTTACTAACTGCTACCAAAACTAATGTTGTTGTATACAGTACATACACATACACAATTAGTATGCATAGCTTATTTACTAAAATTAATATATATGTAAGAGAAATTATAACGTCATTATAAAGTAATTTGCTAAATAGCTGAGAGTCTCTATATTGATACACAGTTCATACTAAAACTGATTGTGTTTAAGGGTAAGGATACAAAGGAAACTCTTATAGTTGTTCTCACTTCATTACTTGCCTTGTTTCCTTTTAAGATTTTTGTTGATTTTTGAGATTATATTCAACTTCCTCTGAAATGTTTCTGATATATTAAGATTTCAGAGTTTGGTTTAACAGATTTGAGGGTGAGATGAGAGATAGAAAAGCAACCCTGCTGTGGATTTAATGTTTGACTTTTGATTTTCATGTGGTTTGGTATCACAAAATATGACATGAAACATTGTCCATAGATGTGTAGTGGCTCTGATAGAAAATGTGACAAAGCTGAAGAAACATTATCTGCACAATATTTTTTTTTATATACTTATTCATACATTTGTTTATTTGCTGTAGTTTTCTGAATTACAGTGTTTCTGAAGTCATATATAAAGTTGGTTTTGATTTTCTTAGTTCTATTTTGTGGTTTCAGATGGTTTTAATTTTATTTGTTTGGAGGGGTTAATTTGTATTAACTTTTATTCATTGTAAGTAACAGATAACATGCCAATTCTCTTTCCATCCAGAAATGTCTCTTCTCTGGGAAGTATTTTACTGCAAAGATGCTATGCAAACTAAGAAAGATTAATTATAATGATGGAGGAGCATAATTGCTAGAGGCTCTGGATCTGATGGTTTCAAATTGATATTTAGGGCATACCAGCAGATCAACAGATGTGGATCTAAATGAGTGACTTGGAGCATAAGGCAGTACAATGTCAGGAAACTATGGTGGGCCCTGATTATTAATGGGGTTTTAATTAATGGATATTCCAGACAAACCTGTTGTTATTTTGTGTCTAGCTGGATTTAGCTGATTACAGTCTCAGACTATTCCTGCCAAATCATGCCTCTTTAAGGAGAAACTTAGATGAATATTTGTCTTTTGCTATTCACCTCTCTAAAGATCTGCCTGGATTTTGGCTTTCCTCAAGCTGAGAGACTTTCAAGTACTTTATCAGGCATGCCTTTATAGATATTTAGGGCAACAGGACATACTTGGTCTTAGATGTGGTTTATGTGGCCAGATGAGCCTGGTTCCAAAGTTTACAGCTCATCTGTACAGAAAGTGCCTGTGTGGTGTTGGAAACCTATGTTTAATGCAGTGAATGATCATACCGAAGACTCAAGAAGGAAGAATGTGATCAAGCCAAGTCTAGTGATACTTGGAAAACATAAATGGTTTAAAACTGCGTGAAGTATTAAAGTTTCTATCCTGCTTCTGGCAGGATAGTGCTGTGTTGCAGACCTTGCCATCCATAAATCAGTGTGTCTTTCCTGCAGAAGAAATTTGCACTTAAACATCCCATACCTAGAGGAATGCTTACAGTTCAGCAGTGGCTCTGTTGGTGTGGCTACAACACCAAGCATTTCTTCTCTGACCGTGACTGGCCAACCATGTCCTGCTGGTATGGTAGGGTTCTGGAGCCCCTCTAGCTGTCTGTGATTTGAGTTCGCTAAATATGAAAGTAAAAATATGAAAGTCATATTCTTAGAGTATAAAATGAGGTAGTGTTACTTAGTGCAGTAGAAGACCTGGCCCTTCTTCATGTGTGTGTGTCTCATCTGTGCCTGTCTCTAGTCACAATATTGTATGTTTTATAGAGTACATTATTTATCCACAGATGATGTTTTCAATATAAATATTTCTGTGTTTTCTATTCAGCTGCTCTGTTGTTTGTGGTCTACTGTTCTTTGTGATGCCGCTTGGCCAAAGAAGTTTTGTTCACTGTACAGCTTCACGTAGAACAGATGAGTGGACCACATCTATGACAAGTCAGCTGGTGTTTTTGTGGGACTGCTAATGTGAAGAGAGGGTTTGTACAATAATTGGAAGTAGGAGCAAAAGCAGTGAGCTTGTCTCCAGCATGGATGGTATTTAGCTTCCTGCTAACCTAATTGTCTGTATGAGGGACTGAAGCCATTCCTTTTTGTCCTGTTGTTTTTCCCTTCTGTGTCATTTCTCTTTCTCTCATTAAGTCACTGAGTTAAATTAAGGATTAACTATTGAAGTTATTCATGTTTTTCTTCTGGAGTCCCATCTTAGTATGCTCCTTTTTCTCCTCAGAGAAAGGCAGATAGTGGTCATGCTTGTGGGTGCTTGTAACATCAACTTCACCTTTCTATTACATTCTTCCGAGTGCTGAAGATAGATTTTTGTATTGACAGCATTTAGTTCTCCTACCAGTATCTCTCTTGTGCCTTCCTTTTTAAAAGTTGAATTATCATGTGCAATTGCTGTAGGTGAGTACTGCATCTGTGTCATTTAGCTTCCCCTGCTCTTTTTTCTCTGCTTCCTCTTGGTCTCACTCTGTGTATCTCTCCTGGCTCTTACTTAAATCTCTCTTCCTCTGGCTCTCATTCATATTCCAAACTTACCAGAGGTAGGAGAAATAACTGTTTAGTGAGGTTAATAATGCCATAAAAAGGGCAAAGGTCATGGTGCGTAGGAGGAGGGAAGGATTTAAAGCTGTTTTCTTGTAGGAAAGGCAGCTGGTAGAAGATGATGCATGCTGTACGTCTATTCTGTCCTTTGTGATGCTATAGGCTTTAGCTTGTACATGAGCCACAAATTTAGTATGTTAAACGAATTTTGGACTTTCGGAAAGCACAGTTGCTACGCTGCCCCTTCACTCAATAATTATGGTGTATTGTACGTCTTCTCTGTAAGATTAAATGCCAACCAGTAAAAGAACAGAGAAAAATCACCAATGTAAACCCACCGCTGTCTTTGCTTTATGACTGCCTGCAATCCTAGTGGAGAAGTCAGGGAAGCTTTGTACTAAGGAACAAATTGGTAATTCTGAAACCAGAGACCTACTATGTATACCAAATTTTAGCAGTTACTAATCTGGAATTTCAAATATGTTAACCTTTGAAATGCGTTGTAAGTAATTACATAAAAGTGCAACATTCTCGTGATGGAAGATGATGTCTGTCACTTGATGTTGATTGCTTCTACTAGGTATGTTGTAAACCATTTTTTTCTTCAAAATGTGTGTGTTTCTTTGTACGACGAAATTTGTTACATGAGAGATCAGGGCTGAGTGTATGAGAGTTATGCCTCACCTGTACCTGTGTGTGAGTCTGTGTACATGTGCACTGCTTTGGGCTTTGAGATAGCAGGATAATGCATCTTCTTCCTCTGCTTTTAGATGGCTTTTATTTTGAACACAAGAGGTGCATTTGCCATCAGTATTTGATTTTTCACAGTGATGTGTCGCCACAATTTTCCTTAACAACAATGTATGGATGTAGATTTCTGTCTTGGTGGGTTGCTCTATGTGCAGAGATGCTTCGTAATATTATCGTGTTTTCAATCTGCTAACTCTGACAGGGAAACATCACATTCCTTTTATCTGTCAGAGTGAAATCTTCTTCTCTGAAGAGCTCCTGGATTTCAATTTTAGAAATGAAGATAAAAGCAAAAACCAAGTGGGGGTAGTAATCCAAACCCTTTCTGGCTATGATTATTGATTACCCAGTGAAGTATTGGATAAGATGATTTGACTTTTGTCAGTGAAGTGACATTACCAAAGCCTTTGGTACCAAAACAATGTCTTTTAAGTACCAGAACTGAGGTGGATGAAAGAATTCCCCCAAATGATATTCTGCCTCTGGTTATTCTGGCCTCTGATTTTCATTTCAGATGTATTGTTGTGCTAGCAGAGCCACGTGAGAGCATACTCTCACTCCTCAGAATGGCGTGCATCACTTGTTTGGAAAGTGAAAAGCACTCCAGTGCTTTCAAGTGTATTGTAAACAACAGAAAGTGGGAACCATTTAATTTCATTCCTCCAGGACTGCTGGAAGAGTAAGTATTAAAACAAATTATAGTATTGGGTGTTATTTTATGCCAAATTGCTATAATGCCATAACAAATTAAGTCTGTGGATACTAACTCCAGTTATGTGCAATTTGAATGCTTTTTCTAAGTACCCTTGTAAGGATTCTTTTTCATCACCTTGGAAATAGTGTCAGCATCCAAAGAGACTCTCTAACTACATTCTGAAATCACTTTGGCTGGTTGTTGCAGTTTCTCGTCTTGAGGTGGTATACCTCCTTCAGGTAGCAAAACTCCTTCACCCTTTCCTTTTAAATACACTTGTTGGTCTTTGTTTTGAGTATGGAAGAAATTCTTTAGGAGGAGAGGGATTGAATAAGTCAGGCAGCAGGTTTATCATACTTCGTACTTTTATCCTTCTCACCTGCTTACCATACCAAATAAAAAGTTTTACTCGCCAAAATCAATATGTGCTCTCATAAATAAACCTTAGAGTGAAGTGATGCTCTAGAAACAGAGGGGTTTGGATAGTAGAAGATATATTTGACGACGTCTTGTGCAATTCTGTGAATAAAAGCCAAAGGTGTGGCTAATATTCTGGAGGCCAATAGAGCATGCTCTGTTTTTAAGCTGCATAATCCTGCCTTGTATCTAACATTTGTTACTGCTGGGACAAGAACATCCTGTTGAGGACACATCTGCAGCCAGCCACAGCTCAGGAATGCATGATGGGGGTTAGGTCTCATCAGATTTTGAACTCCTCCTACTGAAGGCTGAGCATCCTTCTTTCCCTCTACTATTTGCAGAAGCTGAGGCCACTCAGCATTTCACTGGTTCAGGCCTTGCATTCCCCCATGGTGTTGGAAAACTTCAGAGGGATAGAAGTTTCAGACAGTAAATGTTTCTTTTCCCAACTTCTCTTTTATACTCCAATCTCATTTCTCTTTTACATTGATTCCTTATTAAAATAAGAAACCAACAAAAAAACTCAAAAAACACAAAACACTAACAAAAAAACAAACCCTCCAAAATCCCCAAACCACCAAAGCAACAGAAGCAGCCATTTTCTACGTCCATTGGTATCCTCCATTCCCAGCACTGAGTTCGGACAATAGAACTGCTTTTTTTGCTGAAGTAGACTTAGAAGGGTTTTGGTACGCTCTTTTGCTGAGTGTGACTATCTTCTGTTGAATTTTGTAAGATTTCTTCTTTGGGATTGCATCTCACACCCAACTGTTAAGCAATATTGGATCCAAATACAGTTTTAAAACCGCTAACATGGAAATGATTGTACAGGGCAACAGAAATATGACATTTATTCTACTGTGATTAGGCGGTATTTTTCAGTACGTTCGTCATTGTGTCAGGCTGTCAGCTTGGGGACAACTTCTGCATCACTTACACAATAACAAACTATTAAGTGTGTGTTCTATTATTGTGAAAAGTGAAAAATATCATAAATGAATATTCTTCCTTGTGTTGCTGATTTGTAGCTCCTGGGGTTGGTTGGTGTATCCCTAGCAACTCAGACTTCCTTTATACCTGTTGTGCCTTTCTGCAGGGCAGATAGTCTTGAACATCTCTAGAAAGTCATACCAGGGATATGCTAACTATGCTTCATTTGCTGCTTAGTAATCTTTAATTTTAAATCATCCTTAAGTCTTTACACATGCTAATAAAATTAAGCCACATGCCACATGATATAAATCAGGGCTTATAAAGTCATTTTGCAGAACTGACCCTCTTACATTCTTGTGGTGTTTTCTCCCATGGCAATTCCACGTCGGTCTTTGCATTGGAGTCTCTGACACCACTTGCTTTCACTCCAGCTTATACTTTGTGCCTGCAAAATTTAACCAAATCATCTAGCATCAATTATATTACTGGGTGACTGTTAGGAATCATACTGTGTTGTCAGGATCAGAGACCTGAAAGAAATCCAGCTGGTAGCAGGGAACCAAATAAAATCAGTAATGGCAAACAATGCAATAGCATTATAGATACTGTTATCTGTAATTCTGGATGTTTTCTGGAAGCTCCAGATTTGTTTTTTTTTGTAGAGTATTCCCTTCATAATAAAATTTTCTATATTGTTGCACTTAAAAAACATTTGGCTCAAAATCTAGTGGTATCTAATAACTGTATGATTAAATCGAGTTTGTGTATTGGGCTGATGCCTTTTTTATAGAGAGTGTTGAAAGCTATAGTGATCATTCTCTTCACCAATTACTTTTATCTTTAAAATTTTAGAACTCCTGAAATGATAGTATGTAATCAATACCCTAATCAGACTAGATAATTTTGCTTGCAGAGGCCCATTCAGAGTTAGCTGTCTGTGCACAACTGCGTCTGCATGAAGCAGGGATGAATCTGCACATAATTTTTCACCTAAACAATAGCAGACTATTACTGGAGAATGTTTAATTCAAATGTAGCCATCAAAGCATGATGTAAAGTAAGAGTTATTGTTGAGGCCTTTTGAAGGTAGCTAATACAAATTAACTTTAATTTTGAAAAGTTTCAGTATCAATTCCGTCACCTGTCATGGGAGGAAAAGGCAGAAGGGAGTCATGCAGGGTGGTCCTTGCTAGGGAAAAAGTTGAATGTTTACAGTGTTATATCTTCCTTGTTCCTCTGCAAATAGAATAAAAATTGACAATATAGCAACAAAATAAAAGAAAGGAAGAGGGAAAGCTGTGCCTGCTGAGCACCGGTGGGCAAGGCAGTATCAGGAGCATGCAATCCTCAGATTCCTATCCCAGAGGAGCTGGCCTACCTGACTGCGCGCCCACCTCTGAAGATCTGAGAGACAGATCTGGTAAGGTTTTGCTTCAGAAGGATTTTTTCCTAAGAAGTACAGTAGATTAAAGCAGACTTGTGTGAAAAAGATTGTTACTAGACTTTTACATGAGGTGCAAAGAGACTTGTTCTTTCTGTCTCATCTGTACTGTAACAAAATTTCCAGCATTTTTCTCCTTTACTTTTCTGTGTTTCTTTCCCTTAGCTGTTATGGCAACCCCCTCCCCACTTAAAAAGGCCCACAGCAGAAACTGTATAGTCTAGGAGATTTACATTTATCACTTTTCTGCTCATGACACTTTAACTGCATGATTTTATTATTTAATTATTTAAAGAGTATTTAAAGGAAATGCTTGAAAAGTGCTACTCAAAACACAGTTATGCATTACTACCCTCACTTTCATTGTGTTTTCTGTGGACTGGCATACCTGAATAAAGGTTTCTTAAAAAGATGTTAAATGTTTCGGGGCATCCCAAGAATAATTGAATGTTAAGACATTCAACCTGCTTATCTCTATCAGTTTGCCGTTATCCTCTGAGCTGATCTCTCCCCTGGTTTGTCACTTCTATTGGATCTCGATCAACAAAGGCAAGAGAGTGAAATCAGCTCAACTCCAAGCATAAATGTGATATACGTAGAAGTATCCTGAGACTACTTGAGGTATTCTTGCACATTATTAATGGTTGTCTCCTTACAGCTTGTTGCCTACATCCTAAAGGTGCTGTGATACCTAATGGTGCTTTATCATGTGCTTTTAGGTCCTTTGGTGATAATGGCTGTGGTACTGCTGGCTATTGTGAGTCCCAGCGCTAACTGCGTCCTGGTAATTTTATTTTCAAGAATCTGATAATGTATTGTTAAAGCTCTTCATTCTCAGTATTTTACCTGAAACACTTAAATGTAAGCAAGAATTGTAACACTGAAAGTTCACAAATGCTAAGCAGCTCTTACTGAATATGCAGAAGCAGAACTGTCAACAGAGTAAGGTTTTGAAAAAATGTCAAAGTTGTGTTGACTTGGATCCCTGCTTTACTTGATCCACCTCAGCTAGTTACTTAGTAGTATCAGGATGCAGTTTGAATGGAGCCTGGAGGTTTATTCTGTGGTGGGAGAGTGAAAGAGTGTTGATGTTCAGTACATTTGAGTACCTCCTTGCTTAGGAAAAAAAAACACTACACATATCTGCATTCAAAATGGTTTTACAGAGTAGATTTCCTAAGTGAAAGATCCAAATACAAACTCAAGCAAACGGGCTCTTCACTAAGAGCTGAAAAAAAATCCCCAAACCCTCAAACCCCTACAGATTCCCACAGCAGGAGTTATTACACTCTGTGCTCATGATCTATTTGTGCTGATTGCTGACAGATATACTGCATTTAGGAAATAATAGTGGAAGAGTTGGAAAATTGCTGAAAAAGTGGCTGAATTTGTTGAGATACATTCCCTCTTGGAATTAAATGGAAGAAGCATAAACTCTGAACTGGAGTAAAATGTTTTGAAAGTAGAAAAATTATCAGCAGTTTAAGTATGAGCGTAAGTATGTCCTATGGATACATCTCTACTTAGTTTTAACAGGGAAGTAAAGGGATGTTGAGTGTGAAGTTCAGTTCTTACAAATCTGCTACTTCTGTATATTTTTCTGATCAGTCTGGATTATCTGTGAAGTGTAATTGCTTGTTGGCAGGATCATAGATATCTGACAAATGGACGTGAAAGAAATTGTGTAGTGAGTTGGGTGAAAAGAGAGTGGAAAAAATGGAATTGAAAGGAGCTCAGCTCTGTTGGAGCATGTTTGAGGAGGGCAAGGTGAACAGGCAGGGAGCACTTGGATAGGAAGACCTGAGGTGAAAATGTGCTATTCACGCCATCTCTGAAGTACGCCAAAGTTGCACTGAATATATACCAGCTAAAGAAAGAAGATGACTCTTTTACTTAAGTCACAATTATGCTGTTCCAGTGGAATGGAAGCCCAGGGTTTTAGAGAGACAAAGAAAAGCAAAAAATTGCATGCTTGGACTGTTCACCACAAAAAGCCATGTGCAAACTTAAGGCTGTGCATCTTTTAAGCGCTTTGGTGGGAAGATTTTAGTTTTCCCAGATACTGAACTCTTAGCCAAGGTAAACCAAAGCAGGTTCACAGCAAAGACAGAGAACCTACCCTATTATGCAGACTGGAGTAGGAAGCCAGACATTTGGATGGCTTCCTGGTCACTGTGGAGGTTAAAAAGATGACTTGTGTCTGGGTTGCAAAGCAAATACTCTAGGGTGTCAACCTATAGCTGATAGTGAAGGCGACCTCATCCAAGCTTCAGTATAAACTTTCGTGACATAACTATCTTTCTGGTAGTTTACACATGCAAATAACTCTAAGCCATGTCCAGACTACCCAGGCTGGGGGTGAACAGTTGTGAGTGCAGAGATTGCTTTGTGCTGTTTCCAGTACTAGCTGGGGAGTGCTGTACTACATGCACTTCCAGAGTCAAGTCAACTCTAGCTCAGGGATCTCAATGGTTCATAATCTGCAGTGTCACTGGGACTAACTTTTCCCTGGAATATCATTAAGTGGTTTGGGTTTTTTGTTTTGTTTCTTTCTTTTTTTTTTATTTTGTTTGTTTTGGATTGTCTGGGGGTTTGTGTGTGTATTTGGTGGTGTTCGGGGTTTTTGCATGTGTGGGTGTGGTGATTTGTTTTTTTTTAGAATTCAGTTTTCTCATCTTCTGTAGTCTGGAGTATTTTCCCCCTTCACCACTCAATACCTCTTCATCCCTGCTCCTCCCATTCCTCTGGATAAACCAGTGTTGTCTAAAGAGTTAATAATTAGGAAAAAAGTTACCTTTGGCTCTGGGAACCCTTCACACATCAGAACTATCAGCACCATTCAGGTTCTATTGTTTTTGCCATTGGTATTTCATTTGTGCTGGCTTCCAGAGACCAAAGGGCTCTCCAGTGCCTGTGTTCTGTCTTGGACAATTAGTCAAGTGTCCCCTAACAATATCTTCCATGTGCACTCTTAGCTGCTTCTCCTGCAAATGTCTGAGAAATTTGCTTTGATCATCCAAAGCACGATTTCTAAGTGACTGAAAATTTTTTATGCCTTTGCAGTCTGGGAGCATTATAGCAAGGTGAAACATGAGGTTTTTTCAAGGCAGAACTAGAAAACCGGTCTCACTCAGAGTATCTGACAGGTTATATTTGTATGGCTCTGTTTTCTTATGCATTCAACCCCTTTCTAAACCTGTGCTACCAAATCGGTAGCAAGTGTAAAGCTTTTCCAACTTTGACAGATCTAGTAAATGATAGGACCAAGCAGATAGAGAGTCACTGTTCCAGCTTTTGCTGTTGCTTAGGACTGGTGCCATTTTTCAGCACCTTTAACTTTACAGTCTCCACTCATGCGTGCCCATTTGTCCCAGATAATATTCGGTCATCATTTCCTGTCATCTATTTGCCTGGGGTTCTCTAACCATTCTGTTAGGACTTTCATCTTTCTTTTAAAAAGTATTTTGGTACTGGCTTAAGATGACAGTGAACAGATTTTAAGGGTAACATGATTTGCAACCACACTTCTGTAAAATCTCTAGAGTGATTCCTAACAACCAGTCAAAAAGTATGTCCATTTTCTCACTTGAATAGTCTTTAAATAGCATCAGCTTCCATGGAGCAACTTCAGTGGAAAGTTGGCCCCACACTAACTCGTGTGGGTGCCTTGTCTGTTTAGGGAAATGAGCCTTTCCCCTCCATGAGATCCTGTGAGACCAGTATTCAGCAGTCAAATACGGGTAGAGCTTGAAATAAACAATTTGTCTTTGGTTGACCTGCTATGTAAGAGGTTGTCAGGGAAAAACTCATATAGCACAAATTATGTTCTTTTCAGCATCAAGTGTTCTGGCCAACTGAAAGAGTTTTATGAAAGGTAAAAATGGCAGAATAATTCCCTGTAAAAAAAAAAAAAAGCCTAGATATTTGTTTTAAAATGGATTCTGATTTCTGCAATATTTTATTATTTTAAATACAACACCTTTATATGAATCTTTTCCACACTGGTACTATTTTATTATAGGAATTTCCCTCACAGCTTGGCCAGGTGAAGATGGTTAGTAATATTACAATACAAAGACTTCTTTATATTGTAGAGACCTTAGAGGTTTTAATGCATTAATTTCACTAAACATGATAATTTATTACTTTGTTTATATCTTTTAATAACAGCATCTTTTCAGTATTGTAATGCTTGTGATAGAAATACTTAATGAAAGCCTCAGGTGATCGCTTTGTGCCTCTTCTCTCTGGGTGCAAGGGGGTATATTTTAATGGGAAGTCTCAAGACTTTTTCTGCTGTATGCTCTTCTGCACTTGCAGCACCTCATCTGTGCTGCATGCACTGCTGACTCACTTGAAGGTTTCAGTAGTGATCTTGCATCAATCATTAAAAGAAACAAGATTACTGAGTCTGAAATTGAGAGAATATTTTTATCTTGGCAAAACCATTTAATCGTACGCAGCAATCCCTGCATTTTAGAGTGCCACTTAGAAATTGCCCTGCATTCTTTACCACACATTATTTCAAAAAAACCAAACAGATACTATAAGATATATTGAAACTACGTCTCAGTTCAGGGTACTGAATGAGCAATGGAGATGAAATAGGAAAAGAATGTCAGTATTTGAAGTGGGTGCAGGGGTATATGTCTGTGTTCAAACCTGTGTCTTTGTGCGTATCATCCTGTGGGGCTCTGTCACCCATGAGTGATACCAGTCAGAGAAGTGTGCGGTGCTGTGTGTTTGGGCTGTGGTCACAGCTGCCTCACCTCCTACTTCTTGCTTTTCTTCCTTTCTCTCCGTTTAGAATAGATCTGTATCTATCCCTCACAACTATTTTCAAGGTGACTAAAATGGCTTGGCAGCCTCTCGATTTTCTTATAGAAACTTTCTAGGTCTGAATCAATTCCTATATAATAATAATAGTTTCAGTAAGGAACAAGTACAGTCCAGGGATCAAAATTTTGTGAAGGTATCGCTGAAGTTCACAATACAATACCTTCAGAGTGAGCAGGTACTGCTGTAATTACTTTACAGAACAAGCTAAAATAGAAGTAATTGAAGTGGTTTGCTTGGAGTTATTACAAAAGGAGCTTGTGGGCATTGGCAGAAATGTGCTGCATCTCCCTTTTCTTAGATACGTATTGTAACTACAAAGTTGCAAATTAAAGAAATTCCCACCTGACCTGCTGGCATGATACATGTGTGACTGAAATTTAAATCTAGTTCTCTCATTTTCCTGAACAAAAAGTGTTGTATAAGATTAAACTTGGATGGAAAGCCTTGATTCTGGCTATTGAAATCATTTGATGAAACTTAATTGATTTCAGCGGCAGGAAGTGACCCTTTCACACTTAAAATCAGCCAGTTTAGCCTGGCAAGCATCCCCTTTTCATGAGGATGTTAGCTTCTGGCTGCCACAGTACCTCTGAGCCTTTTTGTCCAGTGCCAGCCTCTGCTAGCTAGGAACTTGATGAGCTTTCTCCTCACCATCCGCATCTTAGGCATGCCTTTCCCTTGCATCTTCCACTTTGATCTGATCATTTCTTTCACTCCTTATCTTTCTACCTTTTCATTTGAATCCTCCTAGTTAACATTCCCTCCTCCTAATTGCACATTCATACTGGAAAAGAAAATAATAAAGCTACTGTGATATGAGACCTATATAGCTGTATATTGGAGAAATTTTCAAAAGTGCCTCTTCACATCCCCTTTTTCATCTCTATAATAAGTAGCTAGTGGAGTTTACTGCAATGGTCATAACAGATAATATCTTCCATTATCCAATATTTCAAAGGAAAAGATTGGATTTTTAACCTATGAAAATTAACCTTAAGGTTGTCTCAATCTTTTCCAGATACATCACTAAAGTGAGTTTTAATGAGTTGGTATATTCCAAATAATTTGGAGTAGCTGGAGAAACTACGTTTACTTGAAAATGGTGAAGACTCTTTTTTGGAGTGGGGGCATGTGCATTCTCAGAAAAACAAACCAACGAAGCACTTAATTTTTTAAACACCAACTTAAATTACTCTGTAATGCAGGTTTATACTGGATCTAAGTTGAATGAAACTAAAATTCAAATTTCAGATGTACCTAATCAGCATCTAAAAATGCGTGGTACTTTGTTTACAACCCAGAGAATGTCCTTCAAGAAAAACATCTTCTTCTCTAAGTGGGCTTCAATTTCGATCTTTCACTGAGGAATTGTACAAAAAGGATATGATTGCCTTTACCTCCGATTATTTGCAAACAGAGACTCAGTATGCACAACTGTAGACTGGAAGAATGCTACATATTTGCAAAGGTTTGCTTAATGTTTAGTTACATGAAAGCATTTGAGTTTTATCTCTTTGGATCCATTCCAGTTTCTTATTTTGTCTTCTACTCTGTATGTATGCGTAACACATAGCATTACAACCTGAAGTTTAGTTGCTTTGTTTCTTTTTACTTCATAACCTTTTCTAGGGCTTTGCGAATTTAATTTGGTAATTGAAATAGACAAGTTTCTTTAACCGAAATTATAACCTATCTTAGAATGCATGATCTGTTTCATAGCCATTACTGTGACTAAGTGGGTTGTGTGGCAGGAGACTCAAAATTCTAGCTTAATAAATCATTGCCCGCTTGGTCAGGTTTAGGCATGAAAGAACAAAAGCATAATATAATTTCTGGTTCAAGTGAAGGATTATCAGGAAAGATTTGTGAGTTGTGGGCAACCCCCTAACCTTCTGGGAAAGAAAGCATTCTAGGACTCACTTATCTTCCCATGAATAAATAAAACAGTCTTGCCAATTAAAAATCCTTTATTGATAACCTGCAGATTTATTTTGTGCCATAGCTGGAATGTGGGTATTACAAGACAAAGTTTAATTCAATTGTGTAGATGTCCCAGTGGGAGGCAAGCAATGTGTAAAAGAGCCTTTGCTTGCTTTGAGAACGGGAAGCGTTGGAAACTGCACGCAACATCCTGATCCGGCTAACCCTGTTATAGTCTGTGAGCCATGTTAGTAAGAAAACAAGCAAACAACTGTCATACATTGTAATAGAAGTCCAGCTGAGTGCTTTAGAGTTTCAAAAGTATAAAGAATACGTACAGCACCATCAAATGGGAATCTCTTTAGAAGTAAAATTAGGGTCTTGAATGCATGCAGATGAATGAGGATGGTTTAATCATAGATGAATGAAGTTTAACTTATTTAAATGGTACTCTCTGTCTCCACTTCTAATTGTACCATATGGCATCACCTAATAAGAGCCAAGTGCAGATGCCAGTTCCATCACAGTATGATATATTATAAAGCAATCAAATTTGAAGTGAAGATTTATGATGGAGATCTTCTTTGTTAAAATTAAGCAAACAAAAAAGCCATCTGATCTATTACAATAACTGAATAGGCCTCAGTTTTAAAGCTCCTGTTCCAAACACTTGTTCCTCAGTGTGTGTCCTGCATCCCTAGAAAGTCTTGGAGAGGGTTAAGGGCTGAGGGAAGGATTCCAGAAGTGAGACCTACCTTTATGCAGTGACCAAAATACTTTACTCAGGAAGGACAAAGGGTCCTGAAGTGAACTGAAGGGTTACTCTCTACTGGTGTGCAGCTGATGGAGCTGGAGTACCCATTATCCTGTTGCTTTTGGTGAGTGCCTTTAGGGGCTTCATTTTGGGATTATCACCAATTTTCTCTCCTCCCCCCACACACCCATAGCTACATGTTAAGGAGATGGAAGCAACCATTTTTCTCCTTTAGTTTTTACCCCTGTGTAGCCCATGCTAGTGAATTTTCTTGGTGTTGTGGGCACTAGGCTTGACCATGTGTGGTTGTGAATACCTTTATGGAGATACTCAATCCCAAAGACTTACAAAGTGTTAGAGAATCCTTTGTATACTTTCATCTTTGACTGGGTAGTCGTATATGGGTCTAGGAAACAGACAAACTTGAAAATTAAATTAGATGCCTGTAAGCTTCCTTAGCCTTCCTGTGTGTACATCATCATTAAAAATTAATAACTCAGTCAGTAAGGCAATAGGTTTTTTTCTACATTGCCTTCTCATTGTTTATGTCCAGAATTCTCAGCTGTATTTCAGCCAGTCAGAGGAACTGCTTGGAATCTGGAAAACTGTCGTTACTTTCCCTGCTTTGTTACAGAACAGGTGGTGAAACCTACATAGTTCTTATTTTGCTTTTTTTTTTTATGGAGCAAAAAATGGCATAGCTGTCTGTTTATTTCCTCTTTAATATTTCCAAGCAATTATTGAAACCTTTAGGAATACCAGGAGTAATGACAAAGCATTTGTAGTTGTTCCTGTGGTTGGGGAAGGTGTTCTAGTTGCTATTCAATTATTTGAGTTTCTCTGAAACTCAGTATAGTGTGGTAACGGTCTTGGTTTAGGAAATATCCCACTGGAACACCAGGAGGACATCAGCATCCATTTACAAACAGAAGGATTCAAACAGTAATTTCTGCCATTGCGAGTTAGGGAAGCTTTAAAATAACAGTCACTAGGAATGATCTGCAGGTGAAGAAATTGCAACACATGTGCATTCTGACTGTCATTTGACCTGTGCGCAAGCATGTAAATCTCCCATTATTCCCTAACTGAATAATCCTTGGATAAAAACAAAGCCATCCAGCGGAAATAACAGTCAGAATTATGTAGCACTGACAGTACGCAGAGCTCACTCTTCTCTGGCTGTCGTTGCACGGCTTGCTGAGCGAGGAGTGAAACAAAACAGTTGCATTAGAGTGTGTGAATCTTCAAGTTCAACAGAATGATCTGTCCAGACTAAAAATCCAGGGAAAGATGAAACAGGAGGAAGATTGTGGTTGATGTACAAGGCCTGAGACAATGCAGTGACAACACTTTTCCCCCACTGAAGAGAAGTGTATGGGTTTGATCAGATGGGTCAAGCTCTGAACTGAAGGATTTCTGGTTCCTCCTCACATCTGCCTTTGGAGAGCAGGATATTCACAAAGCTATTTTGTTACAAAAGTAAAGAAGCGCCCTTGCAAACTCATGCCGTACGTGACAAGAAGCAGATCCTCCCGAGTGGAACAGAGCATACATTTTCCTTTCAGATTTACCCAAAAAGAATTTTCATTGTTCCTAAATAATTTAATCCAGGTTCCCTCCTCTCTCTGGCATGCTATTTACTGAGAAGTTCAATGTATAAACTCATTTGTCTACTTTCTTTTGCTGTTAAAAAGTTTCAGAGAAATGATTGGAGAAAGTTAAGCATAATTATTGTTCAGATTTTGGTCTGCCTCCTGAGACTACCCTCTTTGGCCAAATTCTTATGATGATTTTTCTGATACCTCTCTCTGAGGAGAGCGTCTGTTGTTGCATTTTTGTTCCCTGGCCTCTCCAGGCTCCTTATGCAATTAATGGAGAGAGAGAGAAGTTTTTCCAGTGGGGAAATTCAAAGCACCTAAATGATCCTCCTTTTCTAAATCACCCTCTCCAGAGACTAGTCTCCTCTGTTGATTATAGGTGGCATGTGAAACTTGCGTTGAAAAAAGAAGTACTTTTTTCCTGGGAAATTTTTGCATATCTGATGCAATTTTAGGTTTGCTGTTTTATAAGTTAATTTAACTGCATCTTTCCAGCTCTAGCTGGGAAATATCTCTGGGAATGAGTGTAAGTAGTCTGAAAAAAAGCCCAGGGAGTTCTGTCAGGTGGGGTTGCCAGTCAGAAGTCTTTTAGTAGGTGATAAGGTGATGAGCCTCTGAAAATGTCCCCATGCCTTATTGTAGTGAGGAGCCTCTGGAACAGCTGTATCTCAGGAGAAGCCAATGAGCCACCGTTACAGATGAGTTTGGGCTGTGAAGCTGTACCCATGCTTGTGGATGAAAGGAAGCCTGATGCCTGAAGGAGGTCCTGGTTAAAGGACATTTGCATGACAGATATTTGTACCTAATGGTCTTGCTGAAGGCACTAACTCACCGAGAGTAAAAGCTTCAAGATGTGTCCTGAAGTAAGAGGAGGGCATTATTAGTATTGTTGTTTTTAGCAAGGAGGGAGCTGCCTGATTAATGTTAGCAGATTCTGGTTAAATCACTCAGAGCTGATTTTCAAGGCAACTGGAGCAGATACCAAAGTGTCACTGCAATCACACTGCTTCTCAAACTATAACCATTGCCCAGTAGACAGAGTTGTGGTTTGTGGTTATCTCATCAGACTCCTGGGCTTGCAGCTGGAGGGTGTCCAGGCAACTTGTGGCTGTCTGGGCCCCTGACTCCCCATGCAGCCTCCTATGGAAGGTGTGTTTCAGCTGCCTCAATGCTGTGCCTGCTGTACTCACCTAGGAAAACAAGAGTCCTTGGGCCTGCAAAACCTGTATAACGAGCATTGTTCTGACTGCCTGACTTCATGGATCTCTGGTAAAGTTATTTTCCTCTCATCACCCTGATGCTGTCACTTACACCCACACCCTAATTGGAACACTTTACCATCATCTACCATGTCATCCTTATCACCAGAGCGATCCTCCATCTTTGCTCTCATTACTTTGAAGCCAGCCCATTCCACAGGCACGGCTCTGTCTTCTCCCTTTTGCTGACAATAGCGAATGTTTCAGTGGAATCTCATTGGTGAGCATCTTATCTGACTCAAAATTGAAATTTTCTCCTATGTGTATATCTGCTGTTTTTCTACTGTTTACAGCCACCAGGTATTGAAATCAGTGATGTTTGGTTTTGTAGAAGATGACTTGTTTCCAAATTTCGAGTGGCATTATAAAATCCATTGATAGAAACTTTGTTCTCAAAGAGGACAAAACAATGACACTTATAAGTACATTTTCCCCGATAAATCCACAATGGATGTTTTTTTTTATCTGGACAGATATTATGGTTACCTCCCATTTCACCTATTTATCTTCTAGATGACTAGTTTCAAAATTGCCCACCAATCCTTTCTCTACGTATCACACAACTAGAATATTTAAATTAACTGTGGCGTGCTTGTCAATAGAACAGAAAATGTGATGAGATCCATGTTTCTGCACTACCATAAACTGGTTGAGAACTCTTTGCAAATCTTAAAAAATTTTTGAGGAAAGTTTCCAACTACTTGATCTGGTTTTGGTCAGTATCTGAGTCATGGATAAGTACATTTTATTTTCTTTAAACAGATGTTTAATCTGTCACATATAATGCCAATCAGATTAGGTAATTCCAGGTGATCTTGTCAGTTTGTTCTATATAAGTCTTTACAGGAGAGGCAGCTCTTACTGAAGCAGTGCAGGAAATTCATTTGTCTTCTGTTCATTGTCATGCTTGGCTGTCACAGAAAATCATTTCTCACAATACCATATGTACTAGAACCATTATTCTGTTCTGTGCTATATCGGATTTATTTTATGTTGACTGATGCGTGATTTTCACATTTTAGATCAAGAGGAACAATTCTATAACACATTCTGAATGTGTGTATCAAATTCACAGCTCTTGCCACAGTACATCCCAGAGAAATGAAAAGAAACGCTGCTGGTGTGCAAACTGGCTGGGCATTATCATTTCATATAGGTGTTGCAAGAGTAGTTTGTTCATTTTAGAAGAAAAAAGAGGTCTGTAAAGTTGGTGCTCTCTGTGTATTATGTAGGATAAACTTAATTATTTGGAAAGTATGTTGGGAAGATATGGATCACCTGCAGTTTGTATTGACTTCATCTGAACATAGACTAGATATTTAAGAGCAGGACTTGACATGTTAACCTCTAGAAATGACAGGAAGATTATCTTTAAGTGTTAGCTTTCACCGTGCATCACAAACAAATTTTTAAGTCTTAGAAAATCGCATTCAATCATCTTAGATTCCTGCATGAACAGCAATCTCATTGGATGACTCTTCTGTGTATAGCCACACTTACTGGTCATGGGACTCAATGTTAGAGTTGCAGACCTAGGCCCTAAGGAGAGAAACATTTTCAGCTGATATTTCTAATGGTTGTCCTTGTATCGTGTGTCACCTCATCATCAGGGCATTTTGTGATTTTCAAATCACACATTGAAAAAACACCGCTTGGTTCCTGAGAACTGCTCAGGGCATAGGTAGCCAGGTTGTTACCTGAATTTTGCTATTGCAACAGCAATTAAGGACAATTAATATGGAAAAAAAAAAAAGAATCTTAGCCTCAGTATGGTTTCTGTTCTTGATTTTTAACATTTGCACTGGATAAACTACAAGCTTTTGAAAGAAGAGCATATTTTGCTTTGGCATAGTCCTCTGACAGGGCCTGAGCAGGACAGCAGCATCCACACCATTCTGTCTAGTGCTATATCTGCTCTCCACAAGCTTTTGTGCCTACATACTCCTCTCTGTCCCATGTGCGTCTCTTGTACCTTGTCCACCAACTCTGTGAGGTGGCCCAGGGGTAGTTCATTTCAAACTTCTGTTACCGTTGCATCCAAGTTACCTGCACTTCTTGATAGCTTTTGTCACAATAGATGTCAGGAAACCTTCTTTGGTTTTTGAGGTTGATAGATCTTTCCAGGCTGCTGGAGGGATGACCCTCCACTTTCTTGCTAGGGAGGTTGGGAGCGAGCTGCCGCTGTGTACAGAAATCTAAACTCCCTGCAAGGAATTAGGCTTTTCAAATTCTAACAGTTGTTGGGCAGCGATAGAAACAGATAGGTTTTGATATTTTGCAGCCCTTATTTAGGACAACAGTTTGTCCTTCTTTCCTCCTCCCTTCTTGTAGGTGTAATTATGCTGAGGGTCTCACTGCCGCAGGATGTTTTGGCCCCTTCTGGCCTGACTGCCTCTACATGGCCACGAGACACTCCTGTAGGAGCTGTCTGCACAGCTATGCAAGATAATGTAGTCCTTTGGCCTGAGAAATCCATTGAATCCCAGTGTGCTAGAGGTTGAGAGAATATACCATGGTTTACATGGCTTTTTTTTAGATATGTGTGTGTGTGCCTCTGCTTGTCTTGTGATTATGGCACATGCTATTGTCCCTTGTCAGAGAACTGCCTAAGGAGCTAAGTCAAGCTTTAGTCTGACTCAGCACAGTTGTCCCCCTGTCCCAATGCGTTACAGCAATGGACTGTGGACAGACCATGCTCCAAGCATCACTGAGAGGAGGAACAAAGAAAAGGGATCAAGGTCTGTGATAAAACCCATCAAGACCTGGCATTTTAACAGATCTTTCGCTGGGAGTTTTTCTGTTGTTGGTTTGTTTTTTTTTTTCTCTTAAGTGTCCTGTCAGCCTGCAAGTTTGCAGAGGTGATCTGGGTATTCTTGAGTGGCTCAGGAAATCATATTTTTTTGTTCTTTTCCCCAGACATGACCCACTTCTGTCTAGTATGATTACTCCATTCTGCATCAGAACATAGGCTTTTGGCTGCTGAGGTGTATGTCAAACAGGACTGATTGCTTAAAGCCAAGAATAAATCCAAGAATTTATACATATGTAAGAAGCCTCTCTGCATGGTCTGCTCAGCCCTAGCAATTTGATTACCTTTGCAAGCCTTTCTTTGCAAGAAGGAAGATTTTATTTTTTTCCTCCCCTTATACTTCAAAAATAATATTCTTTACAGCATGAAAATCTGTCATGTATAACAAAGGGCCCAGGTGCATACCATCAATGCTGGGTGGACTTATGCCAAGAAGAAGAAATTAAGACCTGTTGCAGACAGAATAGCTGAACTTTTTTTATTTCTTCTTTTTCTAACGATTTCTTTTGCAAGACCTGAACTCACCATCCCTACTGGCAAATATGGGTTTTATTGCCCCGTGTGGGTATCACGTTAACAAACTGACCATGGCACATCTCTAGTAAAATAGCAAATGGTATGAATTATAGGACAGCTTGTGACTGGGTATTGCTTAGCAGGGGGTGAATAGGTACTGACTACAGCACGCATGATGTTCAAAACAACTAACACCTTCACTGCCTTCTGGCAACACTGTTCCTGCATTCCTTTTTTTATAAAGCAACATAGATGAAAAAATTAACTTTTTCAGAATTTGGAGAATGGTGAAGTTCATTCTACAAAAATTTGTTCTGATGGAACTTCTATTCTCTGTTGTCTGGCTAAAAATATGTAGGACGTGTCATAGCCAAGAGTCAATGTTGCTGTCAATCTTGGCTTTTTCATGATTATTCTTCCTTTTTTGTGCATGTTTTAATGTATTTTTACGTTACGATACATTATCTTGAATGTTTTTGTGTTATAGAAGGAAAGTTAGAATTTAGTGTGGCTTAACTGGGTTTTAAAGCTGGCTTTCCTGCTGCTAACATTTGGAGTCCCTTTTCAAATGGGTAGATCAGGCCTATCCACATTACCCTTATGTCACAGCGATCATACCTTTACAATAAAAAGGCATCTTTGTGGCAGGTGTTTTCACATGATGCCTTGTTTTTTTGATAGTCTGAAAATTGATTTTTTCTGGCTGCCAATAAGCATGTACTATGTTACTATACATTATGTAGGAGTCCTAAGGGAATTAGCAAAGAGTTTGTTCAGTGCTGTGTTGAAAACTACAGTGAGGATATAATCATATCTCAAGAGTCGAGCATTGTGCATGTCTACAGTGATTTCTGGCAGAGAATAGAGCCTAAATGCTGTTTAAGTCTGCCTTTGTCCTGGGGTGGATATGTGTGTGGTTTGTTCTTAAGAGAACAGACGAGTAATATAAAATACACCTGAACTCAGTACCAATTGGCATTAACCCTTTCAAATCCTTGAGATATTCTCTCTGCTCTTGGCAGAGAAGTAACAGTACATTTTTTAGAGAAACTTTTCCTTCCTAATGAAGACGAGTGTGAGGTTACAATGTCATTCGTCTCTTTTAATATATGTGATCTAAATATTTAGGAAAAGTGGTGCTCATCTTTGGCATCCTCTGTTTTGGAGTATTGTGTGAGGCTGAGGTACTTCCATGTGATGTTTGTGACTTTCTCACATGGTAGTTTAACTTGCAACTCAGGAACAGTCCTAATAGATCTTTTAGGACAGAAAACAAAATTATACGTTGTGGTACAGCAGGGATTAGTTGGAATTTGAATACTCTTTTTTCCTCCTCCCCTCCCTGTCTTTGTCAGGCAACTGTTGAAAAGTGGTTTTAATTGGCTAAAATTTTATTATTAAGCACAATTTTCATATCTGGTCACAAAGCACTGCCTTCATCCACAGAACTGTACAGCCATGGTTCTGAAATGGGAAATCGACCATTTCTTTACTTCACATAATTAAAAAAAACCTCAGCATTGAGAGGTTTCACTTTATAAAGGGACTCATATTTAAATCAGAGGGAAATTGTAACCCAAATATTAGCATCTGAAAATTATGCAAAGCTGTAAAAGTCACAATTTATACTTGAAATTTGTAACTTCATTTGGAATTTGTAACTTAGCAGATAAAACATTTCTGACTGTATATTGTACATGAAGTGTTAACTAAACTATCAATTCAAATTGATATGTGTGCGAGTGAGCACTGCAAAAAAGGAAAACTAAGACCTGCTCACTGCATCCAGGAGACCGGGCAAAACTCCAGCATGTTTTAACTTGCACAAAAATATCATTGTCATTAGTAGGTATAATTAACACTCTTGATCTATGACAAAACAAGTTTAAAATAATCTTACTTATGAAAAGAAACAGGATTTGTGTGCAAGAAGCATCCAGAGTTGGGCTCATCTGCAACTTTTTAAAGAGCAACATCTTGTACGTCACTTGCCCATCATTTCGGGATCTTAACGTCTTCTCAAGTGGTCTTGTCACAGCCATCCTGTGACACTGCTGGAGAATTGAAGACACAAAGAAGGGAGGTCATTTGTTCAGTGTCCTATAGGAAATGTGCTGGAATTGGAACCTGACTCCCTCAAGTCATGCTCCTTTGTCCTGATCAAAAGATTGCTCGACCTCTCCATAGGCATCTGATGTGTGTTTCAGCTGTCCCTCTCTTCTGTGGGGCACCCTTTGTTTCAGATCTAAATTTAACTCCATTTCACACACCGCTTGGCTTTTCATGCTGCTGTTATCATAAATTACAAATCCAAAAGGCTGATTTGCCCAGCAGTAGAACTGTTTTGTTACAGCCTGGGAACACAGTACTGTTGCAGAAACTGAAACTTGGTTTCTTTCAGTTCGGGAGAGCCTTAAAACTTTCCTCTGTGATAAATCCCGACACCTTATGGCTTGAATGGCTTTGTGTAACTGCTGAAACAAATGACAACTACCAAGCTGGCTTGCTATCTAGAGGCTATGGAGTTGGGGTCATCTGAAATGTCATTTGCAGATGGATTCCAAGATTTTGTCTCATTAGCATGATTTTTTAATTATTAGTTGTTTGTTGGGCTTTTTTTTTTATTTTACAGTCAAGAAAATGAAGTCTTCAGGGACAAGAAGAAAAACCTACTCACCTCAATCTGGATAGGACCCTGTTGATTGCTAGATGCAACCTGAACAAGTAAACAGTTGAAATTATATTTTATTTGCCTGCAAAGTGTCACAAGGGTTTGTGCTGCACAGAACAACAGAAATCCGTTCCTCGAGTAAGACAAAAGCCACTCAGTGGTTCAGTGTCAACTCAGTGCAGCAGAGCACCCATTTATAGCACTCACCACAGTTTACTTCCATTATATGGCTTCAGGGGCAGTGTGGCAACTCTCTGCTGTGCTATTCCTGATTCAGTCCCCAGCCTCTATTGGCATGTAAACTGCACCTGATTCTGAAATGTAGGTAGCTCAAGGGACATTAGCCTGTTGGCCTTCAGATCTCACCTATGAGAGCTTATTCTTGAGGTGAGTAAATAACATCAGGTTCTTCTCTGTCCCATCAAGGGCAATCCCATAGCCTTTTGCGACAAACCCTCCAGAGCTCCACAGGAGGTTTATTAGCACAACCTTGTCCTTATCAATTGACATTTTGCGGAGGATTTAGGAGGGAAAGATTTTCCCATCACATGTACTTTTTTTTTTTTTTGTTTTGTCTGGGTAATGAAGACTATTGGTGCTGTCTGGGCAGTAGGTCTGCATGAAAACGTTGGAGCTAACGCCCTGAGAGCTTGGACCAAATTTAGCGTGAAGACATGACTTCAGCGCTCTTGTCTGCTTTACTGTTGGTAAGTCTCTGTTTCACTCTGTTTTCTAGTTTGTGTGGCTTCCTTTATTTGATCTCACTTTACCATCTTTCATCTCAGGAAACTGTGCATTTTAAAAGGTGACTAAAATAAAATACTGTATCTCTAAAAGATACATATTTTTGTTGCTACATGGTTAGGGGGCTGGAGCACCTTTTCTATGAGGACAGGCTGAGAGAATTGGGTCTGTTCACTCTGGAGAAGAGAAGGCTCTGCAGAGACCTTATAGCAGCCTTCCAATATCTGAAGGAGACCTACAGGAAAGCTGGAGAGGGAATTTTTATAAGGGCGTGTGGTGACAGGACAAGGAGCAATGGTTTTAAACTAGAGCAGGGTAGATTCAAATTAGACATTGTGAGAAGCTCTTTGCTATGAGAGTGGTGAGACACTGGAATGGGTTGCCCAGAGAACTTGTGGACACCTGATCCCAGGAAGTGTTTAAGACCAAGCTGGATGAGGCTCTGAGCAATTTCATCTAGTGGGAAGTGTCTCTGCCCATGTTCAGGGAGTTGGAACTAGATGATCTTTGAGGTCTCTTCCAACTCAAGCCATTCTATGATACAGACATTCAGGATGCAGGTATTATCTGTGATACAGAACACCAGCCTAGGTCTTTCAAGTAATTCAGTAGTTAGATTGGTGGAGGGAGAGCGTAGCGGGGAGGGTTGTATGTTTTTAAGTAAAACAAATGGCTTTAATTGTGAAGCTGACAGAAAACATTGTGCTAGAGACTGGTACCTAGGCATATCAGCCTCTTGGCTGATGGCTGTATGTCTCTCATTTGGAGGCCTTTCCACTAGATGGCTTTCTTTCATGATAGTAGCAACGCACAGAGATTGAAATTAATCTTTTCCGGAATACCTTCTTGAAAAATCAGTTAACCTGGAGAAAAGGAGCCAGCTAGAGACAACTCTGAAACTGCACATTGGATCTGAATACCTGATACGAAAGTTAGACATGTTCCGCATCTGGCTGCCATCTTTTAAATGAACAATTCCAATCCTGCTCCACATGCACACATTCTCCCACAGGGAAAATATAGAGTTAGGTTCAAAACTGGAATTATTATCTTCTGCAAATATGAATCTTAGATCTTAAAAATCTCCAGCTTCTGAAATTCCATTTATAACACCTGGTACTGGAATGCCTTGAAAGTCTAGCTGTGAAACCCCATACCACTAACCTAAGCAGTCTTTTCAAGCCTCTTTTTTTTTTCTAATAGACCAAATGTTTCCAAACCTTTTAATGCTAAGAACTTTTTAATCCAAGTTTTACTGTTTTGCTTTACTCCTAAAAATGTACTAGTTTCTTCTCAGGGACAGGCCTCGTAGCACAAAGGAATCTGTATTCATATTTCTCCAACGTTGAGCCTCAGAAGTACATCAAGGTCAGTTGATACTCACAAATTTTGACTAGATTCCTGCTCAGGGGTAAGTGACTTAAAAAACCAAAATCTGATGAGGTAGCCATCATGATTTACCAGGAAGCACACTCTAACTGCACCTAGGAAGAGAATGGTTCGTTCCTCAGGGTTTTTTGTTCATTTAATAAATGGCAGCTATGTTAGAAATGAGTTTTTATTTGATTAAATAACTGGGGGAGGAATACATTGTCCCATTTATTCAAAGCCCATTAACAGTAAGGGGAAGCTGGCAGCTTCCCCATAAGACATGCAGATGTTGCCCATATTCTGACTACTATAAATTGCATGATTTAGTATTAGCATTCAGGTAGTGAGTGGTGCAATGGAGCAGGCAAAACAATCACAATAAAGCTGTGGGAAGAGTCTTCCTTTTTTTGACATAGGATCATGTGAATCATGTACCTCGTAGTGATACCAATTGAGATCAAAGCTTCAAAATGGCAACTAAAGTGTAGCAGACTAGTTACAAGATAAGTGCACAAAGAAGTAAGAGAGACAGAGAAAGGGTGGTAGCTTCTGAAGCTCATTAGGGAAGATGAAATGAAAAAAGGACAAGGCAATTCCACCAAGTGGTCTGACAAACTATTTAGATTCTCAAAAACCCATTTCACTTTAACTCAGCCATGAAGAGACATAAAATCCATTGATGTTAATGTTGTCAAAGCCTCTGCAAAGGACCAAAAGAGCTGCTTCATGCTGAGATTGCTGACCCATCCAGAGTCTTTCTTATGTCTAAGCCCACCCAGACTCACAGATTCAGTATTCATATACCCAGCCACTACATCAACACCAACAGGCTTTCTCAGAAGACAGGTTCAAGGTAGGTTCTAAAACTTAGGCTGCTGGGTTAAAAAGGAGCACATATTCTTCTAAAATGTGTTGGAAAAAACTACAGCCTGCCCTTATTTCTGAAAAACGGGTTTGTAATTCTAATCTTCGTACTCAAGGCTGTGAGTTTTAAATGGCAGCTACTAAAGTCAAAGTCTGGGAAGATACATTCCTCTTTGCAATTTAGAAAGATATGTCAGAAGACGTAGTTTCCTATCAACTCTCTGTTCACAAGCTACATTTGGTCTCTGTTCAGGGTGCTGGTTTTAAGCACCCATTTTTTTGTTGTCTTGCAGTCTCCACACACCATGAGCAGACATTATAACAAGTATTAGAATGCAAGATTCCTGCAAGGCTGAGTCTGTCCTGCTGAGTGCTTCAGTACTCACATTGCCTACCAGGATAAACAGAGGGAGCTTTACTTCTTTCAGCTGTGATTTTTACCTCTTAAAATCACTAGTGCAGCAGAAAGCAAGTGACCTGGCTATAAATTAAGGTCAGAATTGCCGTGCGTGTACACACAGTTTCTACCATCAGATAAATAAACAGATAAACATGTGGTAGTTATTTTAATTAATCATACCCTAGGAGCTTTGCCTATTGTGCTCCTGAGAACAATGTGCAAGATGCAGCACCCTAAAGAAATTCCACACGTTGCATCAAGTGACCCCTTACCCAAAAGTATGGCTGAAAAAAACTGTAATTTCCTTATTAGAGTCACGGGTCAGCACCTTGCCAGCTACATTCTTGAATGCTCTTCAACTCTTTCTTTGCACTTGTTGCCCACTAACACTGGACATAAACCTATCTACAGGGTGACTCACGGCATTATTCCATTTGAAACCTCCTTCTATGAAAAGGCAGTGCTGGAGTCATTTGATGCCATGTTTGCTAGTGCCCTGGAGTCCTCTGGGCGATCCCTGTGTTAGCCGAGTTCATGTTACCATAGACAAGTGAGCTGGCCCTCAGAACACATGCCTGTGCAACTGTGACTTCAGTCATAAAGTCATTTCCCAGTTCATGTGGAAATTATACGTTGCTTGCAAAATATAAGAAATGAGTCACATCACAGTCAATATTTTACAGATGCCCTATGGCCAGTTCTTGGTTGTGACTCATTCAGAGGTTCCCTTTAGCTTTGATTCTTCCTAGCTGAGCTATTCGTAGAAAGCAGTGTTTGTATTTGACAGGTGACCTTGTTACAAATGGGAGTAAATGCTAATTATTTGCAGGATAGATAATTGCCCAGGGGAGCAATGTTCATGTACATTCCTCATTTTCCCCTTTTCTTCCTCTAGCCCCTCAAAGTATACTTCTCTGCCTTGTGCAAGAAAGTTTCTCAGAGTTAAGAAAGTGGAAAATACTAAGAGGCTCAAGGAAGAAGCTGTTTCTGGATAGCACCTCCAGATGTTGGTTTTCAAAACCTTGAGGTCTGTGTTAAAGCCAGAACTTTGCAGAGTGAGATTTTTCCCTTTTTACCCTGGATCCAAGTTTACACAGCTCCCTTCATGTTTTCCAGAGCATTCCTTCAAAGAATTTCCCCTTTCAGATGAGGAATTGTGGTTCTCCAAAGTGTAGATCTTCAGCAAGACTGCTGAAAAGAGGTAGTAAACTCTCTGAATAACAAGCTTGTCTATTTATGCGGGTCCTCAGCTCACTCTCAAATGATTAGCAGTGTCTGTTGTCTGAGGAAGCTGTAGTACTTGGAGTTGGCCTTGATTGTACTTTAAAGGCATGACCGACCAGGTTTTCTCCTGAACCCCAGAGAACTGTGTGGTAGATCTCCGCATGAACAAGCAGATCCTCTGAGGGAGTGCGCTTGTTGGTTGTAACCATGATGGGAGATGAGATTACGCTATCCAGATGCACTTGCTCTTGCTACTGGAAGCTCAAGGTTCCCTGATAATTAACTTTTCTGTCTCATTTTTGTTAAATGTTTCAATTCATTCTGTTTAAAAGATGTATTTAAACCATGAGTCCTTATCTCTGAGTTGTTTTTTTTTTGTGACAACATGAGAAACTTTATAGTCTGAGAAATCTCATGTTGAGCAAAGAGACCCTGAAATTTCATTGGAGGTTAGGGTGGTCATGTTAAGAGAGACCTTTTAGAAGTGTATTTGAAAACAGAAGGTGGGACTGTGAAGACTGAGGAGCACATTTAGACCCATAAATTAGAACTCAGAAAGTGAAAGGCTATGGCTGCAGAAAGAAAAAGTACTCTTTGCAAAATAGAAAAAAATATGTAACCTTTTCCAATTTCTATTTGGATTCAGGGAGAATACAGGCTGATCACTAGAATCTAGCCATATCTATTCAGAACTGAGTATATCAAGTTGCACAACTGGGCAGGTGGCTGGGCCAGCACACAAAGTGGTCACCAGCACGTGTATTATTGTACCATTTCATTTGTGCGCTTCAGTCATCCTGTATGGACATTAGGCTGCAGCGTCAGCCCTTCAGGCCTTTTAGAAAAAAAAGAAAAATGTCATAGGGATGGAATAGGATCTCACAGCAGGACCTCACCTTCAAGCTGGGAATCTCTCAGCACTGGAACAGTTCAGGACATGGGAACACTGGAGAAGGGTAAAATTCATACTGACAGATTGCTCAGCTGGAATAGCTACCACCTGCTTGAAAGACCAGCCATACTTTTGGAGCCACTTTTGGTCACTGCTTATAATGTCAGTAACGACTGACCAACAGGCGGTGAAACCTTTCATTAGATTATGTTTTTATATGTTTCATTTGGTGACATTGAGAGAATTTGAAGAGAAAGCTGACAGTCCTATTATTATACCTGCACAAGATATGGCTGTGATTTTTTCAGTGCATCCAAAATAAGCCTCATCTTTGAAAATGAGTTACTGTGTATATCCATGGCTCAAGGGCAGCCCCGAGAGCAACCTCAGTCCTACACAAGTTGCACAGAATGAAAAAGCCATCATGCATCTCCCTTTCCTGTTGAGGAGATTTAGTTCTGTTCTGAAGCCAGAACCCTAGAGCCTGCATAAGAACAGAGCTCCAGATTCCTGAAGTTATTTTGATAACGCTATCATGTCTAGGAAAGGCTTTGAGAATGCCTGTGTCAGGTACATAAGGTCTCGGGGGGATTTTTGGATTTCATAAGTTATCAGAAATTTTCTAAAATTTTCCATCCATTTTCCTTGTGCTCTTTAAAATGAGACCACCACAATAGGAAAGCAGTACTTCCCAATAAGTAAAACTATTTTATAAGCATGAATACAATTCCTCTGTGTTGGTGCCCTTCTATATATAAATAGCCACATTTGGCATCCTGCATTTTTCTGTTTTAAAACAAACAAGTAGAAATGAAAAACCCAAAATAGACCAAGCCACAAACCATCAATGGAGCACAGAGCAGCTCTGCTGTGCCAGCTAAGCAGCTAGCTTGCTGGAGCAGGAAAGAAATGAACATGGTTTGTTGTTGTGACTGATGAAAAGGGGCAAGGAAGGAGCATGGGGAACAATGAGTGCATGCTGTGTGGAGTGTGCGTATTCCCAGAAAGTGAGCAAAATGCTGCTGAAATATTGGTAGTGTGGATAGGATCTGAAATGATTGACAGCATGTGTGTATATGTCTTGGCAAGTTTAATTGGATTTGTTGGCGTAGAGGGTGGAAGAATGTGTTGCATTTCCTTTTGAGGATTTCTTTCTTTCAGTCTCTTCTCTCCTATAGAATCGACAGTCAATGCATATAATTTTCATTCTCTGCACAGAAAACCTAGTCTTTATTCCCCTCAATTTTAAGGTTGAGGGAGCTGCATAGAAAGAATGAGAAGAAAGGTAAAACAACTTTCATTGCATTTTATTTACTACTTGTCTTCATTGAGTACACATACCTAGCAAGAGTGGTAACTTGGAGGTGGAAAAGAAGGAAAAAAGAATATATAACTGAGTAGTGACTAAATGAATCTCAGTATTATGATGCCAGTCGTTACAGGAATTTTGCCTTGAGGACTTGTGTATGTGCTCTGAGTACTACCATGCTTTTGTTTTTGGCTTATCTGTAACCAGATTCCTCTCATCTTGCCTTAAGATTTGCAGCTGGGACTTCAGGCACAAAGGTGTTAGGTTGTACCAAAAGTGATAAAGTCTAGATCCATCCAAAATGCTGATGAGCCCTCTAGCCTCCTAATTTCCATTCAAACAAGAGATGTCTGTGGGGAGCTGCGTTGGTTGCTTGGATGATCAAAGCCTAGATTCCCAACAAGTCACCAGCCATGGTGTATGTGGACTTTCTTCATGAGGCTGTCTTTCAGCCTTCCTTTCTTTGTCCTGCCTTTCTCCAGTATGAGTATCCTGTGCTTTTAGGCAGAACTGTTGAAGCATCTGATTTCTGCTTACTCTGGTGTAAATTAGGAGTTCCCCTGATATCGAAGCTAGCAGGCAGAAAAGCACCCTGGTTTTCTGATTCCTATAAAGGGATTTTTTTAAAAAATTTAATAGAACAAACTACTTCTATCAATTGTTTGTTTGGTATTTGCATTGAACTTACTGTTGGTGAAAAGTCCCAGCATGGAGACTGTGTGGATGGCAGCTGTAAAGTTCTACCTGCACTGCTGGGCTCATGTGGTGGGGTCCTGACCTGGAAGGACACATCCATGGCACATAGTCGGAGGTATTTTGACTTCCCGGTTCCTAGGCTTTCATTGTTATAGGTTAACAAGCACTGTAGCTTTTTCACAGGGGAATGTGGATCTGGAATGGACATATCTGCTATCCCAGGTAAACTGCTCCAGCTCCGTCTTAAAATTAGTCAGGTTTGTCAGGGTTACTCCAGTTACAAAGTTACTTCCTCCACTGACCTTTGTCCAATTTCTGTTCAAGTCTTGTAGGTCAAATGATGATGCTGAGAGTGACAGCTTCCAAGACGTTTGAAAGAGACAACTCCAATTGCTGTTCCTGGGATGAATGAGAGAGAAGCCCATCTCTAAAGAGGTGTGAGTGAAGGAGCAGAGAACCAAGGAGGGCTTGCTTTTCATGGGGAAGTTTGAGAAGTACTGACAGAATGCAATGCATTTCATCAAAGGGTAAAAATTCTCACTTTTCCTGCTCTAAGTTCAGCTTGAATCACTAGCCAAAGACTTACTTGGTAATTCCTTTTCAAACTTGTGAGCTTTCCAGGTCCTTGGGCACATGCTACTTTTTCCTTCACCCTGCCCCACAAGCAAATTTAGGAGTCTGTGAAAACCATTGGGTAGATGGGCATAGGGAGGGAGGGACTTAATGACATGCTCAGTCATCTCTGAAGAGATGAAGCCAAACATATTTCTGGTAGCAGACTATGTTTGGAGCAGTTTGTCTGTTTTCAAAGAACAAGCTTGAAGTAATAATGTCATTACACAGTTCTAAAATCAAGGATGTGTTTTCACTGAAACACAGTAGAAGCTAAGATATCAGTCAGATACCTCATTTTCATTGAAGTAACAGCCAATTTCACTGGCAGAACTATTTCTGACTTTTCCACTCTTACTTAAGGCTGTTTTTGGCATCAGACAAATGTATCATCTTGAGACTGATTAAAAGACTTCTGGGGGGAAAAAAAAGGCAGAGTGTAGGAAAACATTCACTGTCTGCTTGTTTGTTTGATCTGATTTGTTTTTATTAGTATGTGTGTTAAATTCAATTTCTGAGAGAAATTATTGGTGCAAGAAACTGCATATCGTTTGTCTCCTCTGGATGTTGTACCTTCTTTCTTATGAAAAGCCTGAATTTCAGAAAAAAGCAACAGAGGTATCATTCATGAAGAGTCAACCAATGTCTGTATTATTCCACTAATCAACAACCCTCCATGTCTTGCTTGCTGTAAATCTGCTCCCGCTACCCTAGATGTTAAACTCTGTGGTCAGTTCTCTTTAATCTTAGCACCCTCTGCTGTGGACAGCTATAATAACGTTATATTTAATTATTCTTGGTTTATAACTTAGATATTTCATTTTGTACCAAACGTTCTACAAACGCAACACAGCTTGTGTCAATGGAGCCGCATGTTATCTGATATGAAAAACATATTCTCTTTCTTGTGTTAATCTGGAAGGTAGCTTTTTTTCAAATGTTTGCTGAAGAAAAGATGTGTAGACTACAGACAGAAGGTTTTGAAATGTTCTAGATTAGGGAGGATCTCAAACCAAAATTTTTATCTTTGCAGAAGAGAGGTGTAGGCATGCAGCAGTGCTTGAGTCTGGAGATCACCTCCAGGTTGCACAGGCTAAAGATAAAGTTGATATTTGACATGTTTTACTCCCGTGGAACATGCACTGATCCTACCATTTCTACCTCTGGTATCAGGTTTTCTGCAGGAACAGGGACACGTGTTAAAATAGGCTTTGTTGACTCTCTCTTACCCAGACATTCTTTCTTGCCAGCACAGTCCCTAGCTAGTGCTTCAGGTCAAGGTGTCACTTGTGCCGACCGGTCTGGACCGGGATGCGGCCAATTTTTACTTTTTATTTTTTTGAAAAAGATATCATTCTGAAAGTATCAAAATAGACAACAAGTGAAGAGCAAGTATACGTATCTGCCTAATTTATCAAGAGAATTTTGCAGGGATTATACTTTAAAAATCAAATATTTTTATTGCATCTTTCCAGTAACTGGTTCCATTTTTTAATCTCTTGGTGACAGAAGAGGAGTAAATTTGATTTCAACAGAGGTACAGCATAAAAAACTGAAGGAATAAACTCCTTCCTAGTAGGTAAGATATGGTCAATTCTTCCACATTTGTTTACAGACAGAAAACCTCCTTTTCCTCCTTAATGAACCTTGTCATAGATGGGAACACTATTTCCCATGACACTTTCTTCTCTTTTTTTCTCCCTCGTCTCCCATTTAGAACCTCTTTTCAACTGTTGTCAGGTTTGAAGGCTAACAAGATGGCTATACCAAAAGGATGCTTTTGAAAAATGCAATCATTTCAGATAACACATAAGCAGTTCTCTGTACTTTCAGTGTTTTCCTTTAAATGCGTATGTTATCAACCCTCCCTTCATATTTTCTATTTTGTCTTCTAGAAAGCAGCACGTGTAACAGTAATAACAGTATGAATCAGTCATTTCCCTTCTCACTCCTCCAACTCCATCTGCTGATCACTCATATGAGAGCTCTAATAGCAGAGCTGCTTCTGAGGATTGTTGAAGGCGTGGAACCAGTGAAAGCCTTCTTGTCAAACCTCCAAGAACAAATAGCAGCAGAGATGAGATTTTGAATACATTAGTAGTTATACTGTATTGATCTCAAAACACTTTTCAAACATTACCTAATTAAGCTTCAAAACAATGAAGTAAGTTTGCATTAATAAAGCCCATTTATCAGATGAAGAAGTGGGGGTAAACAAAGGGTAAGTGAAGTGACCAAAGTCAAGAGGTGAGTGAAGGTCAGAGGAAGGTGTCCTGATTTCTAGTTGTCCTTTCAATTTCTAATTATTCTGCCTTTCATGTGATCTCATGGAGAACGTTTTTACAGTGAAGCTTCCAGCCATCTCAAATTGGATTGTTTAGGATGCTTTATCACAAGCCTGAGCGTTTCTTACAAGAATCAAGGTGATAGGGAAGCTCACAAAAGTAATAAACCTTTTTAGCCTCTCAGGTCCAGCTTTGATTGAGAAGGGGTCATTTCTAAAAGCTGAGCCAGGCCAGCAGTGGCTGTGAGGTTTTCTATATTGTGAGCCTTTCTTTTCTCATTTGTATTGCTGGCTGGATAGAAAACTGCCTTTAACCTGCAAAATAGGAATTCACATGGGTTTGACACTGATGTCATGCATCTATCCCACCCTTCCTACAGGAGAAGTAGTCTTCTCAAGGGATTGCTCTGCTCCGGTGATGCCAGCCAGTCTGTGCAGCCTGAAGGGCTATTATAGAAGAATGGCTTAGGATCAGTGGAGCAACCCTGGCTTAAAACCAGTGTGACAAAGTGGAGGATCAGGCACACAGTAAGTGAATCATATGGAGCAGTGCTGACTCAAACAGAGGATGACGGCTTGGAAAAGGTTCTTCAGAGACATTGTTATCCTTGGAAAGGCAGGTCTCAAAGCCAAGGCTTGTACTTTCTTAATGGGTTTCATTAGGAAGAAAGGAAAGGAACTGGAAAAAAGGCATGTAGCTTAAAAGGAAACAGCTTCAACACAGTCTAAAATGTGTTCCATTTTTTCAAAAAAAGAAGCCAATCCCGCCTTGAAATTCATGTCCCTTCAAAGTTCAAGGAGGCATGCATTGTTGGCCTGCTCAGTCAGAATGCTTCAGCCACTTATTGTATGTGGATTGCACACCAGGGACTAACTGGAAAAATATGATTTAGTGAAAGCTTGTACCCAAAACACATCATTGGCCTCTGATCTCTGAACATTTAAATATTTCAAGCTTACAAGCGGACGCTGTCACGAGGACAGACCCTGATCCCTAGCTGATTCTAGAACATCTGTTGAGGCATTTACCAAGTTAATAGATTAGCTATGAGAATCAGGCAGGTGTTTTTCACCAAAGCCAGAAAACATCAAAATCAGATTGCCCTCCAAGTCTTTCAGCACAGGCAATCGAGTTAGAATGACTCATAGAGTCTAACAGATAATAAAACACACATAACATTTGCTTTAAGGTACAGGTGGGGATATTTTGTACTGCGCTTAGGAGAAAGAAAAACTAACTCTATTTGGGAATAGAGTAATTGAATACAGATGGGAGGAGGCAAATGAAAGAATTTAGCAAATATCTCAGTGGAATAGCTAATGGGAACGAGACAGAATAGGAAATTAAAAATTATTCGAAGCAGATGGACCATTCTTTGAGTTTTTTAAAATTTATTAGGGCTGCGAAAAAAATGTGTCTGTTTATTTTCCATGGCCATGAAATTAATGACTTGGTGAGTTGTGCTTGTGCAATTTTATGACTGCCATGTCATTTGTCATAATTTGGGTGCTGTTTGATATGGATTTATGAATATTTCCTCCCCCCAACATGATTTATGGGTGTTGGTCATATGTGAATTAGACTGTCACCTTTAGTATGAAAAAGTACAAATGACAGATTATTAAAAAAAAAAAACAAAACCCAAAACAACAAAACCCACAACCACAAGTGTTCAAGTCCTTAGAGTTGGAAAAGAGAGTTCACAATCCCCTCCTCTGCTTCTTCATTGGAAGTTTTTGTTTGGAGCTGAAAATTAAATGCTTGGACTTCAGTCAAGCATATGGGAACATTGAGAGGGCTTGAATAGATCTGAACTCATCTGAACTTCACCTGTGAAACTCAGCTTGAGTCATCCTTTCCTTGTACTGTGCAGTGAAAAACAAAATATATACACTACTTGCCATAGGAACAACCAATTTACTGTACCAGAGCAGCAAGTTGGCCTGGCAAATTTGCTGTCTTACTTCCAGTAGTAGCTAGCTCTGGGTGAAGCTCCCATGAAAAGTGAAAGTAATCTCACACATTATGTCCAGTTAAGCAGCACTCCATTTTTGAAGGAGTGAAGTGAAGGGGCATCCAAAACAGTCTGTAGTAATAACAGTATCTAGGTTTAGATCCAAAGCACTAACTTTTCTACTAACTATTATCACTTCCATCAAAGCTATGAGTATCTGCCATTTATTTTGCAATATGTAGCAGCAGCATGCACTGGTTTAGTACAGGAGAAGCAGGACAGTTGCTCCCAGATTTGAGCCACTTGACTTCAAGCATGTAACTGAGGGACCTAAATTAGTACCTAATCATCCAAGGCTGTTGGGATGTTGAAAGTGATATGCACCTCCAGAGGGCAATTCAGCCCACGTGTCTCCATTCATTGACTATGCACGCAGACTAAAAGAGCGCCCCTTCCTCGTTTAGCTCCCCAGTTTGGTGTAGAAAGTCATTTGGGAGGAATTGGAGCCCAGCATGGAATATAGCTTTAAAAATAAGAAACAATACACCTCACACAACAACAGAACATTACTGATCATCTTTCATGCTGAGCTAGCACATGTTTCCTTTATGGGGGATATGACTGGTTTATTCTGTGGTTCTTAGACAGCCATATGCCAAAGCGCATTTACCGAGGCCCAGACATTGCTTCTCCAGTGGGAGGCTGAAAATTCTTAGTGGTAAGTATCCTTGCACTTGTGGGGAAAGGATGGATTGCTTTTCAGGGAGCCACCAGGGCAGTCTTTACATGTCTGGATAGCACGTATTCTCTCTAAGGGTAATCGCTCTCCTCTTGGTTTTGTGTGTGGTCAAGCAAGAATCCGTGTTAGCAAATCAGTGTCATGTCACCTGTTGAGATGCTTTGCAGTGGTGTTATACAGATTCACAGAACTAGAGTTTATTGAAAAAATGAACTAGGATCCTATACTGAATTCAAGAATGAGGTCCAGTGATCTCAGCTGACTCATGAGGAAACCACAGCTGTTGGAGAAAGCTCTGCTCATCAACTGCAATACGTTGATATGTTTTAGAAGTAATCTCATTGCTTGGGCCAATGAAACTTGTTTCTATCTAGAACATCTAATCAATCTATTCCCAGGCTCCTAAGCTACTTTTATTGTGCAAAAGTAGTTGTTTGTTAAGGCGTCTTGGCTGTTCTAAGGCGAAAACTTTTCAGAATTCAGAAAACAGAAAAAATTCTGTTTCAGTCAAGTACAGTATTTTGCTTAAATGAAAATTAAATGCTCTGCTTGGGATTTACCTATGTTTAAATTTTTTTTTTTCTTACCTGAAAAATGATTCCAAACAAGCTCCTTTGTCGTTGTTTTTTAGATATTCTTTTTTTTAAATTACCAAATGTAAATTATCTTAGTCCTTTTCAAATATTTTGAGTTTTGTTGCTTTATGAAAATAAATGGGTAAAAATGAAGCACCCTTGCAGAAGCTTTTGTTTTACCAAGCATTCATACACCCCCAAAAATGTTTTGGTCAAAGCATTTGCTCTAGATAAGCTCTCCTATTTACTTACCTGTTTTTTTTCACTTACTGAATGGATTACCTTGTAAGTTTTGCATTATGTTTTGCCATAATTTGAAATTGTTGAATTAAATGTTTTAATATTTATTTTCTGGAAAAATGATTATGCTAGATTTGGAATGGAGAGAGGGGATAATATCTGCTGTTCAACAAGAGTGGTGTTCTTACTGATCTTAGATCAAAGCTGGTTTGACTGTATCTGGCATTTAAAAAGCCAACCTGCTCATACCCTGTTACCATAAAGAAATTTGCCAGGAAGGCAGGTGTCTAACTATACAGGCAATCAGATTACAGAACAAAGTAATCATGATTTCCAATTTTGAGCATAGCTTGACACATTAGCACATGTACTTTGGAAGAGAGGGAGAAGTAATCAGAAAAAGATAAGGACAAGGGAGGAGATCATTTGAGCCAGTACAGTTCTAATAGGGCAGTAAATTTTATGTAGCTTTTATTAAAGTATTTTGTTTCTTTTATATTAAAAAAAAGTCAAAGCTACCTGAAAATGAGAAAATCCATAAGTTTGTTTTCATTTGTGTTTAAGAGTTACCGAAATGTAGCATTGTGTTTCTTGGGAGGCACCTTTTGCACACACATGTCTGCAAATCTGAGTGAGGCACAGCTGCAGAGTTTCTTTAAGGCATGCATGCTTGGCTTTGACACGCTGAGATTTATGGTGAGATTTAAGTTCTTGTACCAATGGTGACGTTTCCTGAATAGTTTGCATCCAGATGGTCTCCAAGAGGATAAGGTTTAACAAGATTTATTCACTGAGAGGGTGCAATGTGAATTAAAATTACAAGCGGTACTGTATATACACTACTTCTTTCCCATTCACTGCCTCATGAAATGTAGAAAATCCTTTCTCTCCATTCCCTACCAAACGAAGTTAAATGGAGTTGCTTCTTTCAACATACCGTTCCACTCTGAGCAGATTAGGGCTCTGGCAAACAAGTACTATTAATTTTGTTGGGGTTACCACCCTTAATGCCTACCCTGCCACTTTGCCACAGTCTTCCACCCTATTAGTGGAGGCAGCAGATGCAAGCAAGTGCCAGTTTATCAGCTGTCATAGTTTGCAGACCACTGGCAGTTAAAATTAATGTGATGGCTCTGAGCAGTACGGATGAGGGCTGGACCATGTTGCTTTCTGATGGCTCTGTTTCAGCTTCTGGTGGGGGACTGCTGCAGACAGCTGGGAGAGGTAACCTCTTGAGCCATTACCACTAAATCCAGCACAACCCCTCTGACTGAGCTCCAAGTCTTCAGCCTTTGAGAGCTGTTAGGACTAACAGCACTGTTTGGGGTCCTGAGGCTGTATCTTCAATGGGCTGTAGGCTCGGTTAAAGTCAGTGGAGCGTCACTGATCTGTGCAGGCTGAGGATCTAAGCATGGTAATTCAGATTGTGGTTGCTGAACCTAGATTTATCTGGAAATTGCATATGTTTTGCAAATAAAAGGACTGATGTTATTTCCTCGGAAAACCTTGTAGGTTTTTATAAAACCTATATTTGATAGGTTTTTATAGATTTTCTAGAAACCTTGTAGGTTTTTGTAGGGTTATTGACACAGAGTGAAGCAATTAAGCAAATACTTAACTGCTGCAAGGTAAGTATCTTCAGCAAAGAAAACTAAAATGTATTTCTCCAATGCTTAATGTCAAATGCTTTGTAAGCATTTTATTGGAAAGAGTCAGAAGATTTGTTGTTTTCTGGGTTTGTCTTTTTAAAATACTATTCATTTAAAGTATTTAAAATACTTCACTAGGGAAGTTCTAGTACTCTAGGCTTATTTAAGTTCTGCTTAGAAAAAGGATTGGTTGGTATCATTATCTTTTATCCATTTGATATTTTCCTCACTCACAGGCTGTTTTCTCCCCTCTGCCCCCCATATCTTTGAGCATTGAAAGTATCTTAACTGTTAATAGTTTGGCTTCTTTAGCAGGATCAACACATTTCAGTTTGAATATCTTTGAATCAAGACAAAACTCAGTGATAGAAGGCAACAAGTTGATCCTAGAGGAGCATTTATAGAAAAATACACTGTCCTGTTTCAGAAAAAACACTTCTGTCATCATATTCCATTGAGGACTTTGAGCACGTTCAGGGTTGTGGGTGGGGTTTTTATTGTTTTTATTTACTTTGCTATCTGATATTGTTTGGAGAAATTTCTTTCATACAATGCCTGCTGCCAGTTGAGCCCTAACAGATGAGATACAATCAATGACTGATCTTGAGTCTTTCAGTTTCAGAGTTGGCAACTTGATCCTTTTATTTTTGAAAGGTGGCTACTCAGCATTTCGTAAAATCATCTGCACTTTATATTGTCTCAATTTAATCTCAAATTCATCAAGTATAGATATTTAAAAGCATCAATTGCTTTTGAAATCTTGGGCTGGGTGAACAACATCTTTATAAAACAATGGAAAATAACAAGTGAGAAGACTTTGTGATTGTTCTTTGTGGCTAAGAATAGTTAATAATTGTAATGAAATAGGCCCTACTGTATTGTTGCAAGTTAAAAATACGCCTCTTGCCGCAGGGCTTGCATCAATATTGTTTGAGAGGAGTAGCATCAATGTACTGTAGTAGACTTTTATTAATAGGCTAGCACAGTCATCAGTCTCTGGGTTGGTATGATTGCTGAATACAGTGAACATGAGCATCTTGACAAGCAAGTAACAGTCTATCAATCATTTTCACCATGAAGATGCTGTGATAATTATGTTTACAGTGGTAATAAAATACGGATAAATAAAGTGTTCAAACACAGGGAAATTTTAGGGTCCATAATGAATATCCTATGAATTATAAAAGATGGCATCACTGTAAATTCACCTAGCTGCATAGATGAAGATCATTATTCTCTTGACCCATCTTTCTATTTTTAGGATAAATATCATGCATTTTTCATTCAGTACTGTCAATGGTTTAATCACTCCAAGGCTAAAGACTTTGGTTGCATTCTTTCTTTGCCATAGTCATGTGCAAGGATGTGTGGTGCCCTTCCTGTTGATGGTGCTGATGCCCTCAAAACAGCAGCGTGGTGGCATTTTATAATTTGTGTTAGTCACCTTTTCTTTCCAGTGTTGACCAGATAAAGAATGGAGCGTGTTCTGCTCCCTTTTCTATTGCTTTGTTTGTGTAGTTAACTCTATTTCTGTAGAATTACTCTAAGTTTATGGTATAAGGAAAAACAAACTTCCTGGTCTAGTGGCTTCCAGTGTCAATGAGTCCGTCTCTTAGGCTGAAAAATGATCTGTCATGTGATTGCTGGGTAGAAAAAGATCCAGATTATTTTTTTTTTCCCCTGCCTAGGGCCATGTCCTTGCCAGGACAAAGAAGCCTTATGTAGAAGGAATCCACTGCGTTTACATCAAGTTTTAATCTCTTTATAATGGCAGGTTAATCTATCATTTTGCATAAGAACATGACCCAGTCTGAGTTACCAAACTGCCCCATACTACACAGCATCTGAATTTTTAAATTTGTTTTTTTTATATTTTTAGCAATATTGGTAAATTCAGTTCCTGAAAAAGGTGCTGGTTTGACTGCCCATGATACTGATGTCTTTGTGCTCAGCTGTGGCACAGCCTTGCTCAGACAGCAGCAGAGATGACTTTTGCCAGTGTGCCTCCACCCTGGCCTGTAGTAAGGGAGAGGTAACTTTGCTTCCCATGCTTCATTTAGTTCTTGGCTCTGTCTACTGAGAATGGCAACGGAATTGCCAGTTGTGGCATGCACATTTATTGCTAGGAAGTGAGCCAGAACCATCAATCCATTTTGCATAGGCACTGAACAGCAGTGGTAAATACTTCTTGTTCATTACCTAACCTAAGCCGGATTTGAACTGAAGACTTGGAGGTGAAAGACAGTCTCCCATTCCTTAATCCCCTTAACATATCAGTCTGCCTCATAAAATTTCCTAAAAACAAATGTAAGCTTTGTGCATAAAATGAAATCCAGGAGAGAAAAGAAAATCCAGAGTAAAGACTGAGTCTGTTTTCTTCTTCAGCAAGCTGCTTTGCTAGTAGTGACCCCGGAAAATTGTCCTCTGATGATTCTCTTGAGAGATTACTCTGATTTCTTGCTGCTGTAGATGGCCATATGATCAATTGTCATCAGTCACTGCCTGATGATGAGGTCATTACTTTCCAGTGCATACTTGAGGGAAAAAACACATGTGACTTCCATTAGGAGGCAGAGTGCACCTACATCAAATTATGAAGTATACAGTAAGTTCTCATTAATAACATTTCAAGACTGTCCTCCTGAAGTTTCTGGTACAGAAGCTGTTTTCACAGTGGAAGAACTGAAACTAAAAAAGTGACGAAAATGAGTATTCCCATAAGTAAAAAAATCTGATTTTCAGTTGAGCATTTCAATAATGAAGACTGGGTTTATTGAGAAAGAAAGATAAAGCTCATTCTCTTCTGTTTCTTGCTTCAGGACCTCCTAGCTTGAGAGAGCTTGTAATTAATTCCTTTGATTAAATTAAGTTACAGCCAGTATAAATATTCTCTTCTTGTTCCATTTCAAAGTTAGGAATGCGTATATGGCACCATGGAAAATACTGCATCTCATGGGTATTGTATTGGTGAGGAAGTCTGGATGTCTTCAGGAACGTAGAGAATAATTTAAAAATACATTTATTTCATATTTTCTAAACATCCTAGCAGCAATTCAAATCAAACAGACCTTCAGCTGAATAAACTACTGAGAATTAAACAATGTCGGGCAAGCACAGCCCTGCTTTGCTGAGTGGCCTTTTGTATGGATTCCACATGGACAACCTCTTTCATATAAAGGTGAAGATAGTTTCTGTCTAAATTACACAGAATTTCATTTTTTTACATTTAAGCTTTCAAAGTGAAATCTGGTAGACCAAAAGGAAAGTTAGAAAGAGGTGAAAGTGGAAGAATCCATTGTTTTTTTGGTTCCAGTAAATGGAGGGCATTGAAATATCCACAGGTAGGATTAGATGAGATTCATCTAGTCATATTGCTGTATGTTCCAGTCTGGTACCGAATGACACTGGGTCCAGTGCGTAATGTTGTAAATTAAGAGATATACCCATAGGTGTTCAGTGAGTAGGATTGGTTTCCATTTTTCCAACCTACTTCCCTAAAGTCCCACGTCTGTGTGGAAAAACTCTTAAGAAGTCATCTGAAGAGAAGCAAAGAAAAAGAAAAATTCATCGTCCAGCTAGTCCTTTTGTGCAAACTGCCAGTAAAGGGTACTGGTGTGCAATCACAGGCGTAGATTCTTATCCTTTGAGAAACGGAGGGTAGATTTTTATTTTTTAATGTGTCACACCATGTGAAAATGCGCAGATTACTGGAATAAGCATATTTGAAGTTACTATCAGACCATTTATTTTTAACCGCTTCAAAGTCACTATTAAAATTCTGTAGACACAGAGATGAGTGATGGGCTCAGCCCTCATGTTACCCTCATGTATGCAGGTGGGACCACGCTTCAGTGCAGAGAGAAGGCTACAGTTCAGAAGTTGTAAATTAACCAGCTTGGTTTACTTAAGTTTCTCAGCTGTGACAGTTTGAGGCCTTACCCAAGACCCTGCTGAAGCCTGCACTGCTCTCAGTATTTGAGCTAGCTAGTTTACACTACTCAGAATACGTCCCCACCTCTGGATTACAATGGAAGTTATTGCAATGAATTGCAACTGCAAATGTTTTGCTTGAAGCGTTTACCAGCTGAGCTTTGGCCTGCTTCCTGGTCACAAATTGGCCCTGGACAGTTACTTATAATATGCTGTTTAACACTGGAATGTACGTTTTGGAAACATTTTGGAAAAGGATCTCTTTGGGAAATATCATGATATCTACATCTTCCATTTTAATGCAGTATATTCCCTCATCTCTACTTCTTAGGTTGTATGGGTTTAGATAGGGAATTTTATAGAAGAAGTTTGAGCCACGATCCCATCGACATGTAGGGAGAGCTCAGTATCTCCTTTTCTTATGTTATAAAATTGTACTTAAAAATCTTTGCTAATTGTTCCATTTGAAGTCATTTAGGGCTGCATAGATGCCAGGTGCTGTTATTATCAAGGGTTCCTGGGGCAGTCAGGGGCCTGACGTCCGCTGAAAAGTCAGTAGTATTTAGGCTCTTTTCTGTATCATCTGGCCACTACATTGTTTCTTCAGGCACTGAAGTGTGTTTGTAAATTTCACCCCTAGTGCTCTTGAAAGTCCTACCTTTTAGCTGGTGTGTTTCTGCTGTGGAATAACATAACTACCCCATTGTCCAGCTAGAACTAAAACAAGACTACCATGTTACTGATGTGTATTCCTCTCTGGCACCATCTAGTGACTCTAGAACTAGGCTTCCAGCTGCTGCTCTCTTCCCATTGGAAAACAAGATGTGTTTTCCTTTGGCTATAGCTTCAAATTCAGTTCAGTGCAGATGCTGCTCTCATGAAATGAACTCATCTTAGAGCAATTGGTGCAAAGCCTTTTGGGAGAAAGCTTTGTAGTATGGCTCTTGTACTAACAGTCTAGATTTGTAATTCAAGGTGCAAAACTGCCAAAGCACATAAAAAATAACGTGAAGATTTCATTATAGATATTTTGTTACAGTAATAATCAAAAATGGGTATATGTGTGTGTCTGTTTTAAGACTGTCATAGTCTTTGAGCATCTTTTCTAGTCCTAATAAAATAGCTGAGAATGAAATGAGCGTGCTTAAATTATAGAATGATTCAGGGCATCATGTTGTTAATAATGTAGAGAAATGAGATATAAAAGGTTTTACTCAAGCATACCCTAAAGCAAATTTAAGTAGAGCACACAGCTATGATGCTGATTGTTTTCACAGGTGTTGGCACCATATGAATTAAATGAAGAAAAAAAATGGTGAAACATTTATGACTCATTAGAATTATGTGGTTTTCTATCCTGTCCTAACAACTGAAAAAAGGTGTAATTTACATTTGCAGCCAAATGGTGTGAAGTAACATTATACTTTACCGACATGAAGTGAGGAGACTTCCAGATGACTACTATTCTGAACTTCTCTAGTTCTCAAATCCTGGATTTTCAGGTTTTCATGCGGACTTTTGAGAGCTAAAATTATTGCCCTTTTTAAAAATAACCAAAAAGGAATATGGCAACTTTGAATCTATAGAACATGTGGTTTCAAGGAGCTAAGTGCTGTTCACCTTTAAAAGCAGACTATTTCTCATTTTCATGAAAGAATACACTTGCTAGATCCAAAGAGAGCCACATCCATGTTTTTTAAATAAATACAAATCTGCATCCTCCTTTTCCTCTCTGAAAAGGAGAGTTTATTTTTTTTTATCAGAATTGTTTTGTTGTAGATCTTAAATATTTACACGAAGGAGGTATCCTGACAGTCTGATCTATAGCAGGAAAGTAACAAATAAACAAATCCATGTCTACAGTTTTTTAGATTCTGATTTCCTGAGCTGCTAAGTATTTATTTTTCCTATTGTAAAAATCTGCATTGAAATACATTCATAATGGAGTTCACATGGCGGCTTTCAGGCAGCATCTAATGTTTTAAAAAAGCCATGATACAAGCCTCAGCTTCCCATACGCTGCATAGTTGGCTAAAAAAGAAAGCAGCTGATTTATCAGAGCCCCTGCACTGTAGATGAGTCTTCGGAAAAAGAACACGTCGTACTTTGCAACTGAGACTTTTTTGCAAACACCTAATAAACCAGAACAAGAAAGTTTTACTGGGCTTCATGAGCACATTTCTCTCCTCTCACCAGAGCACCAAACCCGGTTTGTAATCCTCCTTTCATTTATTTCATCCTTCCCTGAAATTTCTCATAGCACAAACTCACTCAATTCTGGCTGGCTAATTTGTATCTCATGGCCTGCAGTATCTCTTTAGGAGGTGAACTATTAAAAATACATTAGCCTGGTGTGGATGGTAATGGGCCAAATGCTGCTGGTTTTGAAGGCAATCTGGGAAGCCTCATGCTCTCTCTGACTCTTGATAGCTGTGCAAGTAAGTTGTTTGCTTTTGCTGTCCTTGGACTTTAAAAGTTGTAGCAGCAGATGTAGGTGGGATGGTTGCTCTTCTAAAGTCTGGATTGAGAAAAGCAGTTTTCTTCCTTTCCAAGCTTGCTCTAATCTTTAATGTTACCCTTATTTCTCTTCTGCCAGAAGTGTGTCCTATTAGCATCCAAAAATGTTACACATAACTTTGGCTTGCTTACAGAAGATGATCCAACCACTAATATTTGCCTACTGTAGCCAAATGCTGAAAGAAAAAATAATCCACATTTGAAATGTGAGACTTTGCTGCTGTCAGTTTCTGGAGCTGATTATTAGGGCTGTGATTTTTATCTGCTCACTTGTACAGTAATTAAAAGCAATTCCCTCATCAGTTATCATCCTGTGAAGCCAGCTTTTAAGCAGTGTTTGATGTACAGTTTATTAACCTAAGCTCACATTGAAGGAAAGGTGACATAGTTTAAAGCGAAAGAGTGAACACATCTGCTCTGAAAAAAGAGCTGAATGTAAAATAGATGCTTATTGTTAAACTAACAAAAATGGCAATGCGATTTTAATTGGCAAAGTAGGAATAATTACCTGGCTTGGGCCAGGTGTACGCCTTCATTCTGCCCCCTCCCATCTGTGTCCTTTTTACATCAGTTATTTTCTGTGTGGTTGTATCCTGTCATGATGGAGTAGGTGGTCAAAGACTTAAGGAGGAAATCAAGGAATCAATTACTGTGGCACACTGAAGAGGAAGAGCTCTTCAGCTGCCTGACAACCTTTGCCACACCTTCTAGCAGCTATTGCTAAGCACAAATGCTTATCAGTGCCAGCTCCAAATACAAGATATTTGATATTAACTGAATACTGTGCCTCTTGCCACCAACGTTGTAGCTGAGGACGTCTTTATTTCAGGAAAGTGATGTCAAATAATAGGTCATGCAGATCATGATATTTACATGTGATAACTTTTCTAGATGGGTGCTGGAGACAAAACATTAGGCTGAATGAAGGCACACTGAAAGTGGGCCCAACTATGGAAATATCACATTGGACTTGGCCACTGAAAATCATGTGGAATCTTGTGAGAATGCTCAAAGATTAGAAAAAAGCAAGCATTTAGAGAAGAAAAATGAAACTGGAGCAGAAGCCCCTAAAGAATTACGTGCTTGCAGAGCACCTGAAGTGCCAGTGTTGAGGGTGACTGAGAAAGCACAGCAGAAACAGCTCTGGTGTAAAGATGCAGACTGCAGCATTTACTGGTGGAGCCTTGGTATATGCAGAAAGGGGAAACAATGAGGCGAAAAGTTACTACTGACCTGGATTCTTCAAATGGAGCCGTTCAAGGCCGTCCAACAGAACAGCATGGTGTGTGACAGGCAGTAAAGCAATTTGCAGTCCATGGTCAGCCAGAAAAAAAAGACTAAGTGCCGCAGGAGGTTGTGCCTATACTCAGCCACACTAGGAAGGGAATGAAGAACTGCATGGGTTTTGTTTTGAATGGAACTGAACGGTAATCCCAGGAGATTTAAGAGCTGAGATCGTGCATTGCATACATGTTTCACACCTGAGGACAGAAACCTGTCTGAGAAGAGCCAGGAAATGTATCTACAGGCCAGGCATGAATACCCAGTTGAAAGCATACATGGAACAGTGTAAGCTGTGCAAATAACATAGTGATTGATAAGGAATGTCTCATGAAATCTCAGCCCTGGGAAAAGATCAGAATAAACTTTTTAATTTCTAATGAAAGAAACTGTATGGCCACAGTAGATTACTAACCCAGTTTTTGGAAGGTGAACGAACAAAAATTGTGATCAGAAAACTGGAAGCACAGATTTTGATATATGCTGTACCTCACTCACTGGAACCAAGTGAGAGGCTCCTGATACCCTGCATTTAAGCATTTCAACACTTTAGTGTTTTAAAAAACTTCCGCATAAGATTTATGTCCCTGAAAATACGCACCAGAATAGGAAGATGGCATCAGCCTTGGTGACAGCCAAGAAGCCAATGGCAGTGTTAGATAATAAGGTTGTGCGACCTGGTTATTTCGAACCTTATAAATACTAACTGTCCCCATGATTTAAATAGAGATGTTCTCAGACACTGGCCTTGCAGTCTAGGTAAGCATGTCTACTAAAGCCTGGCGCAAAAGCAATTGCTGTTTTTTTCTTTACAGTTCTTAGGAAAGTAAGCAAGCACAAAGGACCTAAAACCCAAAGGTTATTATATGCAGGAAGGTATGTATGAAATTAGCCATGAAGTTATTATTAAAAGTAACAGCAAAAAGAGTTGTTATTGGGTGCAGGATGTCAAAAGAGTAGGATGAGCAGGAAAAATTAAACTTGAGACACCATACTATGAGTAGAATCAAAGACAGCACCTGGGGATCACAGTGTGTTAGGCTAAGGTAAGCAAGACAAAAAAGATGTGAAGTGTGTGATCAACATAGAGGATCAATATGACTGATCCTTTCAAATGCCTTCAATAACAGAAAACAGGGAAGTTGAACAGTACAGAGAGAGCTTGATGGCTTCATCATTGGCATCTGGTGTTGTTTCAGCTCTTACAGAGTGGCCTGCCTGGCATTCACTAGCGACCCTGGTGGAGTGTCAGTCTCCTTTGGTCCTGCATTATATCTGCTATTCACGTGCAGATGTCCTGGATGCCTTAGGGCCTCTCAAATGCTACTGGGCACCTGTGCATTGGACAGAGGAATCCTGGCCCTCGTCTTACGAAGCAGCATGCTGTTCAAGGGCCACAACAATGTGGTAATAGCTACAGCCAAGTATGGCAGCAACGAACAAGTTGGAGAAATCTTTAAACAGGTATGTCTGTGCAATGATTGTCTTCAGCTTGGGCCTTTTAAGTCTGGCTGTGGGCTAAGCCCTTCAGCTTCCTGCCTTGGCCAAGAATGAATCGCCTGTGGGGAACTGTAATTCCCAGAGCAGAATGGAGCTGTTGGGTTCACAGTCAGAAATGAAGGAAAGGGATACAAGATGTAACAGCTCCCTTTGGGCAAGAGAGATCGAGGGGGACAGGTGGGTCTCTCCAGCCAAAGAGAGGATATCACAGGTAAAGATTCTTTAAGGAGATGCTTTAACAGGCAGTCAGTAAAATACCCAGAGGAGAAAGCAATTAAAAGAGCTCTAGCTGATTAAAAAAAATAAAATTAAAAAAAAATGGAGTTAGTCTGAGAATGAGCTTAATCACCAAGGTGCCCTTGAAGTTTATCAGACCACCTAGAGTTGTAATATCCTAGACAGGCAATGAGTTTTCAGAAATACCCTTCATCTAATCTTTTTTTTTTTTTTTTCCTGCCCTAGAAAGATTGAAGTGTTTTGGTTTGGTTTGGTTGGAAGAACTAGCTTGCCAGAGGGAATTCAAAGGTAAATCAGAACATTTTCCCAAAGAGAAGGTAAGGCCCAGCCACACCTTGCAACATCAAATCTTCAATCATGTACCTGCCTGTATAGCAGCAGCAGCACTATTCAGTGTTTCTGTAACATCATTCATGCAAGAATTTCAAAGAACTTCATAAGCGCTAATTAATCAAACCTCGCAAACACTCAGCAAGCAGCAACTTTGCCCACCAATGAAGAGTAATCACTTCCAAAATGGAACATGATGGCAGTTTGATATCGCATAACTTGATGCAACAGGTCAAGGCAAGTAGAAGAGGAGCAGTTGAGGGCACTTGGGAAGTACCCATGCTGAAACAGCTTTGCAGATACAGTACTTCCCTTACAATGGATCGGCTTTGTGAAAATATTTGGTAAAAATGTTTTTGCGGAAAAGCAATTTCTGTATTGCTTTTTTTTTCCTTTTTAATTCCTAGTAGAGCTTCTAATGCTAAAGGTAAATATCTACTTTGTGGAGGCAATCCATCAGAATGATTTCCTCTCATTGTGGGACCTATTGTTTCCATCCCACTAGCCAGTGGCACCTGCAGTCCTAGAGGTCTGGAAATAAACCACTCCTGCATGGTTCTTGACCCTCAGGTGCTGCCAGCTGAGGTTCCCTAGGGGGAGAAGGAAGCTGTGTGAGACACTGCAGGTTTTATCTTCAGTTCCTCTATGTTTTGAGGACATTTAGTACTTTGTCCCCTAGATGGGTCTCTCAAAACCGTGAACCCCATCCACAAAACCTACTGTAGTGCAGAAGGTACAGGACCTAAATTAGGACCTTCTCTTGGCTCACTTAAAGCTGTAAACGTTGTATTTTACTACAGTGGGAGAAAAATTGGGCTGGCCTAGCTTCTTTATATTTCTTCCTTTCCAATCTTGAGGGGTGGACAAGTTCTGATGGATATATGCTGATGATAATCTGAGCATGTCTCTTCCCAATTAAGCATATGTTGAGCAACCTTGAGCTTTTCCTGTCTTATAGGCAAAACATCCCTGTGGTTTAGGTCTCCTATTCCATCACTTCTCATCTCTTTTGTAATCAGCTGGGACACGGATTTATTTTTTTTTTTTTACATTATACAATAAAATTATATTGTACTTGTGTAAAACAATGTGCAAACCATTAAGCAGAATAATGAAATGCTGGAAGTTAAAACAATAAGCTTGGATAATTTAAACCTTGCTACATTTTAAATGTGCAATATGTTTGCAAGAATGAATTGGTCTTTGGGGCTGAATAAACAGTACAGATATCAGCCCATTTTGGAAAGAACAAGTAATACCTAGGAATATAATTTAAACTAGTGTTGTAATTAGCTGATCATTTCACATTACTAGAGTTCTGGTCCTGTTGTTCGGCTTTACAAACGACCCATATAGTCATCTTCTAATTATATGTGATATGTTTAAAAAAACCTAACAAAACCCACCAAAATGTTCAGATGAGAATCTTTCCTTTGGCTGAATAGTGAAGAAATTATTTAGATGGATTATGTGGTATACTTGCCATTAATACGCCTTTGCAAACTTATTTAAAATCCTAAGATCTGGAGGATCCTTTAATCATACCGTCAGAATATCCTAATTCTCCATGGCTTCACTTCCTGAACATGAAGCAACACAGTATTTTCAATCAAAGCTCACCTCACTGTATTTGTAACTGATAAAGGACATAACTGTGAATGTAAAAGGATGAATTTGTTCCTGATTATGGTGGAAACTGTAGAAGCAGAAATTCCGTTATAGAAATTCAGTCAAACTCTTGCAGGACTAAATTAAGAACCTAGCAGGACTGGACTTTTTCTTGGGACTTGTCTGCCATCTATAGCATAGGGTATGAAAATCTTTCTGACTTTCACACTTGGTCAACCATACATCATGCTGATATTAAGATGGAAATCAGAACTGTCTTAAGGCTACTCTCTGTTACCATCACCTTCTTAACCATCACCTTCCTAACACTCTCAAGAAATCATTTCACTTCCCTGGGATTAGAGAGCTAGAGATTCATAGTCACAGCACCTTTATAACTTTGCCAGTAGCAGATTAGTAAGTGATATGCTGTAGAGGAAGGTAGGGTAAAGTTGCCATGTGGAGCTTTTTTATTTTTATTTTCCAAATCCAGCATTTTTCCTAACAGCACACAAAGCTACAGATACTTAGTTAAACTGACTTTTCATCCGTTTCATTCTTGCCGTTTGCTAAAAAGCAGTTGCTGCAGGAGGTCAGCAGCTGGCCCCAGATATAAGTTCTATGCAATAGAGTGAGGATTCGTTAGTAATTATGGCTGAATTATGTCATTACCATCAGTATGTCTGCAAATGCAATATCTCAGTGAAACAGTTTCTAGGGAGATTCTAGATTGTGAATCATAATGCTGTATTGTGAAATTATGACTGAAGTATCTGTTGTGTAAAAGGCTCTCTGAATGCATAGATTTCAGCTCGCTAACTAGCCCCTTTTTACCAACCTAAAAATTAGAAAAGTAGTCTTTCATATAGTTACCTCTTTCTTGTTCTCTTGACTTTACAATTTGATTAAAAATCTGCACTATTTATATTTTTTGGTGCAGAAAATCTATATATTTTGTCTATTCATACATATACACAAGAAATTAAAAGTTGGGGATGAGAAATGAAAAAATTATAGCCTTGGATGTTGGGAAAGTCAAACCTGCTGTCTCCCCTTGAAGTCACCTAGATGAGGCTTTTTGACATAATGGAAGCATCAATGAACTGCTCTTGATTAAAAGTTTGACAGGTTGACACTATCCCCCTGAACAGGAAGCCTGGGGTTGAAAGAAAATTTTAATACAAACAGAATTTCATTAATACTACAGTTTTCTATAATGGGGGTCTCTCCCTCCCCCCTTCTCGTTATTTTTGCTTAGATGGTGTCATTACCTTTTAAAGGGAGAAGAGAGTATGGTTCATCTTTGTCTCAGAAACAATGTCATACTAATGGAATGGGAGCTTTCAAGTAAAATCTGCAACAAACTGCCTAGAACAGTTCTGATTTTCCAGGCACAAAGAAAACCCATTTTAATAAGGTGATTCCTTTAAATGCAAGTGCTGTTCATTGAGCCAACATTTATTTTGTAGTGATAGTACAGAAGTCATTAAACAATAGAAAATAATCAATATAATTAGAATATCAGAATGGCCTTACATCTCCCAAGATCCAAAAATATAGCCTCACTTCACTTTATTTACCTAGTAAGAGCATTTTTCTAATGTGGTAAATGTTAGACTCTATCTGCTCTGCTCAGTGTTAGGGCTGTCATGATGAAAGTGCATAAACAATATAAATAATAGTTGTTGGCACATGAAAGGAACTCTGAGTGGATTGTTCTTTTGGAATCTAACTGTCAGGGGTTTTGTTTGACTCTCAGGGATTTTTTTTTTTATTATTATTTTTTATGTTTCATCCAAAAATTCTTATAATCTTAAATTGATTATTTGAAAAAAACCAGCATTCTTTTAATATTTACATTGCAATGTAATATTTATAGCTTAATGCCAGGCAATTCTTATTCAATTTAATAAATATTTATTAAATCAGACTTGTTCTTAAAAACTTAGAGTTTTGTAACCACTCTCTGGTGTTAATACTCTTTGAGATGGAATGTCAGCCTGCACAAGTCAGTTTCTATATTGTCTTTCCATTGCTTGACTGCAGTGATCCTCCTTGACTTCTTTTCACTGCTGAATAGTTAAGTAGTTTAATTTCTTTCAAATTTTTGATATTATCAGGTTATATAACCTCCCACTCCATTCCCATTCATGTCTGAAAAGTAATATTTGCACGTGGAATTTAGACTTCTCATTTGAGATTGCAGAGGCCTTTAGAGCATTATTTGAACACGTAACATCTCTCCTCGTGATGCATTTTTAATTTCTCATTTACAGGCAAGTAAATCGACTTATTACGAGCTTACAGTCAGTATCTTCCTGATATCATTTAATTAGACGTGTTTGGTTTTTAGATGCACAGCTTGAGACATTTACCACTTTACTTGCAGACTCATTCCAACTCTTTTTTGAAGATGATGAGTGTCGAAGTACTGACTCATAGTGGAAAGCAAACTGTGTACGTCTTCTCCGTTTGAAAACCTAAAACTGAGCCATCTAAATCAATGAGCTTGATACAATGCTGTAAACAGCTTACTCAGTCACCAACAGAGTCAGTAATAGAACTTTGGCATCTGCTTCACATTTTCTTGTTCTCCTGCTATGCCATTTGTCTCTCCTTAAAACATCAGTGACAAATTAAGTAAAAGTGGACGTGTGAGGAGTATGGGGAAGAGAATGTTGAAAACAAAGCAATTCAGAGCATTTTGTCCTTTCTATCCAAGTCAATACAGGTGTTCTACATCCTGTTACAGCCTTGATAGCATGTTATGTTGCATCATTTCAGCACACGTGCTTTCAGACTGGATGACTAAATGTCAGTTCAAACAGCAGTTATCCAATCCAAATGAACTACAGTTGAATGGCAGCAGGTGAATAGAGGGGTGTCCAGTTCAGCAGCCTACCCTACTACTCGATACATGGAAGGCTAGATATTCACAATTTTGTTTGTGGTAAGAAACAGATGTAAATAGGAAATATTATCCTGTGATTTTTACATGTCTTTCATGATTATGAGTCTACACATGATAGAGAAGAGAGCTTTTCAGAATAAATATGAACAGTTCTGATTATCCGTCTTCCCATTTATTGACACAAAATGGGCAATAGACAACGTGTTATAAGCAAAAAAATTTTTCACTACATTAGGAACCATTTCTTTGCTAAAATACCCATGAAATCAGCCTCTTGACATATTCCCCAGCAAGTTAATCTGATCGTGATTGGCTCTGAGTGAAATGGAAATGAGAAAATTCCAATAAACATGTGAAAATACAAACTGATTTTCAACCCATTTTAAACACAGGTTGGCTGAAGACATTACTTGTATAGACGAGTAAGTGAAAAGCTGAAGTGCATGTGAATGTAAAAGCCAAAATCAATTTGATTTTAAATGATTTTCAATGGATTTTAAAAAGTAATGGTGTGGAACTTATGTGTAAGGTTAAAAGGCTTCAATTTCATTCCCTTCAGACTAAAGCAAGCTTATTTTTTGTCCTTTATTCAATTTGTTATTTTTTTATCCCACTACTGTTTTCAAGGGCCTATGTATCACTTTACCAGCTTTAGTCAGAATTATTGGACCAACAATGCAAAGTATTTTTGTACAGAAAACTGAACACCAGATGGGACTCTGTGAATATTATATTATTTATGGCTGTTGAATTAGAGATGCCTTCAAAAAAAAAATAATTCTAGTCTGCTGTTGCATGGCCCCAGCTTTGTTCTAGCTGCAGATTTCTTTAAGCTACATTCATTGAGTGACCCAATGGACTCTGATCAAAATCCGCTTTGAAAAAAGCAGGAGCTCTTCCTTTTGAATTCAGTAGGCTGCTGGTCAGACTGTGATTACCATCCATTCACTGAACAAAATAATTTTGCTATACAGGATCCATAATGGGTCTGAAGAAGTCTGGATTCAATTTTTGTCCTTGTTTTGCTCAGTCTTGGCAATCTTGGGCAAAACATTTGTTCTCTCTCAGCTTTTGTGTCCTAAATCATAAAGTGAGAGTAATATATTTTCTTTATTTATTATTTTTTTAATTTTTTCTTTCCATATTTCGTTATCTGTCAACTTAGATTTTACTCATTTTGGCTAGGGTATTGATTTTTTTATTTTTTTTTTTAATTGCATGTGAAGAAGCAACAACCACTCATTACCTTATTTGAAAACTGGAGTTGTAGCTTCTTATAGAACTTGGAATTTTGTGGTGCTAATTAACCTGGAATTCCAGAAATGCTTTGATCAAACAGTGACAAGGAAACGTAAGGTACTACAGCTCCTCAGGTTGGACATACACACACTAGCTAGGGAATTCAAATTTTTCTAAGCAATTGCTGCTTGGGATCTGGAAGATGCTTCTCAATACAGATATGCTAAGAACCTGGAATTGTGGTCAAACACAGGTTTAAATTATGTGGAGGATTATTCCACAACAGAGATGAGCAGGGTTTAAAAGAGTTTAAATTGGAGCAGAATAGAGCTTGCTGAAATCTTTGCCCAAATATCCATGATTAAGAATAGTGACAAATGTCTTTGCTATTAATTATAGAATTGAATATCATAAAGGATTCAAAAAACATAATCCATCTGACTAGCAGTATTTTAAGTGGGGAGTGAACAAGCTAATTTCTGAGCCTTCTTTATATGACTGTAAATTAAAGTAGATTTTTCTCCAGAAATCAGACTGTGTAAGTGTCATGACATCATTTGTATCCCACCACCTCAATTTCAAGAGCTCTCTCTGCATTCCAGTCCTTAGGGCTTCCTACTCTATCATTTAGTGTTCTCTTTCTATTTATAAGGGGGGTTTATTGCTAATATTTTTGTAGAGTGTAATTATAAAGCAACTTCCTTGCTGAGTGCAAGGACTCTAAGTCTGTTCCCTGTATTTGAAACCGCCGTTGCAAAGCGATATGGTAAATCTTCTATGTGAAAAGAGATTACGGAGAAGGCCTTCAGAATGGATAAATGTAAAGTTAGACTCTTACAACTGTATTTATTTTCAAGTGAAAATGCTTAAGTTCTCAGAACTTAGAACGAGCTTAAGGATCTGAGGGTCGGAAATCTCGATGTATTTATCCCTTCACTTCCATTTAAAGATTCTTCATGGTACAAAAAGTCAGTTTTTCAATCTGTGTATTTACTCACCATGCACTTTTTACTACCGTTTTAAGCTGTTCATTATTTTTAAAGCTTCTGTATCTGCAACAGTAAAACCTTAGTGATTTAAATAGGCTACTAAAACGGCCATTTAGCTAATTCAGCTTCCTTAGAGTAATACACATTAGTAATTTGATAGCTTCCTTTTTGAAAACATTTCAAACTCTTCTGAAAAAAATATTTGCCAAGCTGAATATTCTCAAGGATTTGGTGCAAAATCTTCAGTTGGTTGAAATGCTCTGAAGATGTTGAGCATGTGTAGTTTTGTGTGCCAAAAATACTGTTATTAGGTTGGTGAGCAGTTATAATTTTTTTTCACTTCTATATACCTATACAGATTCACAATTGCAAAAAAAATCTGGGACAATGCTTAGTATGAAGTGTATTATATGAATCTATAACATGTTTGCATCTTGAAAATTATACATATTTCTTCTCCTCAACTCAAAAAGACCATGCGTACAAGATTTAGAAAAAGTAACAGCAGCGAACCAATTTCTGGAAAGTTTTCCATGTGAGAAGAGGCCAAGTAGCATAGGCTTAGAAAAGAGGTCCAAGGGCTGCATAATTTCTCTTGGTAGAATCTTAAATTATATGAAGGAGTAGTAGGGAATGCTTATTCTCTCTTTCTTAAAATTGTAATAGTGATTAAACAAATGGAAGTGCTTTTCCACATGAAAAACATTAATAAACTGTGGAACTCTTTGCCATGAGATGCCATAGAAGTGAAAGTATAATTAAATTAACAAAGCAATTATCTAGACTTGTGGAAGGTATACTTGTTCTTAAAACTAAGAAACAAAATTCTTGCTACTGAAAACAAAAGTCTTGATGCAGTCTTAGCTCAGGAAGCCTGAAAGATCTGAATTACACGATGCATACTATAGAAAGGAGCCCTCTGTGTTATATAATGCCGTAGCATTGCTTTTACAGAAATTTTTAGGTTTGTGTTTTTATATTTCACTATGACATTTGATGGAATGTAGGGAAATCTTACAGCAGTATTATGCCATCATAATTGTTTCGCTAATTTAGACCTGTCACATAGGCACGCTGCATCGGCATCAAATATAACTTCTTTCATTTCCAACTCTGCTGATATGTACCAGAGTGAGAGAAGTACATTAACAACTGTATTTCCTGTCCACATTTCATACCCCAGATAGTACCCGGTGTATTCCGCAAAATAAATGTGGAGCATATAGCTGGTACTAGAAGGAATGGATCTGTTCAAATGGGCAAAATTTTGAACTTCACTCCTAGTAGCATATGCATGCACCTACATGCAAACGTGAAATAAAGCAAGAATGCCTAACCTGAGGCCTACAGGCTCACTCAAAAAATACCAGAATTCAGCCCTGTACTGCATTCATCATAATGAGGAACTGAAATCCATGGTAAGACCTAACGTCCCAGAATTTAAGTCATCCATCTTATGTTGAGAAGCATGTTGTTACCAGTGATGATTTTTTTTTTACCCTCAAGAACTAATCTGGCATATAAAGGAAGAGAACATTAGACATTTGCTTCTTTTTATTGCAAAACAGTAGCTTGTTTTTTTTTTTTTGACAGGACAAAAGCTGAGTCACTCTCAGGAGGATTGCGCTACCAATGTACTTTTCTTACTGCTATATGGTGTTGTCTTAACAAAGACGGGCCTATTGTTATCCATTACTTTCTCTTCTCATAGAGCTGCTCTGGATTAGCCAGGCAAGTCACAGGCTGTTTAGCATTCTGCACACTACCAGCAAAAACAGTTAGTCCCTACAAGCAACTCACCTTGACAGACACAGCTGCAGTTTTTTTCCAACTAGTATTTTTATTACAGTATGACTGTTCATGCATTAGAAGTGCTGACTGAGCCGATGGCTAGAATACGCCATGGTTTGGCAGCGTGTTGCATGTTTCAAGAAAGGAGAACTCAGTCTTTTTACTATTATCCACACGTGCAGTTTTGCTGTCAGAGTCTGGACATGCTTCATGAACCAACTGACTTCCATTGTGCCGAAGGCCTGCGAATGGAGTTTACTGCATGGTAGAGAATGGTGAATGAAGCTGGGTTTTTTAGAGTTTCTTTTGTTTTGTGTTGGGTCTTCTATAAGTAAAAACATTAGCTTTTTCAGGCTGACTCCGGCTTCCCCACTTCTCACACAACCATTCCAGTTAGCCCAGCCACTCGATTGAAATATTTATTTCTACTGGCTACGGCAGCACTAATACACAAAACGTTTTTGAGCTCATGTGTTGTCAGGGAGAAGAGAGCTTATCCACCAAAAGACGAGCAGCAGCCACCTTTCTTGCTTCACCTTCACATGCCCCTTTACTGTATGCAAGCACCTGTAGAGGCTAGAATCACTGGAAAGTGATTACCTGGACGACCAGCACTGGTGAGTTTGGGGCTTTGACAGGTGGGGGAGGGGGGAAAGTTTGAGTGCATAAATAAGTTGAAAAAATCTTCACTGTCAAATGAAATGTTCCTCTGCTTTATCACCATTATTTTTAGTGAGATTTTGCATTATGGTACCTTGAGTTTTAAATTAAATGTCAAATATAATTTGGCACTACAAAGAATGAATTATGTGACTGCCCTTAGAGAAAATCAGAAGGCTTAGCTCTGTGAGTTAAATTGGTATCTGCCTTATACTGAGCTGATGTGGGCTAATTGATTAGGATCTGACAGGATACCATATTGCAAATTCAGCACAATCCCTTCCATTAAAAAAAACAATAGACCTAAGGTACCTTTAGGGAAAAGCAAAAAAATCTTCTGTAAAACAGAATGGGGAGAGGAAAAGAGTATCTTCAAGGACTCTGTTTTGCATTGATGGTTTAGATTCCCCAGAAGCCCCCACTTCTTAGGGGTACAATATGGATGTTAATGTGCCCTAGGTCACTTTGGAAGCAGATTTGCAATCAGATTTCAGGTTCTCCTGGCCTAATTATAAAGAGCAGCAAAATATTTTCTCAGATAGCTGACTAAATCTATCTCCATAAGAACTAAGATGACAAAGTGCCACTTTAGATCATTAAAGGAGAGTAATACATTTTAATCAGCAATTAAATGAGGAAGGACAAACCAAATACTATAGCAGTAGGTCATTTTATAAATTCGGTATTTGAGGCCACCTCCCTTTCAAAATGCATGATATTATTTCCTGGAAACATCAGGCTTAAAAAACTATTGTCAAGTAAACAAGCCTTGTGTTTCTCACAGCCTTCATGTCTGTGTAGTCTGTGTTTAATTTTCTGTTAAGTACGGGTAGTGTTGGGGGGGAGGACTAAGTTTGAAGTTCTAATGTAGTCAGGCTGGAATCTGTCACTCAGCTTATTGCATGTTGATGACTCAGTGCAGTTTCAGCTGTAAGCAGACCATGATTTATGGACACCAAGTGAACTCCTGCGGCAAAAACCAGCCATGAGATCAGAGCAGCAATAGGGCCCTTTTTTGGCAGGAGACAGCGCCTGCATTTTTCTCATTCATGCCAAACTGCTTTGCACGGCAATTAGCTCTGTCCTCATTTAGTCTCCAGTCCCAAAGGGTAATGAAAGTCATATATCATCTTCAAGGCTGCTAATTATCCAGCTCAGTTACAGGTAGGCTTTGTAACTGTGAGAAGGGCCTGTCTGCTTGATATTTATTGCTCTTCCAATAAGCAAGCAAAGGAGAAGGGGGGAAAAAACCTTTCTTGAAAGCTTGCCCGTACCCCTTGCCTCAGATCCTCGACATACCTTCTGCAAATGTGCTAGTCAAACGGGAAATGTCTTCATTCCACATACCCATTTTTCATGCTGTAACTAAACATTCAGCAAGAACAGAGAGCAAGTGCTTGAAACATGAGAGAACATACATTTGGGGTGAGCTTGTCTCTAGTCATTTGCTTGTGGAAAGACAATCCTCTGCATACACAGCCATGAAAACAGGAAGAAGGGCAATAGGGAAGAATGAGGCACTTTTTCTCCTCCTCCGCTGCCTTCTCCTCCTAGCCCTTCAACACACATCACAGCAGCATCTTGGGAAAACAGTGGGGTTCGAGAACTGTGTAGTTTTTACTGAATATATATTTGAGGAAGCCTAGAACTCCGTATTTGAACCCTCTCACCTTCAGCCCTGAGATATGGTAAAATTCAAATCTCTATCCAGAGTTGGGGTCCTCCCTATCTTTCTGTAATAGACTGAACCAGATGTTTGATAATTTCAGTTGTTTAGGTATTAATAGAGCAAGGTCTTGCAGCTAGAACCTGTCTTTTGCTGTTGTAAATTTATTAGCCAAATGAACAGTCCAGATACTTGAGTCTCTACTCTGCCAAGGAGTGAACACCTTCCTGAACTTGGATGAAATCCTGCTATGCTTTGAAAAGGTTTGGTTTGCTTTTGATTCAAAACTTGTTTTTGCTTTCATACTTATTTTGATCAGTAGGCCTGAAGACTGCAAGGTTCAAGACTAAGCAGTCTGTTGCAGTGCCACTGTGGAGAACTCTCCAAATCCTATCAGCCAGTGAAAGAGTTGCCAGATGTCCTCTGTAAATGCCCAATGAAATCCCATGCTTCACATGGAAAGCTCTCACGGAAAGTTTTCTCCATTATTTCACGTCTGCTAGGTACCTTTTTGATACCGGTGGCAGTGGCTGCTAGGAAAAAGCTACTGTGCTCCAACACAGGGCACATCAGTGTATACATTATGCAGCTGACCTGTGCGTGCACAGCATGCATAGTGTGATATCCCATCTCAAGACATGACATTGATCTCTCCAGTGTTATCAATGTTCTCATTTACTACAGGGTCCATTGTCCCAGAAATCCTGGAGACAATATTACTGTGTCAAAAGGCAGCTATCAAAGTAAGCAGGTGGAAGGGAGAAGCTGGGGCAGAAGCAGACAGTAAAGCTGAGCACATAAAGTGCTTTGGCTGGCACTGACCTGTGGCTGGAGTTACGATGGGCAGGGGGATCAAATATGCTCATTGTTTGTGCCCAATAAGCGCAGTGTGTGACTGTAGTGATTAGAAGGCAGAGAAGATATGGACCTATTACTATAGTATGGACATGCTAATGAGAGTACTCTAAGTATATGGCTCTTCGGGTGGGGAGATGAACTGCAGCCCAGTGGGGGTTCCACAGACTTCCAAGGCTTTGAACTGTGGTGTGGCATTGGGAGCGGCCCAGCACTGCTCTGGTGCCCCTGAGTACCTCTACTGGGTTCATTCAGGCCTGACTTTTGTTTATGTCACCAGCAGGAAAGAAGGTAGGGATGTCAAAGAAGGGGAGGAAATTTTTCATTCTTTTTTACAGCTCCTCTTCCTGTCTTCACTGTTGTGCAAAAATGGAGGATCAACTTTCATGATCAAATGTGAATTTATTTTTCTTCGTGTTGAGAATGGCAGAACGTGTTGCACAGTTTTCACCTTCTTCTTGGCCTGGAGGAAGCACTAGAAAGCTGGATGAGATCCAAGCGGTTCACATACCGAGATTCAGGGGAGCATTGCAAAAGAGTGGGTGCTCATCTGTCATGTATTGACAGGTTCCCTTGAACTGAGCAATACTCATCTGATTTATACCAGTCACAGAGGTGCTCTGCAAACCTTGAGTTTTTTTGTCTGTGTTATCTCTGCCAAGTTTCCAAACCTGTTGACTTGAACTTTCGGTAATTGCACTCTAAGTGCTCTTCACCCCACCCTTCCTCGAAATAGATATCCACACATCTCCTACTGACAGCCTTGGGAACTGCTGTTGTATATACAACTCCACAACAGGACACTGGTGTTTGTATCCTGCTGTCTTGCAGGATCAAGGCTTGAGGCACCATGACACTAGTGATGATGTGAAAGGCAGCAAGCTGGATAGAAGTCATTGTTCCGGATCGGAGTGGTGATCTGTTTAATCTGATATCTTGGCACTGATAATGGATAGTGCTAACTGCTGTAGAGGAAGCTGTCCCTTTTTCTCCTGTTATTTAATTCTTTCTCTGGTATGGGTTTAAGTCACTCTGTTTCCTCGATAGTAAGAATTTCTGTTTTTAAAAAAAAGGTTGATTTTGTACTATTCATTCTGTAGTCCCCTAGACTTCTCTTTCTAAATTCTCTTGAAGTTTTTCTCCAGTCTTCCTTGTGAATTTAGCAGGGAGTGGGAGATAGATAATAGGAAGAAACAAATGTTAAAGGCTTCATCCAAATGCTGCTGAAGCTGCTAGTGTATTGCCTTTTCCACCATTTGGTTTAGATCTGCCTTCTAAGCCAGCTTGTCATGTAGTACTAATTAGCATGATACCAATATTAAATATCATTTTTGGAAGTAGTATTCACTGGGGTGAAGATGAGAAAGTAATGAATAGTGAATGTTCAAGCCTCACAGTTCTCTGTCCACAAACCCTCTCTTAGAATTTCATTTCACTTGGTTTAATTTCTACACTTACTGTTTTTTGAAAGAAATATTTGTCTGACCTGTATCTGTTTCCATTTGCATTAGCAACAACCATTGTATGATCAAAGCAGGTATCTCAAATGCATATTCTTTGTTTAGTAAGGTGATTTGTTGTTGTGCCCCAAATGATATGGGAATCTGTTGTTTCCTTCCATCACTAAATAGGGGTGATACTTGGGTATAGTTTTGTATCAGCCATGGCTAATCTGTTTCTAAACTGCTGAAAAGTTAAAGGGTTGAGTGTTTGTCCCCTGTCCTTGCTGTTGTGTCAGCAGCCACACTCATCCAGCACTGGGGAGCAAATCTGACTGACTGCTGAGGCTTGCAACCACAGGTGCTGACACAAAGTGTGGAGGAGAGACAGGTGAAGTGGTAGGAAGGAAGGTCTGTCCCTTTCAGTAGTGCTTCAAAGTTCAACTAAGTGAAGCTGACCATGAAATCACATTCTGACTGTAGCTGCATCTATACTCCTACTGGTTTGGCTTCAGTTTGTTAGGTGGCTTCTTCAGCAGGGGAGAAAAAAGAAGAAACTTATAGACATGCTTAATGTGTACAGAAATATACAATATAAAAAGACGCTTTTTTTCATTCCATCCATTGAAAAACAAAGTTTTCCCTGTAAACACTGCTGCTTTTTTACATTCCCAATATACTAGATTGGTGCTGCTGCAAATGGAAACTAAAAGGCTGTTGGCATTGTGTGCTTTAGATCCATCACACACAGAGTTGTTCTGAAAAGATACACTGAAGGAATATTTCTAAGCAGGAGTTTAATTCAAAAATAGGTGTAGCTGAAAGGTCATGTTAGAGGAGCCTGAAAGAGACTGAAAAATCAAGTCTTTTTTCAAGTACTGCTTCAAAACTCTTGCCCTTGTTGCATAGACGCTACACAAGATTCAACTGCTCTCCAAATATCTAACTACAGTCTAAAAAGAAAGCTACTGTGAGATAATTTTACTCTTTCAGATCAAACTGAAAAAAACAAAACAAAACAAAGGACATGGGGAAAACTCTCTTTACTCTATTTGTGGCAATTGAACTGTGGATTTTCAAGACTGTTCTTGAGCATGACTTGAGTAAACTGCCATGGGAACCTTGCTCTGCTCATTCCTTGTGGCAAACTGTTGTGATAAGCCTTCATGTTGAGCAGTTTACACTGCAAGGGAACTCCAGACAGCTCCTGAGGAATTCATTATTCAACACTATGTAAAATTTCACTCAGAGATTTCAGGTCTTCAAAACTTTTTGTTGAAATTTCTCTGTGTATAAGATTGGCAGAAAGGAATAGATAGGGTGTGTATTATGTCATCCTTTAAATCTTATTTTCATAGAGAAAAGACTAAAGAATAGCCTGTACATTCAATACATGTGATAAGGGAAAAACATGCAAAAGAGAGGTCTGAAATGTGAAGTACTTGAGAGTACTACTTCCTTCTTATGCTGATGATAATGTTTTTTCCTTTTGTAACAGGCCATCATTACAAATTTGACCAGCTCCAACAGGGAAGGCATCAGTCAGGTCTCATCTGGTAAGTGTTAAGCTTATTATCAGAACTACAAAAACTTTGGCATGGGTATGTGAAGAACATTTGGGTAGGAATGTTTTATCCAATCTCTACTTGTATATTCTGCTCTGTATATGTTATTGTACTGTGGTCATCTCTATTACCATCTACATGTCATTCCATTTTATGGCAGAGCAAGCAAGGTCAAAGAGGTGCACTATGTGCTTAGAACAAAAGATGCTAAGGATTCTGGTGTTTCTTAGCTCTTTTGGAAATTTGTTCTTCGTTTCATAAAGAAGTCTTGAAGTACCCAAAAGAGATCCCATGTCTTGTGCAGATGAACTCTGGCCATTTAATGAAACATCTATTGGGATAGAGGGCTGTAATTGGTGATTATGGTCTTCATCCTGGGTGTATATATGAGTACGTTGGAAAAAAAGAAAAAGATTTTTGATATAGCTTTGAGATTTTGTGAAAAGTCATTGTAGGTAGCACAGAAGAAAGCTAGCATGCTGATAATACTACTGGTGGAACATACAGAGGCACTCTTTTATGGGAACCAACCTAGCCTCTTGTGAACTCCCATGAGAATCCATTAAGCAGTACACAGTAGTTGGCTAGAATCAGCAAATTACACGTGGGTTTATCTTATGCTGATTTTTTTTACTGGGGAGTTTTTAAGGGAATAATGGAACTCTCTTTCTCAAATTAAATATGTGTCTCAGCCAGATAGGGTACATAATTGTACATGGTTCCCTTTCTTAATCCAAAAGGATCACCATCTCTGCAACACAGAGAGAATCCTGGCACCTCTGTGCCTTTCATGCTTTGGGAACACTAACAGGATAAAGAAGGTGAGTAAAGGCCAAATGTGTTCCTGCTGTTTGGGAAGACTTCCTGAATATGTGAGAGTTTTTTCAGGTAAGTAGGTTGTTATTTCAGGGTGGCTGTTCTGTTCTGCTCAAACTGTTTGAGGCTATTGCTGTCAAGAGTCATAGTGATTCCATGCCTGGTAAGACCATAAATGTAAGCGTGGCCATGCATAATTCTTACTTAACTGTGTTTCTGGGCTATATCTCTATATGATTAATTAACTTGCTTATTAAGCAAGAAGGAAAATGTTTTATTTACCAATAGAGTAAACAAACTAATAACATCCCTACACTTAGTGAACCATCAGTGAGAGTGGTTGTTTTCAGATTCAAAAATTAATTATCACGTTGAGTAAGTATATTAGAAACAATCCCTTTATTTCTATCTTGCTTCATACAGCTGAATTTATGTTTATATGGTTTTCAGTCTTTGAGCCAAGGCAACCATCCATTTGTCCTTGTTCAAACTGAAATGGAATTTTCTTTTAATAAGTCCATTGCAATATTTGTTCAGTCTAGGCTATTTCAGTAACATTGTTAGGAAACAGACTAGCAAGAGAACACCTTTTCCTCTAGTTGGTCCTGCAAGCAGTGCCATAGTGTCATATCATAGCTGTGCCCTGGCTACTAGGACCAGAGATTGGAGATCCACTAGTCCCAATGTCTCTACAGTACAATAATTAGTACCCAGTTTGGGACAAGGCTCAATTACAGCTTGGGGTAGGAAGCTGTCCAAGTAGAGAACGAGACTTGTAGGAACTCTCTCTTTCACGGCTTCCTGAGCGTACTCCTACCACTCTGACTTCTGCTTTCCCAGTTTCTACCACTTATCTGTGTCCCAGTTGAGACTCATTGGCAGAGGAATGCAATCAGAGCTTGTCTTTCAGCTTTCCACATGGTTCCCAGAGGCCTATATTCCTTGCAGGCAAAATACCTCTTGTGATTATTACCAATAAAGATATTTTCATCCCATTTATGGGTACATCAACACTAAAAGTGCAGAGACAGACAAGTTGGCTCAGCATGAGAAGGTCTGGAACCAGGAATGGCAGGGAAGTAAAGTAGATATATCCATGCTTGCTGTGTAGAACATTTCTCAGTCTAAAAACCATCATAATTGTGGAAACACAACCAAAGAACCTTTAGATCTGAGATCTTACCTTTCACGTTATCACATGGACTAACCATTCAGTATGCATCATAGAGTCAGATCCTCAAGTCCTCAGTGAGGAAAAATTCTCATTGGAGTCTGGCAGAAGGAGCATAAAATTTTGTCTGAAAACACTGAATATGCAGTAGCAGCTGTGGGTTGTCAAATCCAGCATAGGATTATACCCCACATCATATGCTTCAGCACTTTATACAGACTATGTTTAAATTAATTTTTAATTAGCTTATTATATAGATAGAAGATCTGCTCATCTCAAGTTTCATAACCACGACTTTGCCTGCAGGTCTCTCTATCAGACAGTTGGATGATGCCAGCACACAACTTGAGCTGGAAGTGCTCAAACCCCGCAGTGATGAGAGTAATATTAAAAGCCCTGATAGTATCAGACACCACCCTCCATTATATCACGATTGCATTTCCACCTTCATGCCTAGCCTTCATATATACTATAAAGAGCTTGTGGAGGGTGGGGGTTCGTGACTGCTGGAAAACCTACATGCCATGGAGAGCCAAAGATATCTGACTGTTTATAATGATGCTACCCATAACCTCTGTATAGGTTTTGATGATTAAGTGCAAGTTCAGCCCACCCAAAGTGATTCATAATGAATTGTTGGTCCAGAGATTGCAAACCACAGATCTCCTTGTTCTGGTTGGAGAAGATTTTGTAGATACGCATGCCTAATGAAATGTGACAGTGCCAGTTGCCTGTAATAGTATTACCTGCTTTGAAAATACCTTCTCTTCTCTGTTCAAAATCTGTCCCATATTGTGAGATAAGCCATGCATGTATGTAGCTTGCAACATGAATAGAAGTGGCTGAGAAATTACTAGATTTACAGGGACATATAAAAGTACATATTAATGTAAATCCATTTGTTTAGATTTATACAGGAAATATGTGGCAAACTGAGGAACAGGCCACAGATCACTTAAGATCCAAATATTTTACTTAACCAGAGATCATCCTTATCCCCTTGGTACCAACATGTTCACAGTCTCTTCATTAGATTAGATTCATTAGATATTCTCTTTGGAGCTTCCAACCCACTCCGGTGCGTGACAAACTGATGACTGTTATAATGAGATTATTCAGAAAATTATGAGTTTTTTTTCTTTTTTTGTTTTCCTTCCATCAGAAATACGCTCAGAAAACTAATTTCCATGAGACCAGGAGGGCATGGACATTTCGTATGTTTCAGTATGACTTTTTAAGGAGAGCTGCACGACAGGAGACTAGCTGCAGACAGATTAGATAGAAGGTGAAGGGTGTGGACTTATCTTGACACGAACTGTAAACTTGACTCAAAAATTCTTCATAAAAAGTGTATGATTTGTTCTTTATGCTACAGTAAATCTTTTTCGAAAGATATTAAATCTTAATTTAATTTCTACCAAGTCCTGTTCTTGACCTGTGTTGGAACCATATTACACTTCAATGATGGGAGGTAACCCAGCCGCAAAGGCTGCTTAAACTGTTGTCTAGCCATTCCCCGCCTCTGGAATCTCAAAATAAATTGAATCAGCTGAAAACACGAAGGGGTGTTAGACAACGAACAGATCTGAATAAGTGTTGAAACCAATGACTCGTCTCAGTCTTTAATTCCATTGCTGTTCAGATTGTTTTTCTAGAAAGCACAGGCCAAGGAATGTGTAAGGATATATGTGCTGTTTATGTAGCTCCGTAGTAGGAAGATAATTCCTAAGTGGAAGCTCTGCTACAAAGCAGAGAGAGACAGACTGATTTGCTATAGGGATACTGTGAATGTATTCATTTTAATATTACTTTTGGTTTACGTGTTACAAAAGAAGATAGTGACTTTCTTCAAAGTCTGTTTAAGCTCCTTCATTGTTACTGGTTTCTGTTCAGCTCCTTCCAGCTTCCCTATGAGTTGATGGCCTTCAATGGCCAAATCTTTGTGATATATTTGCTGTGGTTTTATCAATGCCCTACAAAGCCTCATCTCTTCTCTAGCTCTTGGTTGTGGCAAGCCTGAGGATGGAAAACTAAGCTGCACTGAAGTATTTCAATATCCTATTTCACTGCAGACTCACATTAAATTTGCTATTCTCTTTGAAGTCAGCAGAAAAACCCTGACTGATATCAACTGAGTATCTGGTTCTGTGTTTCTGACAACACTACTGCTTGTCTAGTATAACAGCCCCTGTGGCCACTGCAAGTGAAAAGTAGCTGAGGCAGTTTCTCAGAGGTCAGGAATACTAAAAGCCCAGATAATTCATCCTCTAACTAGCTTGGCATCTCCTTCTTCTGTTCTTTTCAACTTGTTCTAACCTGTTCGTACCACTGCCACGGTGTCATAGGTCTGTGCTGAATTGTCAGTGCTGAGGATGGAGGTAACTGTTGGACATAAAAGGGGGAAGGTAAGCAAATATTTTACTTGCCCAAGAGTGAGAATGTTCTCTCAAAGCTGGCTATTCTCTGAATATAGATGTTATGGAGGATTTTCTGTAAGAGACAGGCATCCTACCTCCAAAAATAACTTCTGCCTGATCTTTCAAAACCCTTCATAATGTATCTTGCCAGTTATATGTTGCTGAGCAGAAGGGTTGAGAGGATTATTTCAGCTGTGGCAATCAGTTTACACCTTGAACCACAAGATTGGATTACTTTTGGTATTTAATTTTGAAATATTTCCCCCAGATGTACTGTACCTTTACATGTTTCCCAAATGAATTTCCTTTTATTTCCTGCTCTTATTCCTAAGCTTTCTCAGGTCCTCTCTATTACTTCTCTGTCTTCGCTTATGTTTGCAACACTTCCCAATTTAGTATCATCTATAAATTTAATTATCATATCAGCTCTTTATATCTCCTGATCAGTGGTTTTAAAATATTATTGAATTATTAAAGACTTGAGTTTAACACAGTCTCTGCAAATTTCTCAAGGGGCAATTCCCTCAAATCATGGGTGGGTGTGTGTGTGTGTGTGTGTGTACAGCTAGCGTATATGACACTGTGGATGTGCATAAGACTACTCAATAGAAATTGTTTCCATCAATGAATGCTTTTTTGGCTCTGAAAGACTTCATCTACAGGCATCTCAAAGGTGTGAAATAGCATAAACAGGGAGTGGGACATGATTGTGCAAATAACAGGTGAGTTTTCTGTGGGAAGGCTCTAGCACGGGTGAATTCAAAGCTGTAACATACATACTTCGTGTCATATGTGAAAAAATAAAGACTACAATATGAATAGAAGACTCAGATAGTCCAGAAAAGTCTGAGGGTTCTTTTAAAGAGCAGGAATAATGAAAGTAGTAGTAGAATAGTTTTGTAGTGCTCTAAAGTGGTGTTCTGAACTTGATCTATAGTAAGTGGTAACCAAGGAGTTAAGAAGGAAGAGCATGAAAAGAGAAAAATATTTGAAATGATCATTGAAACAAAGGTAATAAGAAAGTTATAAGACAAAAAAAAAAATAAAGAAGTGTGTTGATATAGCTGAGGCATCAGATAACTAATGTATGAACTCTGAGCAGTAGAATAAAGAAAAGGCTGAATTTGTAAATTTTTTAGACCCAGTTTTATGCTACCATCTAAACAAATAAAGTTGAATATTTCAGGAGACTTTCCATTAAATGATTTACTAACATGTAATGTATCACACATTGATTCATTTTTTTCAAAATTTAGCTGTTCAGTAGTTCAGTAAGAGTTTCTCTGGCAAATTCCTATGTAACCTCTTTGCTACTGCTTCATGAAGCTTCACAGTTCTTGCAGGTTATTTTTTGCTGTACTTGTTTGACTTCAGTGGAGATTCCTTACTGGGCTGGCATGTCTTTATGAATTGCTTGCTCTTCCTTACTGGTTCTGGTTGCCTATATTCTTACTACAGAAGGACATAATGAGATATTTTGTTTACTGTTTTTCTTTTTACACACCACAAGCTGTCTCTTGCATTCTGAAAGGAATTACTATTTAGTGGCTTTTAGATTATTATTTAATAGCTATTTGCCCAATATAATGGATTTTATTTCTCAGTTACTGCCACTGTGTATTTTAGATACTTTATTAGGCCTAATCATGAACCAGGTGCTAGGTGCTGAGCAGACACAAAGTGCAAGTAGGGGCTTTGTCCCAGTGAATTCGCAGCTTATTGAGTGCTGTCACGCATTCAGCTGTTCTGGTATTTTGAACAGGTAACACTGTATTTTAAGCATTGTTAGTGTTCTAAAACATAGTCTTCACCAAATGAGATTTTAATGAATACGCTTTGGCAGAATGAAACTGGAGAGGTTATTTGGGTTTCATGATTGTGCTTTTTAAACCAAAGTCTAATTTCCGAGACCACAGGAAAGTGATGGTCACTTGGTAATTAAACCAAAATGGTGCTGTTTGTAAAAGAACTTGTCACGATGCCGAAAGGTTTCTTGTGCAGGTTACTCAACATTCACATAGTCAAACTTCAGACATCTAGCCTGTGTGTGTAAGCTAGGTGTCTAGCTCTTTGTATACTCAATAAAAAGAGGTAGGTACCTACACATTCATTGTCCTCTGGAAGTTCCACTTTCACCTATAGCCTAGGTTCTAGCCTAGGGACTTAAGGGAAGCCTGTGTCGCTGTCCCATTTTGTATCCACACCGCTATCTCCAAGCCAGGGCCTGAACAGACAGAGTTTCAGTAGCGAGCAATTATATTTATTATTTTAAAGAAGTATATCACTGAATCTAGAGCAATTGTTCACAGCTGTAATCACAGCTATACTTAGGAATCAATTTTATGGAGGGGGGGCCGTAGGTAAAGGAGATCAGCTTGTAATTTACACAGAAAAAAAGTTTGAGTTGGAGAGGGTCAGATTGGGAGCTTGTCTGTAACTGAAAGCCCTGTCCTTACCAGGCTACAGTCCAGTGAAAAAAACAAATAGTGCATTTCTCTGGTAACCTCACTTATTAGGCAATTTTAATATAGCTGTAACAAGTTCCCTTTAAACCAGACCTTGGGTAAGGCCTTAGAAATGCTCAGCTGTGCCATGTGGCTTGTAGTAATTATCGCAAAGTATTGATTTATTCCATAACCACCCCCTGCCACGTGTTATGTAAATAGCAATGTTTGATAGAGTGTGTGGTTCATCGTGCTGTAATGCATAGGTCTTGGGGAGGTCTTGAGTGAAAAGATGAAAGGCCAACTGCCTTCAATTGTCCTTGGGATGTGTGTATGACACTGCAGCTGCACACACTTGCACCAAGCCCTTCCATTTCGAGTGCATCTTATAATGAATATTTCAATGTTTTATCTGGTTCTGATCTGGTTGAGTAGAATCTTCTAATTACATAACTTTGAATTTTCTCAGGTTATCCCCATCTTTAACATTGTTAGTAATTCTCCACTGGAAAAACTAAATTCATGATGCTTTCACTGCATATGCTCATATTTATACAGATTTAACCTAGAAAAAAAACAGGCAGTCTGAAAACACCACTAATTGTACTTCAGCTTGTAGGTTGCAAAGCAGCCACGTTCTGTTTTCCCACAGCCAAGAGAAGGCCTCAAGGCCAAAATGTCACCTCAGATTTCTTTTGATCTTAATTTATATTTTATTAACTCCTTTAAGTTCACTGAGAATGTGCAAGGAAACATGTATATTCCTTTTCATATAAAACTAGAATTGTCCTTACATCTTGCGTGCAAATGTATGGACAGCTTTTCATACAAAGGATTATTTAGATGTAATCTATATGCCTTGCGAGTTACAGATAAGAAGGGGCAGGCAGCATTTATTCTGCAATGTTTATGATTTATTCCCCTTTTATTTTCTCTCTTTAACTCCATCCAAAATATTTCCAAGAGTCTTAGTGAAATATAATCCTTGAAGCCTATAATGGCACTTTTTCATCTCTCAGTTGCTGAGTGCTTTTCAGGGCTTAATTAAATCTTACAGCATGCCTTTCAGGTGTGTGTAATTTGAATGTATCCATTCCTGTTTGTGAGGAAACTGAGGCAGGGAGTGGTGAGTAACTCAAGGCTGTGAGCCAAATAAAATATCAGCATGAGAATTATGGTCCAGGAGACTTTATTAGTATCATATAATTCCAGCATGATTCAGTTCTTAAAGATTTCTTCAAATAGACAACAGAAATGATGGCCACCTGATCTGGCAGAGGATACAAATATCTTCTCCAGACTCTTCCTTTCCCTAGCCTTTGTGAGGACTAGTGGTTTGTTCCTCAGTCTAGTTTTGGCGTCCCTCTAATCTTTGGGCATGTCAGATGTTTGCTCAGCCCTCCAAACGCAATCAGAAAAAGAGCAAGTGGATAGTTACACTCTACCTCCATTGTCTTCTTGGTATATGATTCAGGCCTTTCATCCCTTTCCACTGACAGCCCTCTTAGGGTGAGATCTGAATGCGTCCATCAACTCCGAAAGTCATGGCCTTCTATAGGATAAACTCTGTGACGTTAGTTGTTGTGAAAGACATGGGGCTCCTTGCCTCCTCCTTGCCAGTGGTGAAGGGAGAGTTTCTCACCCCTCTCCTCACTGAAAAGTATTGAAAGCAGCTTGTCCTCTTCTGTAGGTAGGCAGATAGTAGAAAAGAAAGCTGCTGAGAGAAAAGTGTTTGTTTACTCTGCATATTTATCTTACAATATCCTATCTAGATTCAATCAGCAGCAGCTAGTACCCAAACAAAATTACTGATATTTCTGTAGGATAGGCCATAATGCATCATATGGGAGTGGGTTAGAAAAGTGGGCAGATATACCTTCTGAGCCCTCAGTGATTGTGGGTCGAAAATCAAACTACTTTGACCAGAGCCTGACTGTGAGGGGAATGGAGCTCTGTGAGTGTCTCGTGCATGTCTGGCTCCACACTCTCTGCTCCTGTCTTCAGAGGGGGGTGGTATTATCTAGCCTGTCTGGCAGACCTGGAACTGATGTACACTGGAATTTAAAAAGTTCTATTTCTTTGAGGGTATGTGAAATGAGACTGCAGTCACGCACATGAGAGAACACACAGATACAGTGTGCAGGCTGAGAGTGCCCTTCCCTTCATACCAGCCATCATGGTAAGAAAAGGTCTTCTCGCCTTGAGACAGATTCATAGCAAGCAGAGCAGTAGTTTTAATGAGTTAAGGAGTTTGTCTTTGGGAAGTCAGTGATGGAATTAACTTTTCGTTCTTTCAGCAGAGAAGCCAAATATTGAATGATGTCCTTCTGCCACGAGAAACTGATTTCAGACCTAGAGGAAAGAGAGAGGACACTCTTGCTGTTGAATACACTGTCCTTCACTGTCTGGCTTTGCTGGAGCCTGTCTGCACTGGGCAAGCACTATTGCATCTGGACTTTCCAAAGACTGAACAGGACTTAGTAATCCTGATGTCTGACTCCAGTCCCTCTAGGTAGGTGGTACACAATGTGTTTTCAGTGTACTGTAAGACAATCAGATAGTAGCCACTAGGCAAGTATAATGGAAGCAAAAAGAACTTTTTAATTTCCAGCGTTGTCAACCCAATGTCTTAGAAGTACTTGCCTGAGAGTGAAATGGCTCCTCACAGTCCTGCAGAGGCCAATCTTCCATTGTTGTTTTCTGAAATGGGCACTGCATGATTTGTCTTTTTATCAGAATAATATAATCAGAGTAAAAATGAGATTATACAATTGCTAAACTTACTCTTAATCGTCCTTCTAATACCTTTCTTTTCTCCTTCACACTGACCTCTTACAACAGAGAAGTCAACAGCTGTGGCCACGTGCACGGGACATACTTTGACAGCAGCAGAACTCAGCTGACAGTCTCTGGAATATATTATTTCAGCAGCATCATCTGAGTCTGTAGCTGGCTCTTCTATAACTGTATTGAAGGTTGAAGGGCCTTGGCTTTTTTCTCCTTTTCATCTTTCCACTATACGAGCACTGCAGAGGGACCTTAAAGTATGCATAGGAAAACAGGCCTTGGGGACAGGTCTTTACTTCAGGGTTAGAAGCCCAGCTTTTTTTAATTTACAAGTTCTTGATTGTGTGTAAATCTGTTTCACTACCCTAACGTCACATCAAAGTATTTGAGCTGTGCTGTACTCAATGAGAGCAAGAGCACATGTTTGTCGTTGCATAAACAAAACAAATACCTTTGGGAATAAGGAGACAGAACTGAACACAGTGCATCTTGGAGGATTTGCTTCTGATTTCAATGACAGAGGGTTGGGTTGGGGTTTTTTTGACATTATTAACATTCCTCTAGATTAAAACCTCTGCAACAAACACCTTACTTGTGATTGAAGCTATTTCATAAAGGTGCTTAGGCTCCTTTGAAGCCTCTGTGTGGGGTTGAACTAGTGACTTGGGAGACTCGAGGCCACCAGGAAGGAGTGCAGAAAGTGCAAAAAGTGCCTGGAAACCTAATTCTTGCAGATCACAGACCACTCCTGTTTACCCCACTGCCTGAACCCCCTCAGCTCTCAGGAGAGCCATGACAAGAAGTCAATTGTGTGTATTGGGAGGAATTTCTGATTATTCCGTGCTGGGTAAAGCAAGAGGAATTCCCTGTGAGTGGAGAAATCGTCCTCAAGATCAGGATACATCCCAACTCTTTGGTAAGAATGATTCCAGAGGGGTGTTTAAGTGTTTAGTTTTCAGGAACATTAGCTGCACCTTTCATTTGTCCTTTGAAGATTATTTTTGCACTGTTAAATGATAACAAAAATGGCAAACCAGTGTGCAGGCACACATACCAAAAAGAAGAAAACACAATGTTATGGGAAGAAGCTCAGATTCTATCTGCTTTATTGAATGATCCTGGAACACAGTAACAAGGGGACAGTCGCATGCTTAATCATCTCACTCTTACAAGTGAAAGCGATGCTCGACAACAGCGTGCATTGATATGAATATAAGAGTTGGGGAAAGGAAAAAAACCTAAGGAACAAAATAAGCATAAAATGTAAACAAAATTCTGCTAGGAGTATTTGTAGTGACAGATGCTTTGGTAGATAGGGCAAAAAATATATTCCTTTCTCCTAAAGGGAAATACGTGGAAGTCCATCAAATAAACTTTGTCCTGGCATATTTTATTTTTGCATGGAGGAAAAGGAAAAGATCTTTTTTGATGTGGGCTTTTTTTTTTCCCTTCTGCTGTTTTTTCCCTTCCTGCCATACCAGAAAAAAAGATCATGGAAGATAAGACAGGCAAAAGAAAAACTAAGAAATAAAACAAAAAAACCCACAAAAAAAACCAATGGAAAAGAAACGGGGGAAAGAGGAGAGGGGGGAAAAAAAAAGGTTACTCTGAGTAACAGAGAGGGGGCTAATTGTCAAGGTTATATCTCCAAAGATGATTGATGTGAGGCTGGGTTTTTCTGTCAGCCTGTCACAAAGCAGGAATGTTTAATGTTCTCATTATTGGTTACGCTGTTGTGTATATTTCTCTGTCAGCACTGCGGACCCATCTGAACTGCCAAGGCACTTCAAAGCCCTGCAGGTCATTTATCATCCTCCTGACGCTGCGAATGTTCAGCCTCAGCTGAGTGCCAGGGATTTGTTATGACTTGAGAGCCAGCTGACAGACAGGTCTGCTGCAAAAAGGATTCCTTTTTGTCACACTGCGAAAACATCAATGTTCCTATAATGGCCTACAACTGTCAAAGGGGACTGCCACCTGACAGTTGTGTGGTCTCACTAATTTGCAGCCCGGTGACTTGTTTCCTTGAGTTTAGATTCAGTTACGGTGTCACATGCAAACAGGTCACCATCTGTCGTCCTGTGCCAGGGGGCACATGGTAGGGGGTG